>JACXIV010000011.1:981110-1388864 GCA_014737475.1 Bombus confusus
CTATCTAATTTTTAAATTACGGTGCTTTATTTCCCGAGAATTCGCGATACATATTTTTAAGAACCGTATATCGGATAACGTACGTTGTACTTAAAGCGCATGAAGTCCGACGCGGCGAATTAGCGAATGGAATGGAAGAAGAAAATAACAAAGAATTATAGATAATGTAATTAGCGTCAAAAAAAAAAAAAAAAAAAAAGAAAAATGGTCGACGAAAGGTTACCTGTAATTTTTCACTGAAAGGACGCGCGTTTGATAAACGAAGCCGGCGGTATCGTTGCGTTCGATCTGCACTTCCTTTATGGAAAAAAATTACAGATGCACGTAGCCCAGGAAGATATGTAATGCTCATAAGCGCGTCCGATTTCACGGCCGCATTTTTGTACAATTTGCCTCGTGTTACGTGTTGCGCAATTTCCTGAAGGAAAAACGTACCGGAAAAGTCGCGGTTTATTTCCAAGGGGAGTGGTTAACCATATTTAGTCGCCGAATTGATTTACCTACGAATCACTTATTTTGATGGTTCAACGTCTTCCACGCTTGCGCATATCTAATTTTTATCGAGATTTCGTTTTGCCTTAATTTGACGATTCGTTGTCTTAGATAAGTATTTCTTTTTGGATCGAGATATTTATTAAATAACAGGATGTCTAAGAACGTTCGAATATATGTAACTGGCATTATGTAGGAATCGAACTAGGAACGATAGCGTGAAAATATTTCTTGGCAAGATGAGTGCGAATAAAAACAGTTATAATACTGAATAAAGTTATATAAATATACGTCGTTCAAAGTATCATCGCTGGTATATAAGAAAAACACGCGTTAGACTTGTTCTCCGTACTATGAATCATTGATTGATAAAATAAATCCACGTATACGATTATTCGCTGTTAATCATCCATTTAATGATCTCGATCGTCTTTGCGTATGAAAATGTAACAGACGTCGAATCGAGCGTAGTATTAATGGAATGTTGGATATTTTATAGTACAATCTTCTTATCTCGTCATTAATCCATTGTAACTCTTATAGTCTACACATGATAGCTTACTTTGTGTTATAAATTACCAACAAATTCACCGAATCGTAAAGTAAGCCAGTGATGGATAATTATTTGCTCTTCTGAAATATCGCTTTTATCCAGTAAAGAGTAATTGCAAAAGTAAAAAATTCGTTGTTGTACAAATTTCCCTCCTGGTGTTAGAATAACAGTAAATTCGCTGCATTTCGTATCTTATATCACCGCTGTAACTTTTCATCGAATTCGTCGAATGGAAGTATGTACTTATTTATATGTACACCATCCTTTTCTTGTCTCTGTTTATAGAACAGCTCAAACAAGCTTGGCCATCAAATTCTGCAACGCGTCACGTACAAATTTCTGATCCGACTGCTCGTAATTTGCATAATATCCATAATATATACGATATAGTGTTATATTATATATATTATATTTATACATGTAAAAAAATAAATAGGTAAAATACATATTACGTATATATGCAAAAATAGGTGAAATTTCCAAAGCATACTACTTGTCCAATTGTTCAGTAGTTGAAATAGATGTCTCTTTAGGTTCCTTTCCTCGAATCGTATTATCAAGAATACGAATTTGTCTAAACATCCGTAGTCTAGATATAGCCGTTTAACTCGAGAGATTTTCACTGTGGAGTATGTGCAGCAAGGCACCACTCGATAGAGTATACTTGAATACTGTCAGGGTCGGGCCACTCGTCTATAACCATTCAACATTAACGAATGTTACAGACATGTCGATTTTAAACACGTGCAATAAACTTTCAACGAGTAGAAGTAAAATTAACAACAAGTAGGTGGACATACGTGATGTATCTCTATACATGGAGTATCGGTATTAGTAGGGGCGTGCTATATGAAAGAACGTAATGCGAAACCTTCTATCGCAAACGACCAGCGAAATCGTAGATTGAAACGAACGATGAAAACTACCGCAGTCGATGAACGCTGTGTGTTTTATAATATTTCATCTCTGGCCTCGATTGCAGCAAGTAATTGGAATATCGAAGTGCCTTCGAAGAATCCAAATGAATTTTTTAATGATTCGGATGATCGCTCAATCGCGCACGTTTCTGCATATTCGTATTATCTATGAATATATTAAATCGTATCAGGCAATAAATTGCTTCGAACTTTCTACAAAGTGTACGTCTATAAATATACGTGTATCTTTCATCGAAATAACTTAGACACGCGTGCATCTTACGCTATTTAAATAATTCTTGCCTTCTCCAAAATAAATAAATCGATCAACGGCGAAACGAATCTACCACGCGGTTTAGTCACCGAAAAGACAAAAGTAGGTAGTTTTATTGTTTTATCCACTACACTGTGAATATTTTGTGTAATCTTGTATTACCTGCATTCTATGAATATGCGCATTTTGAAGGTTTCCAGAATTGAATAAACATCTAATAATCACGGATGTTAAAAATAGCATTAACTTTCTGCAAGGTAAAGGTGTTTCACAAGTGTGAAGTATATATTCTCGTAAACATACGTATCACAGGTTACACCCTACGAGAACAGCGAATCTTTGTGTAAAAAGATATTATTATTTATTTATTACATTTACTTATCTAATCTACGTATTTCGCCCTGTACTTACGATTAGATAAAAATAATTACCGTTGCATTTGTTCGCTACTAACGTCAATTTTGACCTTACATGGCAGAAAGTAAAATAAACCTATAGCACTGAACATCGGGAAAGGATTTCCTGAATCGTAATAATATTCTTTAACTCGCTGCCACAAATAGTCGCCTGCCATTTCTTTTAACTTAAGTGTTTCTTATTAATTTAAGTGTTCCGTTAATTTTCGTATTTTCTTTTTTTTTTCTTTTTCTAAACTTTTGCACCTCACAAATAATGGAATCCTAAATGAGAACTGCGAACTTGGAAAAAGGCTGTTGAGAAATAGTAATATTAGTCGAGAGAGGAACGTTGGACGCTGAAAAGTTGGTATGCCGATGGTTCGAGACTGAAGTAATATCCGACTTTAATTTTAATCTTGCATCGTCAAAAATAAAATAAATCCTCGCGATTGAAGATAGAGAAGAACTTTCCACAGATCGTGTCCCTTTAAATCTCGACTTTTAAGTAAGAACGACTAACACAGGCGACATGTAAATACAGAGATATTAACGACTAAAATTAGTCGTCTTCTACTTATCGTTCTCTCTGTCGTACATTCTCACGTTCCTGGTATCACGAGATATCTTGTTTTAATTAACCATTTCAGAACGTAATCACGCGATGTTCGATCGTTCAGTGTAGCAATATCCTGCGCAATCGAATAACCAACCCAAGGTCGTCGTCCCTTTAACTTTTCCACATCTGGAGAAAAACGCAGGTTCTCGCAACGAAACGCAACGATTGCTTCACTTGCGGATACACGTGCTCCCATTTTCATCGTACGATGATCCTTGGTGCGAACATTTAGGTTTTACGATAGAATCAGCAACGCATCCGTGACCAATAAAACTGCTTGCGCGTTCAATGGCGATGCTAAGTCGGCTAAATTAGTTTATAGTCCTCGAAATGTCGTGCAAAGGACCTCCTACGTGGCTTAGCTGTCCGCCTGGCAATAATCGTCGATCCTGAAACAGAACCGTCGTTTTCTTCGTGCGTTGTCATTCGACACACGTGTCGAGCATATGCATAGGATCTGGCAACGTGAGTACGCGCGCGATATATCATTCGTAGACCGTGCAAGGGCTGACTCGTTAACCGGTAATAATCGAGAAGCGCCTTTGCTGCGAGCGAGGAAGTGGCCTATTTCCCTTTCCACTTGCGACTTCGAATTTATCGAATATATACTCTCGAATCGTGAATAATCCATGCGTATGTCCGCGAGTCAAGTAACAACCGCTGTGACATTAAATACGTTTTTCCGATAACGTGGAACCTTGGGGGCAATTCCTGACGAAGTAAACGTTCCTCTTCATTTTCTTTCCAGCGTTCTGTCTATTTTCTCTTCTTCTTCTATACGTAGTTTACGTCTCTATTACCGTATCGTGTTTTATATAATTGTATTACAAGCTGTAACAGAAATTTTCTCTGCCTTTTGTATTTCTTGTATGAAATTCTCTCGGCTCGTATATAACAGATATAAAAGCAGCAGGAATTTACGTTACAGTCTAATACTGATACGTATGTACGTATGCATAAGATACGTACAATAAACTGTACGTGTTAATACATGCTTCATGCGTATTACACACGAGAAAGAGAGAGAGAGAGAGAGAGAGAGAGAAGCAGGAGAAAAGAGAGTATCTGCACAACGCACCGTCCGTTTCATTGCTTTCTTGTTTCCCCTTAAGAAAGTAGTAATCTGAAAAGTAAATTGTAATTTGTATAAATATGTTCTTCTAACTGTGAAAGAGATTAGTAGAAAACCGTGTTATTGCACTTTCCTCGTTCCTTTTATTTCAAATCTTACTTGCCGATAATTTCAATTTATACCACGTGCAGTAGAAAGCACGTATCTGCTCGCGGATTCGCCTTTATCTGCCGGATCATTAGCGGAATATTTTAACGAAGGAAAAAAGCAGAAGAAACACGAAATCGCTGTATACGACGTATAACAGGTTTTTCGTGGATAAAAATGCACTGTCCTTGTTGCATGCGTTAAACAAGTTTACGTTTTATTATTCAGCAGCACGTCAGCCGGACATGTATCATCTCAAGTATTTGATGTCGCAGCACGTAACCGTATAATCGGCGCAATCGAATTCATAGAAACGAATCGATATTCGTTGTGGGACGGTTTACCGTACAGGAGAGTAGCTTAGCGGTCTTCTATATCTTAATCGGCTCGGCTAGCACAATCCATCTGTGACGAGCCGAGCGCAAAAGCGTGGCGCACTTGTAAATCTTTCGTAAATCGACTTTCACTGCGGTCTCGAGAAGTTCCCACGGAAGTGTGAAACCGCTACAGATATCTGCCTAACCCAGATCCTTTTATTTACAGAGTTTACCGGGTTACGCCCAAGTACGGCTTGTTTTATTCGCGCAATTTCGTGCGATTTGTTTAATGCTCGAACGACGAGGGATGGACGAATCCTTACTCCTGCGGCTAACTATTTCGCGTGTAGTACTTTATGAATTGCGTTTACGCGTTATTTTATCGGAATATACCGGTGATTTTGTTTATCTAAGTATATTCAGCTCGATATAATCGAATAGAGAAAGCGAAGAGTATTTACACGTTTACTATCGGATTGTGGAGTTTTTCGTGTTTGTTAACAATTTTTTAGATACACAGATAACCACAGAATCGCATATAATATGGAAAAATATGCGAAACATCGAAGATAGCAGTACACTGGTTGTAACATCCAATGAGCGAAAGAACCGTCTGCTCGGCTTTCGATTTCCCAAGAAATGTCAGTCTGCCTGAACATCCGTAGTAAATTTGTTATTTCTCAAGTTAAATTTACGTATTTGCATGTGCTTAGTATGAAAACACAAGTATCAAACACCATGAAATTATCAAACTCGGAGGAAGAAAAACGATCGACTCTTTGTTTCGAGAATTTCGAAATGCAAATTTCTCTGGGCAAGGATTAATCTGCCTACTTAACCGATATTCCTGTTAACAAATAGAATCCATCGTTCTACAGAGTCGCTTTTATCTACATCTATCCACACGACGATTCATGCGCCAAGATAATGAGGCTCTCACGATTGTTGATTAATGACCGTCTAATTAAAAGTGGAATCTGATCAAATCTGTTTATCTATGCGCGTACAACGACTAGTAACATGTAAATCGACCGGTTTTACAAATTGTTGTTTGCGTTTCAGGTCTGGTCGCCGCCAGCAGCGTCAGCTACGGTGCCCCCAGAGGTGAGTTTAACTGCGAATCCTCGCGTAGAAAGAATCCATTCATAGATACGTAAGATTGATTTACGTTGAAGTTACGGGGACCTGTAAGTAAGTTGTTTACCATTTCGACGTGATCAGTCAACTTTCTTCCTTAGAAAGCTTCATAAATGTCATCGTTTCAAACGTTATTACTCGTTCGACATTGTAATCTCATCGCGATCTCGCTCGTATTTATAACTCAGGCGTGCAAGAGTTTATATAACGTATAATTATTATGTTTCTACGAAAGAAACGGTGCAACATTTACCTTATTTTCTCGTCGGTTTGCTCGTGCATGGACTTTGACATTGCAAGCGATGTTTTGCTCTTAACTTTCTTCGAAAGCAATTCTTTTCCTCTTTCTTTTATCGAGCATTTGACGCGACGAGCAGTTAAGCGACACAGCAGAGACGTCGACGAGTACTTTGGAATTTGTTTGCAATTTTTCGGAAACCTAGAACGATGAACAAATTTACGTTCGAGATCGTGAAATTACGAGACGGGGAAATATATAGTTGCAGATACGGTTGACTAGTAACGTTTTACAATGATTCTGAGTCGGTTAATTTGGAAATTGGTTTGATTTAGTTCGTGGAAAAGCGAATCTTTGCCCGCTTTCGTTTTGTTAAACGCGTATTTTGAAAAGTATCTTTTGCAGCTCCTTCGATGTGGGTCAAAAACGACGAAGATACGTGCATTGGGAAATTTCAATCTCCGATTGACATAGAAGAAGACAATGTTGCGACTGCGACTTACCCGGAACTGGTATTTACCAGTCTCCAGAAACCCCATAAAGCTCGCATGACGAACAATGGCCATACAGGTATGGAATAACAAGGTCGAGATATCGACGAGTAAATGAACGACGATAGTCATCGTGTAGTTGGTTAAAACGTAAACAAACGCGATACACGAAAAAGACATTTTATTTTTAAAGTACACTATCTATCACAGACAGATAAACGATTATTAAACAATTTTTATAAGTATTCTTTTCGCCGATACTACCGAAGCCTCTCGAAAATATCGTATCACTGCAAACGACTTATCGCGTAAGCAGCTTTGTGAAAGAGTATTTCGGAAAAATTTCTCAAAGAAAAAGCGTCGTTGGTTAAGCCAGAGAGTTAGAGAATCGAAATAAACGTTCGACAAGCGTATTGCTGCTATTACAACGAAAGTACGAAAGAAGGAAAGATTACAGAGACGGAGAACTTTCTGCGATGATTTATTAAGAAGGTAAAAGGCAATCGGATTACGCGAAGAGACACATCGGACGTCAGATATCCGACGATTCAAATGAATATACGTTTTGTAACGTTGCAATAATCTTATAGTCGATAGTTAGCAGACACGATGACAATTTCAGAATTAATAATTCCTTATACGTAGCTATCCTTATTCCCTTGAATACTAAAGGATGTTGCATCGTTTAATTAGAATATGAATTTCCTTTGTCATTCGCGTATTTTTATATTAAGTTGCGTCACTTTTATTTCCTTTGCTACAAATGCGCGCGAATATTCCTGTCCGACTGCGTACTGAAAGTCGTTGCACGATCTAATTAGAATATAGATTCGTTCGTCTTTCGCGTTATTTAACTATAAATCGCGTCGTTTTCATTCTCGATGGCATCCACGTTTGATAACGTTGAGTCATTCGGCGAATTAAAAGCATCGAGCATCGCGCGAAGCTATGCAAAACCGATGATAACGCGTTGAACGCCAAGCTTTCGTTCAGCAATTGCATGCGCATAGAATGTTTAAGAGATTAGTTCACCTGTATTTCCAGGACTTAGAAATTGAAAACTTAGAAATTGAATTAACCCGTGCACGATCATTTCGATTGTTCTGTGCGTTCCTCGAACGTGACTCGTATCCTTGAACAACTGCAAATTAACGTCGATTATAGCACGTTACAGTCATTGTCTTGTCTCGATTAAGATAAAGCTTCAAGGAATCGTACGCATTAGAAAAAAAAAAATGGCCTCCAGGAAATAAGACCGCTTCGTCAGATAAATTTCGTAAACACGATAAATTGACATCTGTATGTGTTTCATGGTTTTAGTGATGATCGAGAATGCCGGTTCTGAATTTCACGAGATATCGGGGGCGTCCCTCAACAGCACGTACGTGTTCGAACAATTGCACTTCCACTGGGGAGACAATGACAGTCTAGGATCCGAGGATTTGATAAACAATCACTCGTTCTCCATGGAAATGCACGCAGTTTTCTGGAAGAAGGTATATGGTACCTACGAAGAAGCTATAAAACACGACGATGGTCTCAGTGCTCTTGGATACTGGTATCAGGTATATAAGTGTCAAATATTGACAATTATTTATTGCTACACCGAGCAAGCTGCTATATGCCACTTTATCGGAAATTATCGTGAAAAAAGCGATCGTGAAATTATTTCGTATATTAAACGTAAAAAGTCAGTCCGCTCGACAACGTAACGATCAATTCTCTTCGAAATTTCGGTAAATGTTCAACAAGGTTCATCGATCGTCGGAAATGTGACAAATTTTCTGAAAAATATTCTGAAAATTTCTGAAAACGATTTCCGAAGAAAATCTTTCCTTTTATCAAACATAAGATCGCGAAATATTTTAATATGCGGCAAAAAGTCAACCTAGTCGATCTAACGGTGTATATAAAGAGACTGCGGATTTCTATACGTTTATGGGAAATTTAAAGTCGCAGAAAAATATAGAAATATAGAAAAATATTTTTAACGAACGATATAGATCTCTCCCCAAACTCCGCTTTTTTTTTTTTTTTGATTGGGTTTATAAGAAGTACCAATTTGCATAAAAATTCTCAGTTTGCGGTGCAGTATCTGTTACTAATCAAATCGATTAGTATCAATTTCGAGTAATTGCAGTCGAAGACGTAGAAAGAAGAGACTTCGTCTCGCTTTCATGCCTCTACTATGGATATTTCTGTTTTCGTAAAAAATCAGTTATGTAAATCGCGCAAACCGACGCTAACCAGGTGCATATACGTAATCCTTACCGTTGTTTCACGTATATTCTGCATCTCTTTAAATGGTTTAAATTGATTCGGAACACTTGGACAGAGCGTTCGAGTGGAGGATACGCGTTCTCAAGTTTGTTTTTTTTAAAAATAGATATACTTTGTAGAAATTCTATTCTTGCCTGTGTTTACACTTCAACAAATTCGATCGAAACGCGTTTCTAGACGAGAAACCTTAATCGACGAGCAGGCTATTGTGATCGTATTTCAGTCTGCTAATTTTATTGAGACAAACGTGAAAAACATACATTCGCGAGTTTGTTTCTTTTAAAACGGAAACATTTGATGCGAAACCTATTTTTGTCTACGCTCGCATCTCGACGAGTTCGATTGAATGTGTTTGATGTTAGTTCGAAGATAAAAAGCATGACTTTAATCGACGAAGAGAATATCGTAGCGTTTTACCTTGATAATTGGGAAAACTGTTGGAAAAATCTTATCGAGAGAAATGTTTGTTACAGGCCACGAATGAGCCGAATCCGCTGATCGAGGTGATCGTGTCGCAAATATTGGACGTAACAAAGGCTGATACCAGTGTGATATTAAAGGATGACAGTGCTCTAAGCAGATTGATCGCTCCTGATCTTGCATCAGCGCAAGATTATTTCACATATAAAGGATCACTGACCACACCTCCTTGCCTCGAGATCGTTCAGTGGATCGACTTTGCGAAAGCTCAGTATATTTCCCACGAGCAGGTATTTCGAAAGCTATCGGATTCAACGTAAATTTCGTTAGTACAAGGGTACCTTTAGAGTATTTGTCTAGGTTTTAACGTCGTCTAACAGTGAATATGGAAGAATATTGTACAAATATCTTCTACAAACGCTTTCTTTTACGGCTGTCCATACTTGATTATTAGAAACCTTTTACCGGAGAAAGTAATTTCTTTCGTATGATTAAATAAGCTGCTATTCTTAGTTAAGAAATTGACAAACACGTTAGAGGATGAATGGACTCTCAGTCGTAGATGTGAAATTTAAGGAGATAAGCTAGAAAAGTATTATTTTCAAAATAATTAGTATAAAATGGTAAGAGAGAAGGCGTAGAATTATTTTGAATGGCAGCGTTGGAACTTATTTTTAGATCTCCTCAAACATTCTGCAAATGTTTTACGTAAATAATCCTGAAACGTGTTTCCTTATAATTCGACTGATAGTCATAATTGATTGTCTATATTTACTTGATTTTTTTTATAGTTGGCTGCATTCCGCTCTATTCAATCCCATGATGGCCAAAAGATAACGCATAATTTCCGTCCAGTACAACCATTAGAAGGTAGAACGGTTTATCGTAATGTCCCAGATACACAAACTACCGCAGCTTCCTTCCCTGTCAAGAAACCAGAAACCATGGATTCTCCTCCATCTAAGAAACTGAATGCTACGCTTAAAGAGACTCCTTTAGATAACAAGGAAAATGATGGACATTCTGGGGCAAGCATGTGGACTGTATCACGTATGTATTCTTCTCTATTCAGGGTCATAAATTTCTTTAATAGTATAACGAAATCAGGCTAGAAAGTTAATTTTTATGAAATCAAAGTAGTAATTTAGCGTGTGCGAAAGTAAAATATATATTAATTTCAAAAAGTAACATAATCTTAGATATTAAATAATTATTTATTATTTGATTATCATTACTTATTTCTGTTACAGCAATTGCAGTACTGCTTGCAACCACTCTTCTCTTACCATACCAATAATCGACTCGATGTACTGGAAACTCTAGTCAATCACATTGACTATTCTGTAATTTGAAGTCATCAGTAAGAATTCTAAATAAGTATTGATATAATACATTTTCTTATGAAAAATGTATTATTTATCTTCATCAGGGCATCTGTATTCAAAGGTTCTATTATCTATGATATTTATTTCTAATCTAGATAAGAATGGAAATAAATATTTTTATTTTTGTGCTCGCGAAATTACACGTATATTACCATGTAATTGTAGGGATATATTAAATAATGTACATAAATACTTAAAGAAACTTTACATTGACTGATTTTAAACGGTAGATACATATAATCTTTCTTCACAACGTGACAGTCGAAGCAATAGAAACAGAAAACAAACGATAATTGAATTTGATTGCAACTTATTTGATGAATAAAGATATAGAAGTATTTTATAAGTTATAAAACCTACCAAAAATTCTAATATATATTTATTCAACAGTTCCTACCGCTGCCATGATAACATACCTTAATCTTATGATAATATACATATACTTTAATCTTATAGATAATAAGTCTTCTTCATGAATATGTCTATGAAATATATTGTCTTGAAATTTATAATGATCTAGACGATAATAAATAAAATTATTACTAATATATTTTATTACTGCATTATACTTATATGCACAAAATTATTAAAATGTTATAAAGGCCTTAAAACTTCTTAAGGATGGTTCTTTGTCTGATCGTTGGTTGCCACATTCACTACAGCAGCCCAATCATGCTGCTCTTGCTTAAGACGATCTCTTATAAGCTCAGCTATCGCTTTTTGAGTTCTTCTTTCTAGTTTTTCTAATTTCTTTGCAACATCCCGCTTCAAATCCCAATCTGGTTTCCTGGGAGCAAGATTGCTAATATCCTAAAAGATTGTAATTAAATAAATATCAAATAACAACAAATATTTTGATCTATTGTAAACAATTACTTACAAGCTCCTCAATGACAACTTTCGTCACTGCAGCGTTTAATTGATCTTGCACTTCCTCTTCAACATTACCTGGCTGTGCATCTTCTAATACCTTGTCCTTAAGACTGTCATCCTGTGGTTTATAACTCCGAAATTTCGGTCTGTGACGATAAAGTAAACAAATATAAGTATCCATCTTTGGAGGTTAGTTGAGGTTAGCTTTAAAAACTACGGTCACTTAAAAAAAGAACAACGAAACTCACTTTGGTAACGTACTAGCACTATCATTTTGGTTTTCTTTGTTATCTTCGGTTTTCTTTTTCAAAGCCTGCAAGCGTTCTTTTCGTTTCAAAGCTTCCTCTTCCAATGAACCAATCTTGTCTTCTGCCATATTTGTTTTTTCATGTTTTATCGCAGCCATCATAGATGGCGTTAGTATCTATCCATGTTTCAATAGTGGGCGTCAAATTGAATATTATTTTCTAATTACACATTATCTAATCCGTCCCAAATGAACAAATAATACATATGCTGCATGAATGAAATTCGATATTAGCAATATAATCTTCTAACTTGTAATAACCAGTCAAGTAAGTTCATAAATTCTCTGTTATAATAATTTCATTTTAATATTTCATCCTAATAACATTAATAAAGCCAAACTACCATTCGTTTATTCGACATTATTTGCATTATATCTTTCATTATCAATCTTTCATTATCAAAGATCTATAGAAGATTAAATTTATAAAATCAATGAAAGTAACTTGAAGATTATGAAATTCATTATCATAAAAAAATAATTCTACTTCTTAAAAGAGAAGTTATTTTAATGTTACGGACGAATGAAATGAGTGATATATTACTTTTTTAAACGAATTAGTTTATTAACATTTTTACAAAGGATCGTAATAGTTTGGCGTCAGATAAATTACAAGCAAAACTTGTCGATTACGTCTAATATTATCTATTCTAATGGTATATATTAATTTTTAACATAAGTTCAAGTCTTAACACACGTTGAAAAACAACCTATACACGCTTTTGTTTTTACTGTATAAATTCCTCTTCATTCGTCTCGCATAAAGTGCTTCCCACACATGTTTCGTTTCGTTGTCCTACTTACAAACAATTCTCGAAATTTTCAACAGAAATACAAATCTTAAAAAAGAGGTTATTTTCTTTTATAAATATAGATCTTCATATTTATACTATTATTCACAAGTAGTTGCCACTGTCCTTTGGCTTAAATTTTCACGGTTTAATATCACACAATTATCAAAATTGATGTTTTCAGGGATCGAATACTATCTGAGCAAAATTATTACATCCAGAAGATTCAAGTTTGATAATTTTATGATATAAATTATAATTAGTCTCACAATAGAATTACCAACCTCTAATATGTACTCAACTATAATATATTTACTACAACTGAAAAGATATCTCATCAAATATTACTGTGGTATTTATCCAAATATTTCCATAAGAGAATTGCCAATTCTTTTATTATTATCTTATAGTATACTACAGCCCATTTTCACATTTCTTGTTCTAACCTTTTTATTATGTCTTACCTACTTGTTTTGATAAATATAATCGTTACTATTATTAAAAATACTAGCTGCTCATGTATTTTTAGTAATTGTAAAAACAATTCTTTTGGCTGGTTTGGTAATTCTAGTATTAACAAATAAGTTCAACTTATCGTTTCCCGAATATATCGATTTACGTCGGCTCCCAGGTCACACGAGATCCATCGATCCGTACGCCAGAGAGAAAATCACGAATCTATGCCAAACGTTTGTGAAATTGAGGACATGCACGTACACACACTTGCCCTGGGACTCTTCCCTGGTGGCATTGTGAGGCGTCTTTCGTGGCGAAAGTTTATTTACAGTCGGCGAGGTATTTTCAATTCCGAAGCACGGCTGGATGCACGATTTTGCGAGACCCTTGATCTCAGGAGAGTTGAATTCTCGCAGTACCGACGTTTCGCGGTTTAGATGCTTTTCAGTGTGTCTGTTTTCATTGTATACACGCTACTATTTCTTTAACTTAACTTGTTTAACAGGTTCAGGAGAGACAGATATTAATTGGGATTTAATATTTGTCACTGACATATACGTCACATTTTATAAGAATAGTTGAATGGTATGGAATTATTTATAAGTGGGACAGAAACACTAATTAATTAAATATATAGCTGTTACTTTTTAAGTAAACGTGTTTTAGGATATTATCACTCTATTGTTTCTAAAGTATGAGTAAATAATATTACTCAAACTAGGTACTAATACTTCGAGAGATATTTGATAAATTTTTGTTCAAAGATACGGTTTAATATACGGTTGTTAAACGCGCCTTGAAATGTTTAGTAAAAGTTTGTACTTTTATCGTTAGAGAAATATTAACGCATATACACTTAAATCGAACACACTGTATGCGTAGTCTGTTGCAAGAGTAACTTCATAATTTGTTATTTCTTGTCTTTAGTAGATTCGATAGAGGTTCTTTTTGTTTTACTGTATATATTATTATAATTTTGCATAGTTGATTATTCACAATTTCTGACCATGTACGACTAATGTAGCATTAGACTTTCATTCTGTTTTTAGAGTTTAGGCCGTAATTGTAGGTACTAATTGGAAAAATATATAAAACTTCAAACACATCCACTCGCATATTTTTCCATTAAAAAATCTCACAAAAGTCTATAAAAAAACTCTGTCATCAAATAAATGATATGTACCACTTTTACAACTTTTATATAACCAAAACACTTTAACGTGCTTGAAAGATCATATTAATCTACTTAGATCTAATTAGAACTATAAACCTGACTTATAAGGCAAGCAATCTTATTACTATTGAAACAGACTACATACAACTAGTAAGTACATCTAGATAAATAATGGCCCCGACCGGGGCAGTAATTATACTGCGTGTTATCGTGTATAGTATGGTTGTTCGTTGTTGCAGAAACATCTTATCTAAACTGCCGTCTTATCGTGTATATTATGGTTATTTGTCGTAGCAGAAACGTCTTATATTGACTGCTGTGAAATAGAGACGATTTTAACGCGATGTTCCAAAAAGACTTGACTGCACAAGAATTTTGGCTTTGGCTGTTGTGCAGAGTGGTTATAGGTCTCTTCTGTATTTGCTATTGTTCCTTTTGATGGAAAATCGTGCTCGGCGATGCAAAACAAATGACTAATTAATATTAATAATCTGTGGCATTAGCGATCTGTGGATTTAGCGATTTGAAAATTGTGCCAAGGTTTTTGAAATTTATCATTTATTTTCCATCGTCAATACCACGTTTGACCAACAAATACCTTCCATGATACTCTGCAAGTCACTTGCCATCCTCTTATTCCTTGCACGTCTTACATTAACGATAATTATTACCAGTAAAGTCCCTCGAACACCGTGTAAATCCCTCTACGATATCTTTACACCGATCAGTATATCCCATCAACGAAAAACTCAGTTTCGAGCCTCCACGTAGACCGTAAAGGAATTTCACGGTGCTCGGTTCTTTACGATTGAGCACATTTCACGGACAACCGTGACGAAACTTGGTAGTATAATAGTGGAAAAGAGGAAAGGAAGATAAAGAGAGAGAAAGATGAAAAGAGAAAAAGAGAAGGAAAAGAGGAAAAAGAAAACGAAATTGAGATTAGGGAATAAGGGATCGTGCGATTATGTACAGAATCTGCGTGTTGTAACACGGATTTAGAGTTATGTAATTCCCATAATTTATGCGCGTGGTGCAAACGATGAATCCTTAAGCTAAAAATCTTCTCGATTTTAATTAATATCATCAAGATCTTTTAAGGACTTCCTTATTGCGATGACACCGGTGGAAAGTCGCGTTTTTTCTTCGGGAATTGTTTCGATCCCACGCACCTTGGGATCAGTGAGTTGTTGCACGCTTGTTATGCGAACGGTTTCGGTTCGATTTCACTCGGAATTGCTCGAGATCGCGCTCATGCTCGTTGATTACAATACACCTGATGCATTCCATCCGACGAAACCTTCGGACAGAGAATATCTTCGCGAATAACCGACGTTATTCCGAATTCTTACTGTTGACCGAACTAGTATCGGTAATTGAATTATTAACCCCGTCGCGGTGTATGATTTTTTCCATGAGTATTAGCAATTTATCTAAAAATATTCTTATTTTTTGTGTGCAAAATATTGCATGCAATTTGTATCCAGGAATTCTTAGTTTGAAATTAAATTCAGAGTTAAAAGTGGATTTTGGTATGAGTAGCACGCAGTGACAGGCAAGATATCAAATATATTAGTTTTATAAATTCCCTCATTTTTTCGAATTATTGTTACTTCTCCTTCGGAACCATATTGTTTCTTAGTCGCCTATATTCTGACAGTAGAACTCCATTTATTGCAGAGAAATTTAAGTTAGTACCTACTTAAGCGATCTAATATCTGTTTATTGGCTCCACTTATCTGAACGAGAATTCCTAGTATACGAAAAAGCACTGATAGTGAAATATAATATGATAATAAAAAGATATACGAGAAAATGAACGAAAAGTCACAAATAACGCTCTCCTGAATGAGTAAACTCTTATCAAATGTATGAATTCCAATTATATGAGCTATTTATCCTCCAATGAGTTCAGTTAAATGAAGTTCTACTATAATCAATATCTAATCTTTAATATGCACGTACCAATTTGAAGAAGATCGAGAAAGAAACCAAATATCTAATGACAACCGGAAACTCAACTAATAAAACATCTCCAACTTCTATCTATCCGAAGATAAATATGAATACGAATTAACTCAACATTTTCGTTTCGTACGCGATACATACGTTAGATTGGAGATGGGGAAGGCGGCTAAAGGGGATAAAGAAGGGAAAAAATGGGAGCTCGATTTCACCTTGCTAATATCCTGCAGCGATTTACATGATTCGTCTAACTTCAGCCTCCTTCTTCTTCTTTCTTCGCGCGGATGTCTTCTCCAACGACGATCGCAAACTAATTCTTACTCGGCACGGCGCCCACGTTCAGTGCCAGAACTTTGGAAACAATGTTCAAGTCTTCGGGACTTCCAATCCCTTGCGCGTTGTTGGGATCCCCGGCGATTCCAGACTGATAAAGAAGTTGTTGAATCTGCCTGGCCGGCGTGGGAGGGTGCGCCTGAGACTTGAACTGCGTGAAAGAAAAGAAGTTTCCTGGAGTCCTGTGTGGAGGGTTAAAGCGAACATTTGCGGTATTTGCTTTATTATCCACGTTGAATCCAAAATTTCCAATAGAATTAAAGGCTTCCTGTCTATTGAACCTCGACGCAGGTGCTAACGAAGGCTGGAAATCGTTCGAGAAAGAGCCGAAACTCTGTTGCAGTCTCTGGTGATGCTGGGGTGGCTGCAACTGTTGAGGCTGTGGAAGTTGTTGCAATTGTTGCAATTGCTGTGGTTGAGGTAACTGCGGCAGTTGCTGCTGTTGAAGCTGATGGTGTGTCTGTGGCTGCTGTCTGAATGGTTGCAGACGTTGGTCTGGTTGGAAAGCTGACTGGAAAGCTGAAGACGCGCCAACGTTTGGTACTTCCAGAGCCAAACTAGGCTGCAGGTGAACGTTCGATTCAACAGGGGGCTGAAAGGTTAAGATATTATTGCTCTGTTCAAAGAACGACTGCTTTTGAGGTATAGGACGCTGAGACTGGAATCTATTCAGTCTCTGCTCCTCGAACTTAAAACGTTGCTCCTCTAACTGTTTGAATCTAGCCTGTTCTTCCAGTCGTTTCAGTTTAGTTTGCTCCTCCAACTGTTTGATTCTAGTCTGTTCCTCTAATTGTTTAATCCTAGCTTGTTCCTCTAATTGCTTAATTCTAGCTTGTTCCTGCAGATAA
This sequence comes from Bombus confusus, assembly GCA_014737475.1. Classification (NCBI taxonomy): domain Eukaryota; kingdom Metazoa; phylum Arthropoda; class Insecta; order Hymenoptera; family Apidae; genus Bombus; species Bombus confusus. The sequence continues at coordinate 998,595 of JACXIV010000011.1, forward strand.
AATTGGTGCTGTTGCTTCTGTCTCAGTTGTTGCTCATACAATTGCTGTTGCCTCACCAAAAACTGTGTCTGCTGGATCTGTTGCTGCTGAAGCTCCGCCAATTGCTTCTCCAGAAGCTGTTGTTTAAATTCCAACTGCTCTTGGAGAGTCAGAGCTTGTCCATCGTTGGTAGATCTAAATATTGGAACCACGCTTTTGGGTACGCCTTGTTCATCCTGTTGCACGGTAAACGCTGCTACCAAGGGTGCCTGAAAGATCTTAACTTCCTCTGTTTTGTCTTTAGAGTCGTTAGACTCAATCACTGTTACGTTCTTTCCTGCTGACACTGTAGGAGTGATTTCAGTCGGTTTTGGAGCAACCAAGGCATTGGCAGTGGCAATTCCATTGGAAGCACTTCCTGCTAAACTCTCAGAGATCTCAGTTGCAGGTTTCAAAGTTAAACTCTCCACTTTATTCACTGAAAACGTGGCTTGCGTCGTTTTCTCTTTCTGTTGCACCTTCGGTTCGGTTTTGATTCCGAAGGTCGCTGCATTTTTCACCGGCAGTATCACGTTCTGCACATGAAAGCTCCTAGCGTCTTCTTGCGTGGCTTTCTCGATATTCATCATTGGTGTCTTCAAAGTTACGTAACGAACGGCGTTGATGAAACTGGAATTCTGCAGTTTATCTTCGCTCGGTATATCGTCGTCGCTTGGGAAACTCTTGAACGAGAACGTAGCTTTCTGCACGCCGAGATCATCGTTCAGATTCTTCTTTGCCACAGCCTCAAAGGCGCTCGTGTCTCTTTGAGCGATAGTTTCCGATTCCTCTTTGTGCTGCTCAGCGGATTCGGCCTCTAAGTCGGTCAGGGCTTTCAAGAGAGCTCGGCGAAGGTTTTTGTCTAGTTTTATTGGTGCTTGGGTCACATCCAAACCCTTGTCAGGAATTCCTGTCTCTTGACAGTTCGTCAGGGTGATCGACACTGTCGCCAATAGAAACACTAACGTTGCCTGGAACGTTACATAAGGATATTGTCCATTAATTCGATTTTAAACTAAAGAAAATGTATTATCGAAATTTAATAATTATCTTTTAGGTCTATTATTGAAATAAAACTTTTTACAGTTATACGAATAACGCAATTTCGATAGAGAAAATGTCGCTCTTTAAACAGGTCATCTGCTTAATTCTTAAAACTTTCAAATTCCCATAAGAATGACTTTGAAACAATGGTCTTTCCTTAGCAAACAATGTTCATGCTTTTTAATATCATTTAAATTACACAAGAAATATTCTTTGTATTATACAACACAGTATAAATGCCCTATTTGAAATTAGACATCCCATGTGGCAAAAGGCAAGCTAATTTCGAGAAAAAAAATTCATGAATTATTAAAAACTTATTGAAAATTCTCCTAAAATATTCAGGCCACTTCTCGAAAGTATATCTCATATTTATTTCAATATCTTCTATGACTCATATTAAGGTGACATGGAATGCCACAATTTATTAATACAATTTATTAATACAATTTATTAATTGAAGTTACAAAACTTATAAATAAAGAAAAGAAGTATTTTATATAGATATTTTATATCTCTTATTTTATATTTCAACTAACGAGCATATATATCACATTGATCCATGTTTCTCTAGCTCTCAAATAGAGAGAATCCGAAAGTTCCTACGCATACGTGATCAGTTAAGTGTAAATTTTTTACGGCCGTTTTCGTCTTTTACTAATTGATCGAAGAGCACTAACTTCATAAATTCGTGCGACGCGTATGAATAAATTCCGTTGGGACATCTGGACGTTTCACAATGATTTTCTCTTTTTAGAAATGTCGAACTTCGACAGGACTTTCCTCCCATGACGAATACGAGACGTAATTCCGTTTTTACATAATTATGGAAGAATGCCAGTATAAACGTGTGAAAATTTGTCGTGTATATTACGTGTTTAAAATAGAACAATGAGATATTAACGAGTTTTCGAGCCATCTTCTAACTTGTTGGTTGACGTATAATTCTGAAGATCAATAGACAATAGGTTATTCATTAATAGATAATAAAAATATTTTATCAATAAAGTATCGTTGTAACAATAGAATACTCCATTAATAATAGTGTTCGTTAATAAAATAAACCATTAATTATGGAATAATTTATTAATTACCGGTAAGCCTTTTAGGTCTTTTTAGATTTTCTACGTTTTATCTGTTAGATCTTTTTCATTCGAGTTTTTTGCTACCTTTCAACACTCTTTAATGTTCTAGAGTTACATACGCAAACAGAATAATATTTCTGGAGTAATTCAATAATTAAAAGTGCAATACAGTTCATGGTTGAACGAACAATGCTCGCACACTATAAAATATGGAATATCCGCCTTCGTCGTTGTTTCTCATTACAAAGCCTATAATCTGTGCCACTTTCTTGCTACGTGTTTTTGCGATACGCGATCATTCATACTTCGATTCGCCTATACTTATTCACAACCGTATCACGCTATAATAATTCTTAATTCGATCTGAAGCAAATATCACGCAATTATTCAATGAGCCTATTCTCGAACGACGACCCTATTTTCTAATGCTAGAAAGTAGGTTGAAAAGTATAAAATTCACTGGCAATTTCTACTGGAAGAAAAACAAAAAAAAAAAAAAGATATGGAACAAGGTAAAATGTAATTGAAATTTTCGCTTCGATTATAGCTGATTCCTGTTATTATCGCGGATCTTTATCCGACCAGGGCGCTCGTTACTCACTGAGATTTACGATCGTGAATTATTCTGTTTCTCTCACTGAATAGCTGTGTAAAAAAAAAAGTTAAACACCGAGTAATTCTTACTTTTGTAGTTCCTTTCGGCTTACCATTAGGGACGATAATTTGCATAAACGCAAAGAATACGTAAGAAATTTCAACGCAAACCGTTTACCCACGCTAGATTCTTACGGATAATCACACGATATTCTTAACTTATTTCGTACTTGAGAGAAGTAAAATCCTTCGTACGAATGCTCTCAGCTTTTCAGTTACGTTACGTTTAAAGAAATACGTAATACAATTTCGATCTCCAGGCTCTGAACAATTCTCAGCAAATATTAAAGAAATTTAAGGTGGTAAATAAATACTACTTTTGTAACAAGCTATTGTATAAGAATGGTCGACGCGCTCTTAAATGAAATAAATTAAAAAAGTATATATATATATATATATATTGGGAGATGATTGGAGCGCGAGGGAATACACGTGGACGTAAACAGAGATGTTTCCCTAGTATTGCGCCTCAGTTTGCTAAGAAAAAAAAAGGGAAATATATCGCTCATCAGCAATGCTCTCTCACGGTGTAAAAGGTGTAAAGATGTAAAAGGAAGACGGGTTATTGTTCTGATACAAAGTGGCTGTTCGAGAGCGGTAGACTGTCTTACAGTTGAGAAACAGATCATCCGTTTGAATGCGTTTGAAACCACACCTTCGTTAGGTCGTAAGTTCCCTTGTGTTCGAGTGGATGTTACCTCAGCGGCGAACTTTCACACCGCTCGTTAAAGCGGCTACGGCCGAAAAGGAAAAGCAATTTTCATTTCTGGCCGGCGAACGAATGCCTACGGGGCTCGGGATCAGACGCTTCTGTTCGCCAACGACGTTACAACGTCGCCGTTTCGTGCGTTTAACGAGCGCCGACCGCATGTCCAAAGAAGAAAAATTTAGCTGTACGAATATTGCATCTGTAAGAATACCATCTTGTGGTATCTCGTGCGACTCTTGACATTTCTGATGAAAGTGCCACTTTGGGAAGAGTTCGCACGCGGATGCATCGAGTGGCGTGTAACAAAGCGACGTGTACAAATATTCGGATCGTGAGATGGGATAATGAAGGATTCGTAGAAGTGGGTTGGTTAATGGTAGCCTTTATGGTCTATGAATAGGGAAATTAATTCTGCGGGATGGACGTTGATGGCTATTGATATTAGGAGTAGGACACAAGTACCGTGAGCTTGTGGAGGATTTTCATTTTTGTACGGAATTGTCTTTCTTTCTCTCCTTTCTTTTTTGTAAATATTTCCAGAATTTTATAAATTGCTTTTCCGTCGGATCTTATTTTCAAAAAGAGGAATTTTCTAGTTTGATTTTAGTCTTCTCTTCTTCGTAGATTTCACGGTTTTAGCGGTTTTATTTTAGGGGACTTAGCGAGTTTGCAATGGTCCGATTAATTCGAATATGTAATGTAGCATGTATGAAATAAAAATGTACAGGAAGCAACCTGATTTTTATGAGATTTCCCTTTCACGGGATATCATTTTAGAAGAATATTGGCGCAAGTTCGTATTAGAAGCATAATATTGGTATTTGTAAAATAAAAACGTAGTAGTATTGAGCATAGTGGATTAATTATCTTGAATATAATTTGGAAACTATAGAAATAAAAGTGTAGGAAGGATGGTAATTTCTCTAGGTTTCTCTTTTATGGAGTTTGATATAATATAATATATTCAATTGAAATAATAAGACGTTTAATCGCAAACACAAAATTTATTCCAATAATTTGTTCAATTTCTCTGGCATAGAATTTTAGTTCGAAAGAGGAATGTTTTGCAATTTGCCTTTGCCGTTGTCTACTTTATGGGCTTACTATTAGTAGTCGTTTTGTAATGGTCTAGTTATCTCGGATGTAATCTAGGATGTATAAAACGAAGAAGTTTTGTAAAATGGTGTATACACGAGATAAAAGTAATCTATATAATCTAGAATGCAGAAAACGGAGGAATATCTTTAAGTTGCACTGCTGAAGTTAACGCTGCGGCTGGAAGATGAGTTTGCTTACAATGTGCCTCGTGTTCTGCTCGTGTGAATAAAGATGCTGTTCGTTCGCACTATTCTTCTCTGCTTAGATTAAAATTATGATTTCGTTATTTTTATTCGAAAGGATGATTTTCATTTGCATTCGATTAAAAGGCGATACCTATTTCTTTCGGAATTTCTATAAAATGTTGTAGAAATATATTTTATGGTTAACGGATCTGTCAATCCAAAAAAGAGATGACAAAGGGGGAAAGTACGCAAAGAAAGTGATTATTTAATGAAACCTAATTGTGAATTCAGCTTGAGCAGTATGGAATCCATAAAACGACACGCAAAGAGCATATCCAACATTTGCATTATCGATTTCACTCTTTTACGCTTATTGTTACCATAGAACGTATGCTTTGAAATCTGTCTGGCGGCTATATTTATCTTATTATCTAATCTACGACTGACAGTATATTTTAAGCAAAATATAAGCTGTTACTGTTATATTATGTTGCGGATAAATATCAGCAAAAATAGTCAAGGATGAGGAAAGTACGACGATGCAAAGGAATACGAAGAGACGTAATATATTGGACGTATAACAATTCAAAAAGAAATTTCTCACATTAAAAAAAAATTAAAAAATTATTAAAAAATTAAATATCATCAAATAATAGAAATTGAATAGTACAACAGAATTCATTAGTACAACATAAAGAAACATGGTAAAATATAGTACTTTACAAATATCTGTTTTCTCAAGAGTGTCTCACGTATCTCCCAATAAAAGTTTCTATAACATACCACGACCTTGGAAAATAGAAATCTGACAAATCATGAGCACGCGGATTAGAAAATAAAGATTAGAAGAGAGATTCTGTTACGTAACTGGCAAGTACCTGTTTCTATAATATCTAACACATTTCTGAAATGTTTTGTTGCAAAACAAAACGGAGCGCACACACCCCCTTTTATCTAATCTGGCATGAATCTTTAGAAAGTTTCTAAACCGCCGAATAATCTGTTAGCCTCGGTCGGTCCAGCATCTCATTAATATTTTCAGCGGACACTCAGAGAACAAGACTCGAGTCGAGTCGAACAAACAGCTCGTGCAGGCTGTTGACGTAGATTTCACTTTTGAGAATCTTGTCCGGTGTTTGACCATCTGACACGTGTCATTCGTGGCACGTACGTGCACCATAAATTAAGCGGTTATAGCTAAGGAAATGAATTCCCACGATGTTACGATGGATAAAGAATAGTAGCAGCGTAATTTTTGGTTGTTACGGTAATTAAAGATCGTGTTCGATGTGTTAATTACTCGATAAGAAACTGCTTGCGAAAATGAATGTTACGGTAACGAGATGTACTCTCCTCTCGATAATTTGTCGTACGGGAACTGCGTCGTACGGGTATTCTTTGATTTTAAACGATTACAAAATATTACAAGTATGTTATAAAACGTGTTATAAAATTTTGGAATTTATTTTACTTGTTAAAACGAATATTTGATTTTATGTAATATAATTAATCCTAATGGAATTATATTGCATCGAGTCATATCTTTTATAAAATACAGATTATTGCATTCTTACGTTGAAGATGATTCAATTATTTTACCAAAATAACATCTGATTTTCCGTAGCAGGAATTTTTATTCCGATGAAATAGCGAAACGAGTTGCGCAAATTTTACGCAGCAATCCAATCCGTTGTAATCTACAGGAGCTCGCGGAAGAAGAATGAAGTTATTTTAGCGCGTCTGTGCGTGCGACGTCTTCATTGACAATCGGCTTTCTACAAGCCGATTTTCCAGAAGACGATTCCGCAGTCCGTCATTTTCCTGCATGTGAACGGATCCGATGTGAATTTCTCCGCGCCGAGCGAATACCCTGCCTATTAGAAAATAACAATGACACGCAGAAAGGCCAGTGTTCGTTCTTCCTGAAATAACGACGGTCATCTGTGTCTAATTACTCTCGAGAAAAATGAGCATTATCAACGATAATCTCGTAGATTAATTTGATCTTTAAATACTATGTTCTTCGCAACGTCGAAGAAATAAGATTCGTAATCCTCGGAAAATGTATAGTGTTACACAATATTCTAAGCCTCTTACGTATTTCAAATTTCCTTTCGTTTGCACACAGTTCCTTTGCAAAGGAAATTTCTTCGCTCGGGTTAAATGCAAAAGATAAGATTCACAATTCTCTGATACCGTCAAACGTGCTGTGTCTTTAATCAATTTCTCGTCTATTCGCTCCAAGTTTCTTAATTTCCCTAGGAAGAATAATGATGATCAACGATGATCTTCAAGAACTATCAAAGAAACAGCGAGCAAGAGTATCGAGAAAGAGAAAGACGAAGAGTGGAATTCTTGAATATTTAGCCCATGGATATTCATGCAAATTCATACTTTCCGAGAGAAAATTACAGAAATAGAATCTAACAAAATATCTGCTTCGCCCACTGAACATTACGAGTACGATTTCTACATTTGCATTTGTGCGTATTGCGTGCACATGTCTGTATCTCGAAATCTCTCACGAATGCGTAGAAACCCAAACCTTTTTGCAAAAAGAAAGAAGAAAACGTGTAAGTTCCACCGTGCGTCTTTGGTTTCCTCCAAGTTCCGATTCTTTCGCTCGAAATCGCCAAGGTCTTCTTCGGTGAAACCTGTCCTGTGCTTTTATCATCGCGATACCAGATAAATCTCGTGCGCTTTTCTCCGGCTTAATGATACGAGCAGACGATCTACGTACGTGGAAGAAAAAGCAACTGGTTAACCGTAAAAACGTGGTGATTCTAATGGAGCGCGGGACGACGGAATAATGGACTTCCGGAATCTGGTGTTCCTGACGTGGAGCACGTTATCAGGCAGCAGCCACGATAACACCCTGAAAAGTAGCGTTCTTCTGTTGCGTCACAATCTTACGCTCTCAATGACTGATCCTCGAAGAATAATCCGCGTTAATCGAAAGACACGCTGACCGATTGGAGTAATTGCAGCGCAATACTAATCATAGCGAGCCAGTCGTGCTCCAATTACGACGATAATTATTCGTTAGATTCCACGCGATAGGTCGTGTTGCGTGATGCGATCCCACGATTCTGTTTTCTCACTGTTAAAATCGGATTGCGTTTCTTTTAGAGTTATGTTATCTTCGGAATCGTGCGTTTTCGTTTCTTAGAGAGAAGAACCGTGGAATTTTAAGCGAATAACGTCGGCGTACAGATCGCCGCTTGGTATCGAATGATCGTGTATTTCATAGAATCTACGAAAGTGTCTATGCCGTTGTATGATTTTCCTCGATCTTTTGAATAGTTGCCAGTATCCTTCACTAAAGTGAGATAAATTTCAACGCGATTGTGCAGTACCTCTGGTCTTGTCAAATTCCTTCCCCAAGAGATTACATATTCGAGTGTTCCTTCTGCAACGATTTTTATCCGGAAAACTATGTGTTGAAGTGGTTAACGCTTCTAAGAAAACTCTGCGTCTATTCTGACTGATTTTCTCAATCACTAAAGCCATCGACAGGCCATAGACGAAAGAGAGGCAACGATGGCTTCGGAGTTTTCAGTTACCAGGTAACACTGCCAGCGTGCGGATCTGGACCAGCTCAAACTGTATTCATATTTATACATACGCTTCTTCGTTAAATATATTTTACTATCTTACAATTTATCCACGCGTTCTTCTATCTACGTAACCTGTAACCACAACACTATGCATCGAAATATTTGTCAATGTTATTCGTATCGTATGATTCAACGCTTACGGTGTAACTAAAAAATTACGTATATCTATCTCTTTGCAGTATAATACAGTAATCAGAGAACCCAATCGTTTCGTTAACTTCTCGCACGAAGGCTAATAAATATGATTTTCCAACTCATTTGCAAAAAGATATTAAGACAGCGTCCCAATCTCCTATACGTATCTCATCTTACGTTTCTGCAAGTTAACAGAGTCTTAAGAACTCTTGCAGAGATAAAGTTGATGCGTAACATGCATAAGTAGATACGTATTTGCTTTCTATCCAGCGGCAAAAGGAAAGAAAAAGAAATATACGAATAAATGGTATCCATCTTTCATTTTCTCGATTTTTTTACAGCAAAATATTAGTCCCATTTCTCATAATTTCCATTTGCACGCTATCATTGAGGAATGAATCACGTAAATCGAGGGTTAGTAACTGCGTTTGTAACTTCTCGGATTGCTTTCTAAGACACGAAACGTACTTTCTTTCTTTAGGCGCGTGTCGTCGCGTATTTGACGATCGCCGGTTGGATCATACAGATCCGTAAGCTTCGAGTCGATGATTTTCACCGACGATCGAGTTTTAACGAGAAATGTCGGTAACGTACGATTCATCGGCGAAACAACGCGCGTTTTGTACTTTCTTTCTTCCTTCCACGATTTTTGAGAAACTTTCACGTCGATTGCGAAACATCGGCTGAAAAACGTTCTAACGAGCCCCGAGAACCTGTTCCCAGTTTTCATTCCATCGAAACGTATTACGATTTCATTCTCTAATTTCCTCGTTCAATGTCGTTGTCGCGACTCGACGCTGGTTAATTCAGCCGGCAGGAAACGCGAGATAAATTATTTAACAGATACTTTTCTCGGTTTATCTGAGAGCCCCTTTAACGGAAATTGTAGACAGAAACGCAGGATGAGCGTACACAGCTTTGGATATGAATTTAGTAAGGCTGACTCAGCAAGGCTGGAAAGCTTGAATGAATTTAGTAATCGCGTGTAATTCTTCTTAGTTGTTACAAATGTTGAACGAAATAGGACACGATATTGGGAAATATCTTAGAACGTACCATTTCCGATGAGCATCGTTTAAGGAAACGATCGAACAAGCTGCTTGAACATGTTTAAACGTGTCTCAGAGATGCTTATGTTAATACTCAGAGATACGTGAAATATCCGAAATATACTAATATACTAATCGTAATCTTCAGAAGCTGAGTCGAGTGACGTCGTTATCGAAATTCGTCTGAATCGAAATACAAATCGCGACGCTAGTTAAATCTCCTTATATTATATTATATATCATAATTATATAAAACTTGCCTCGCATCTGCGGATTACGATTTATCGCGGTCGCATAAAATTCAGCCGTGTGAATTGCACCGAATTGCCTGCTTACGAAAAAAAAAACGAAACTACAACAAAAAAAAAAAAAAAGAAAGAGAGAAGAAAGTTTTCGTCTGATCCAAACCGCCGAACAGCTTCCGAACCGGCGGCGTTAAAAGACGCTACGTGAGCCGAAAAGCTTCCCGCCGATCGGCTACGCGATAATTACCTCAGGCCTTCGAAATCGAGTAATAAGAATCAAGATGTGAACTTTCGGGAATCACAGGCCCCGGAGGTTCGATCGGTTAATGAACAGTTATATGGTAGCGGTCGGTTGGAAGACAAAGTGCCGTGAGAGATAGCAAGTTACATGCTGGTGTTTGGCCAAGGCGGACGAGGAAAGACAAGGTGGAAGAGAAGAGTGGCCGACGGCCAAAGGCGGCACTTTCACTCGCCAGTGTGTCGAGGATATGCATGCTCATGAACTTGCCAGGCGGCTTCATTCGCTGTGGCGAATGTAGAAGCTCGATCACGGTGCATGCAACTCGAGTTTTGTCACGTGCAAGCCCTGGATATCCGTTTGATGTAACCAGACGCATTTGTGACCGCATTTTTGTCGAACCGCTTGAAAAGCGAAACTCCTCTAGCGGAAGATCGCAAGATTCGGTTAATTAGTCGTCGTCTGATCGATCAGAAGGTCGGGCGTCTGATAGAGCGCAGTGTGGTTTTTTAACGACAAGCGTTCGAGCGTTCGATGGAAAGAGAGCTCTTTTGCTCGAGTATGAGAAAATTCGGCTAGAAAGTAAAATCGTTCGTATAAGATGGAATAATAACGCGTAAATGTAATGCGAATCGCGTAAACGTGGAGTATCTGCATGAGCCAGGGTTGACACAGGCTCAGAGCAAGGGCAGTTGGAAGTTGTTAAAGTAGGAGAAGCTTTCGAGTGCAAGGCGTGTCCTTTTCGAAGATGGATTTTATATATTTCTAACAAACTACGATTTATATTTTCAAGGCAAATTTTATGTAATTATAATGTGATATAATTTGAGCGGCGTCGGAGCTGGCTTTATCGGAGGTTGAATGACACATTGATATTGCGGTGCCCGTTTCACATTGATTTCTTATTCTTTCTCTTGAGGAGACCTAGGCGTCTTCTGGATTGCGAGAAAATTTGTTTCTTATCTATTATTAATAGAAACGCGTTCCCTCTAATTTTTCCATAAAGAAGATACAAAACAGTTAAAGTTAAGACCAGTTTCGGCAAAGGCGCGTGTAAAATGCGAGAAAATTCTTCTTGTCCTTTGCTCGCTAAGGTACAGAAAATTAAGGTCAATTAAGTTAAAATATCGTCTAAACTGATCATTTTCAAACACACATATCCTGATACATTTCACGCAGGATATTCCAACAAAATTCATGTACGTAAATAGTGCGTATCTACTTGAGAGAAAAAGTCCAACTATATTTTGGGACGCGACGTTGCATTTGTAACAAAAGTGGCAAATAGAGAAACATAGAATAGAATCAAAAAGATGGAAAATTGACGTATGTGGAATTAGAATCTGAACAATTGCGCATTCCTGCACTGCTAATCTGTCTCTAGCTCGAACCAGGAAAAACATACGACTCGTTCCAGTTACGTGAATCACTGCGAAGACGGTTTAAGAACGATGATAGATGCCGATGAACGAGCGATTCATATTTCGAGCAGGTTCACGCAGCAGAAACGCGGAAATCCTGGCACGCGTGAAAGCAGCGTTTCGACAATGTCGCCAACGTGGACGATTATACAACCGAGTCCTTGGCGTTGAATAATGTATAGGGTCCCGATCGGCGCGACCAGGAGATGCGACAGAATGAAGTAAAGTGCAATTAGCTTGCAAAGTACGATACTACACGTCGTATCGCGGGGCGACGAGTGAAAGTCGAGGATGACAGGTTTGTAACGACGCCGAAAGAACGTCCTCGTTCGGGACAATTTATCGGATGAGGCACATAACTCGGATGGAGTCGTCGTCGTCGATTTTCTGCCATCGACGAGATCGATGGAAAGCGATGGAAGGAGATGGTCCGATCAAAAAGAGAACTCGAGTAATAATATCTTAAACGAAATATAATTTCAAGTAGGTTCGCTCGTTTAGCGTGCAGAAGTTAAGGATTTTAATAGCTGTGATCTAAGGCTAGAATCGTGGATGTGATTATTTTCGGTAATTCTTGTTTTCCTCTATTATTTGCAACTAATTCTTATACCGTTTTTACTTGTTACTTATCGTTGGTTTTAGCCTTTGGATTTTGTAAATTTAAGATAAATTGTGATAACTTCTAGTCTCAGGACTCTGTACATTCATAGTGGAGTTCTAATTAATAATGAAATTTCTAGAGTTCCAGTACTAACGATAGGAACTGGCGTTAGTCGATTCTTCAGTAATGAACAGATTAATGCTATTCGTCATTTGAAATTATCAAATAAAATAGAAGGGTAAGTCTTCCTTGAGTGGATTTTCCCTAAATTTGATTTACGTACATAAGTGTCCCTTTCCTCCAATAACAGTAGAAGAACAAGACGAAGAAACTATAAGGCAATTCACCGGAGGAATGCATTCTGTAACGAGAAACGATGAGTATCTGAATATGAAACAAAAATGATTATTAAATGATGCATTTTCGAAATGAAACAATAGTCGGAAAATAAAATTCAAATCGAAAAAATAAGGAATAAACCAATGAGCAAATAGTAGACAATTTTAGTCGAATAAAGAACAATAAAATTGCCTTTTCTTTTATGGACCACGCATGAAAGAAAGTGTATTGAAAAATCTGAACTATCTTAAAGGTATCTTCGATTGTTTCGTAACGATCTCTTAATAAGTTTCGAGACTGGCGATCGGAGGCTGATCTCGCTTTCGGATTGGGTCACGCGTCATCATCGTCGAGAGAAAAAACTTTCTTCTGGCCGAGCATGGAAAAGATGCCACCTGCTTAAGGTTCAACGAACCCATCGCCAAACGAGACGCATAGAGTATCCACACCCAAATCGGCACTCTTGTCATAAATCGTTTGGTAATTACTTTCTCCTAGAATGTGATTACGCTGAGCGGAAATGTGACAAGAGACACCTCGTCGTTGTGGCTACGCGTTGAAACTGTGCGGATAGCCACTTCTTTCAGGGGCTAACAATCCATCGTCGTTTGTTTTGTCGACGGTGAAAATAAATGGGACAAAGAAATGCAGCAGCCTCTCTCAGAAGAGATGTAAATATGCAGTTGATTCGTGACTTGTTATTGAACGATACAAAACTTGCGTGTAATTTCTGCTTTTAGTGAATGCGATATATATTATGCAACTTGGTAGTTTAAAGAAGTAAAAATAGCAAGAGCGATGATAAAAAATAAGATGTTGTTAAAAAGAATCGTTTGGAAATTGAAATTAACGTTTAAAAGTTGAAATTAATATCGTTATTTATGACGTTGTAGGTTTATCGAGCTTATCTTAGCTGCAGTCCCTTTAATTTGTCAGAGAACATCGTCGGAGAATATCGTCGAAGATCTATTCACTATTTGTAGACGAGAAGGAATTTTCAAAACACCTAGAAGTATCTTCTTTAGAATATCGTTCTTTGTTTTAATAAAAATTTGCTTCGGTTCTCCAATTCATCTCTAAGGGATCTGTGAAGCAAATCAGAGAAGAAAAATGAAATATCAATTTCCCTTCACTAAAGAAACACACTTTTCCTATATTTATCTATCTCGAAGATTAAAAGAAGTGAAACCTTTTACAGGTTTCCCGAAGAAACGACAACTAAAACTAAGAGATAAAAGAAAAGTCGTGACCATAACCGCGATATTAAGTTCCTACACGCGTATAAATTATCACTATAAATGGACAATACCTATATCTCGAGTTACGTATCACTAACTTCGCGAAAGTGTTGGTCTGAAATGAAATTCGCCAATTTTTCTCGCAGAACGAAGTTCGTTTTACGATTCGCGATCCGCTTGCGTGTTACACATCGGTTAGTAACCGTTGCACGAAGTCAATTTTAATTTCAATTAATCGCTCTTGTACTAGATAACAAATAGGTTGTCTAATTTGCAACTTCGCGAAATATTCGTGAAATTTCGATCGAAGATTAATCCGACCTGCTGAATTATTTCTTTTTTCTTTTTTCTCTCTATGAATAATTGAAAATGTAGACAAATTTCAGGAAAAGGATTCATTATACGGTAGTTTTTGATCTTTTCAAATAATTCTAAGGGGAATAACGTGGCAAGAAGGAAAAAGTTGGAGGAAAGCGGCGTGATGTTCGAAAGAAAGTTCTTCGCGATAGAAACGTGTACCACCTTCAACAGTGAAACTAAAAGTCAACGAGGAATTGAACGATACTTTGAACGCAGTATGTGCAAACGTAGAATAGAAATTAACCCCTTTTACCTAATGATTTGTAAATTAATTTAATATGCTAAATACATAGTTCCAGGCGTATGCATCTGAGATGTAGAGAAATGTAAATTGAGAGAAAAGTATGACAAATGAGATGTAGTCTCCTTTTTTTTCCCGTAAAACTGTCATTTAACGTATAAAATTTTTAAATATATATTAGAAAGTTTAAATATAATGAATGGAACAACAGTTCTTGGAATGCTACGTTTTATACCCCGTACATGAAATTGATTTATCAGATATGATATTTATAATAGAAATATCAGCATTGCCTTTGATTCTATTAGATGTATGCTCTTTTATATCTTCAAAGAAACCACTTGTACTGGAAATAGCTCGTTATTACTTTACAGAAGAGTACTTTCATTTTTCACAAGGTTGCTAGTAATTGTATTCATAAAAATGATATTTTTTCCATACTCCGGTGTTAAAGGATATAAAACAAGAAAATATTACAGCTTTATGTAAAAGATACTAAGATATAATTGAAGCGAATATTGTATTACCTTTTTAATACTCAACAGCTGTATAGAATTTCATTTTTCATCTAAGCCAATAAAATCCGCATAATTTTTTCGACGAAAGTAAGAGGGAAATGGTATTATTCTCGTATACGAGGACGACGTTGAGTTAAATACCGGTGTAAAAGGAAATTGCAGCCGCGTGTAGACCTGGAAATATTTGAATCGCGGAGCGCACGAACAGAAGAGAGAAGAAAGTCGCCTGTAACAGAATGCTCATCGGGAACTTCTTCAAACTAGAAATCTGAATTTTTCCAGCATTAAGTCGCACGGCACACGGTAACTTTCGATTGCCATTGCGTCGGCTGTATTTACACGGCACGCACCGTGACACAGAAAATCTTTCTTTTAACGTACAACTAGAACAGTTATAATCAAAAGCGAATGAAACTTACTCGTATCATCCTGAATAATTTCCAAAGAATTCTTTGTAACAAGTGCTGTTTAATTTCAGACAAGATCAACGAGATACCAACGTTCTTACGATAATCTGTTAGATAAAGAGAGATATGTCGGGACTTTCTTCTCTGCACACAATCGAGTAAAATTTCTCGGACGTCTTTTTCCACTTGCCCTTTCAAAACCAACGGTTAACACTTTTCACTGTCACACGACACGAGACCTGTCCATCACCATTGAAAAGGATATAATGTACACGGGAATAAAATGAAGAGAAGCAAAGACGAGAACGATAGTGAAATAGAGGAAACTTATTAAAAGAAAGGTATACAGTGAATGAGTGGTTTCGTACTCACCAAGCTCATGATGCTGTCTGTGCCGACATTCGGTTAGCACGCGGCTTTTACTCAGGAAGATGATCTTCAAGTAGCGATAGTTCCGTGGAGGAGGAGGGGTCCACGATGTTGATCCACGTGTATGAAACGATCGAGCGAGAAACGAGTCGAATTAAGAATCACTTCCTCCGCTATCTTCCAAATATCGCCGAGATTCGTGGGCAAAAATGTTACGTTCCCATTGTCCATTTCGAGACAGCTTCCGGTATCTTTGACGTAGAAAATCAAAAATTGAATTATGTTCCCGTAAATTTTCGAATACCTTAATCCGTTTGAAACGCTCGTCGGATAGAATGGTTCGGACAATTGGGTATTGAGAACTGAATCTATAAAATCAACAATATTATTATGAATATAATGGAGCTACTACATGAAAAAAAAATAGAAAGTTATCAAAGTTAACTTGACTTTGATATCTACTCCCCCGATCGTTGATACTACAGTTATAATTGACGCCATTGTTAATATGGCGACTGTAATCTGTCATTTATATAAATACAATTATGAATGTTAAATATATTAAGACTTTGGAAATCTCTTGATCGTTACTTCTTATTGTTCTCGATTTCATAGATATAGAAAGAATAAGATTCTAACGTGGAGTAGGAATTAGGACAAAATATTGTTGAAGTTGGTTATTGCATAGAAAACCAAGTGATTTTCAAGTTATATCTCCTTAACGATCATAGTTCGATGTGTGAAAGAAAGGAAAAGAAAGTAAAGAAAGTAAGAAAGCGATTATCAAGGGTGAAAGGGTGTGGCAAGAAATATAATCATAGGAGCGAAGGGTTAAAAAAAGGGGAAAGGAAGGGAAAGAAAAATGGAAAGAGAAACATGTGTTACTCTCAGAAATTAGATTAACATATTTTCTACAAAAGTATTCTCAAACACTTAGTACATATTATCTCTCAAGTACTTAACCTTAAATCATCAAGTACTTAATGTTTGAACTATTAACGCAAATACTCAACGTTTGGTATCATTTCAAAAAATGTATTACTTATCTTAATGATGACGCAAAATATACATACCACCGGAAGCTAGATTACGTAATCTCCATATTGTAATTCTTAGTAACATATACCTTTGATGCTTTTCAAAAATCATCGTTTTTCGAAGTAGTAGAAATTCAAACTGGATTGCATCAGCTGAAAATACACAATCCAGTCTATAGCTGCCGGTTCCGGTATGGCCTTTAATTGAATTGCAAAGCAGAAAGGCGAGAACCATGGCGGCGGTCTTGTTGGCGAGATTGTACTTTCGTTGTGTTGTACGCTTTTCTGACCGAGAGTACAAACGCTGAAGGAATAATACCGTGGAAATCGAAACAGAAAGAAAAATGGTACGTAATATATGAAAAGCAATGACTGTCCTTTCATTATTACCACGTAAGAAGTTACCTACGTCAATATAACCTCAAACGGAGCGGAAAAATAAAACGTCATTTTCAAAATCATTCATAATAAAGCAGCCAAGTAATTGATACAATTAATTTATTTTTATTTTTGTTATTGAAATGTAATTTTAATAGATGATCAAGTAATTTATAAACATTTGATTGTAATATCAATAGAGCCACTCTAGTGAATCTAGCGAGTCAGATGACGGTGGAGACGATCAGGAAGGGTCTTCTTTCTCGGAAACGAACATCGAGGATGCTCTGACATCTTTCAGAAAGCAATGGCAACGTGAATTAGAGATATCACCCAAAAGAGATCGACTAAAAACACAGTCCACGAAGACAGTTAAAGTTGATGTTTCTAACTCTAACGACGAAGAGTCTATTGAAAGCAAGGTATATTAATGACCAATGGATGTTCTAAAGATATCTCTATGTATGTATGTAATATACGGAAATAAATATTTCAGGCAAAAAATTTGTTCTTGAAAGGAATTGAATATGAAGAAAGAAGGAAGTTCTATGAAGCAATTCAATTTTATAAACGAGCTGTGTTATTAGTTCCTGATATTGAATTCCGTTTATACGAATCAACTAAAGTAAAATCAAATGATGATAATCATGAAGGATATGACAATGACATAGACAACATTGATGAAAATGTTGAAAATCATAATGAAGAAGATGAAGAAGAATGCGATTTATTTGTTAAATTATGCAAAATTGTAAATCAAAATAAATGCGTTTGTTTCCCTAAATTTGAACAAACTGTGAGTACCTATACCTAGAATTGTATGGGTAATCTATATTTTTGTGGAACATCATGGAAACATCATTAGGGCATTATTTATTTCAGACAACACATATTTCTGCGTTGCCTATGGAGATAGTGCTTTATATTCTAAGATGGGTTGTATCTTCAGAACTCGACTTCAGATCTCTTGAAATGTTCTCCAGAGTATGTCGTGGATTTTATATATCTGCAAGAGATACAGAAATTTGGAGACTTGCCTGTGTTAGGTATGTCAATAGAAATCTCTTAATAGATCTCTGCAATAATCAAGTAATCTCAAAATGATCAAATTGTATAGAGTATGGGGTGTAAATTGTGGAACCTATGCTCCAAACTATCAATCATGGAGAGATATGTATTTACAACGGCCTAGGCTAAGATATAATGGATGTTATATTAGTAAAACCAGTTACATTCGTGATGGTGAAAATAGTTTCCAAGATCGATTTTATAGACCTTGGTATCTGGTAGAATACTTCAGGTACCTGAGGTATGTGATGATACTTGACTATATGTTCATTAAAAATAAAAAGTCAATTCTTATATTATTTCTTTGATAAACAGATTTTTCCCCGAAGGAAGAGTTTTGATGCTAACTTCAACCGATGAAGCCCAAAGTTGTGTAAATTTTTTAAAATATCGCACTCCACGGAATCCATCGGTTCTTATTGGTCATTATAGATTACACGATAATTGTGTTATTCTAATGCTCAAGAAACAGGAAATAAAAGGAGTTACATATAGAAAGAAGAAGAAAGAAGCTATGCATGATAGTGGGGAACAAACATTTCATATTGTAAATATCAATGTATATTGTATCAAACTAATTCACGTTAAAAACATGGTAAGACGTATAATCAAATTATATTTATGGGTATTTATAGGAATTTGAAATTCAGAATCATCATAGACGGTTAAATTCGCAATTGAAATGGCTGAGTCACACTATATTTACAAAATATAGAAATGGGCATGAAGCGAAAATGTGTTTAAAGGAACCATCTGTAAGAGAATGGAGAGTATCGGCTATTGGCGGGCGATACCCGTCGCTTAAATTTAGCAGAGTTAAAAGTTATACTCAAGAAAGTGAAGCTCCTTTACAATAATTGTAATTGAACGCAAAATTATTAATCGCCTGAATTCTGTAAGAGTACCTACATAATGGAACTAAAATTTAAGAGAAGACTATATTCTTCAAATGAACGTTAAATCTTGTACAGATTACTCTCGATGTATATTCCGAATATGTACGTTAATGTTACATTCTTCCGCTTATAAAAATGTATTATAAACAAGTTCTAATGAAAAAGATACTTTATTCTTAATATATTATCAGAGTATTTCTTAAATAATTTTTATTAACCTACTGTACAATTCTGGCGTTACAGTTTTCTCTTAAATTCTATCTACATTAATTGTAGGTGATACGTACTGAATGATTTAAGATTTGATATATTGTTTACTGCGCACTTTTACGGTGCCTTATATGCTTTTGACATAGGTGCTTTTATTTTAAAATATACTAGTTGATCACTTTTTTATTTATTTATTAATTATGAAATTTTCAATAAAAATAACGTTGGTGATAAATAACTTTAACGCAGTACATACATATATCGATAATTAATTTCGATCAAACTATAAGCTACTGCAGCATGCAATTTATATCAACGATCAGATCCGCAAGGACACGTTTATGCGCGATATAGTACACTAAAAATATATTTATCTAGCACGCATACTATCTATTGATAAATTTTCTCTTCAGATAAAGTGTTTCATTCTTCGAGATATTCTTGCGGCTCTGCTCTTTGTGAATTTCATATAGAACTTTATCATAAACGTATACACTCAATCAAAGTACATGGAAGAAACGAAAACACGATTAATATACACATATTAATTAAATTTATACCATTTAATTTTCTAATTTTAAGACCTATCGACAGTGGATAACAGGTTAATCTATGCCTGTATGTGCAATTTCAAATCTAAATGAACTGATTGTGCACTCTTTATTCTCGATACCTCTATATGAGAGATGAATATACATATGAATAATAGAAACTCCTATGGAATTAAATGAATTCGAATCGATATTTTGGGATAGTTTTATTCGTTTACACGAGTGGTATCGACATTGAGAAACGATGTGTGTCTAATTAAAGGAACGAATGTCCGGGAACACATGTTGTAAATTGTCGAGGATCCTAAATTCTTATAATCACAATAATAAATGTATTTTTGATGTGCTTATTCGAGTTGAATTATTTTACTCGAAAAAATGGAATCACTCCTGATATTCGAATTAACGATAAAAATAATTATTTGATCATTTATCTTATTCTTTGTGATATGATAAATTAACTTTTGTACTCGTACTTGTACTTCAACTATTCCACGTGCTTTCTTTTCGTTAAATTTCTTTTTTTTTATGTGTATTAAATTTTGGTACGTATACATATTTCTTTCTTTGGTTTCTTTACTTAAAAAGTGGCCGTCGATTAAACAGAGTGTGTATCTACACACAAAGTAACCGGCGATTGGCGTAGGCTCGATTTATCACAGATATCATTAGAAGATTTTCACCCACACCATTCGATCACAGTTCATCGTGTTTCAACTGAACGAGGATCGTTTTATTGCACGCGGACGAGTCGGACATCCAAGCGAGATCTTGCAGAGTCGCAGCGTGCATTGAACAAATCGCCAGGACAACCAGCACGTGCATTAAATTATGAGAATTCAACATTAGATCCAGCTTGCCTGGTATCCATTTCTCAGGAATACGCAAGGCGCCTATTATTGCTCCCACAACCGCTACGAAATCCTAAAAGAAGATAGGTACTTTTTCAGTGGTTTTATTTTGTATTTTAATAATGCATGATAAAAAATTTACTAATTACATTGACTAATATTACTAATATCTTTTTATTCAATAGATACATTTAAAACTAAGCATTTTCTTCGAAATGAGCAAATGGTCAATCCCTTCTATTTTATAACTACATCATTGTGTTGATACCAAATAACTTATCAGAATTAAAAGATGAAATTATACTAAATTACAATTTTTATTCGCATGAACAAACAAAATCCTAGTTACAGAGAGTTAAGCCGAAGTATATGACAACATTTACCTGTAGTACAATGTGAAGTAAAGCGTCTGGAGAACCACCGCCGATACCTAAGTATCGTAGAGTCAGCACCAGCATTCTCATGAGAAAAAGGGGTGCGAAACATAGTCTTCTCTCCCAAGGAGATCGCGCGTTCATCGCCTGTGAAATATGCTTTCAAGTGTTTAAAAACTGAAGACAATAATTTTTAATTTCTAATGGATAAGTCGTGGATACCTTAAGAAGGCCCCAAATGCAAAAGAAGCAGTAGATAAACATACAGAGGTACCAATAAATATCAGGCAAACAGTGGATTGTTGCAGCCATCATAGGTATTGCTCCTAAGATTAGAAATGGAATTTAAGTCTATTAGAATTATTATCGCATTATTCACGTAACAATTGAATCATGCAGAAGCCAAACTGATCAATTCTACAATAATTTTTTTTTTTTTTATTTCTAAGAAGTAAACGGTAATACTAAAATTAAGAATGTTTTAGAAAATAAAGTTAATCACTTTGGTTTCTAAAGTAATAATGTGATTCAATTATACTGTAATAATGACTTAAATAATTACCAAAACTTTGACACAGCCATATACCAATCATGTCTAATTTTAATAGCGTTCGGTAGAAGATTTCGTCATAGTTTAAATTCATAAAAAGGTGGTAAATGAAAGATCCGACCCACGGACTAATGGCACCGATTAAATGGCACCAAGATAAAACTGCTATGAGGATACCTTTGGTATTCCATGGGAGAAGTTGCGGAATGGTCAATAACATGTACAGGATGGCAAATCCTGCAACATAATTTTTTAAAATTAATTCACATTATCAAAAGACAAGATATAAATAATAAACTTAAGAAGGGTGTCATCAACTTGTTGAAATAATTACAACTGAAAATCTATTGACCCTATGCAACAAGTCATTTCTTGTCGTACAAACGGATGATGCTATTATCATATTTTCATTGTACAAGTACATATGAAGTAGATCCTTGACTTAATGAAATTCATACATAATTCGTACTTGTTTGTAATATTCTCTATTCTTTATTCTGTTCAAAAGAATAGAAGCTTCTATTCTTTAATTATAAATAAAGAGTACTCTCTCTAATTACCTCCTTCTTAATTACCTCGTCGTATGAAGTATCTCGTGCAACAACGAACAATGTTCATTTTTAAATAAATTAAATAAATGCTGTTCATTAAATAAATGCTTTTACACGATGTCCGTGTTTACCTCCACTATAGTTTCTTTTGCGCTCATTATTCTTCGGTTATTAATAAACTCTTTGTTATTTGACATGATTGACGTAACGTGACATTCCCGTTTTAGAAATTTTCCGCACGATATTACATACATACGTAATATCATAAAATCGTCTCATGGATTGTTCGATCGGATCGTTAAAAATTGATATAGAACATGCATATGAATATTGAATGAAGGTATTTAGGAATTCCTTATGAATTTTTCTTTTGAATATGAGATTACTATTATCAATGTCACGAATAGATCTCCAAAGGATAACGTACGGCTTCGCCGATCGATCTTTTGTTATCCCGCAGTGCGCTGATAGGAACATAACGATTTCTCGCATAAGTTGACCTTGAAATCGCTTAGCTCAAGGGTAATCCAGTTTTCTACTTTATTGAAGCACGACAGCTACGTAACTCTCCCTTTCGCACCACTTTCCGACATTCTAGCTAAAGTGATTAGATATCTAAAAAAATAGATGCATGAAAATTTTCATATTATAACATTTCGAATTCTTCGAAAAATAGTTTTTTTCGCTTATAACTTTATTCTCGTTTCAATGCTGTCTAAACTGATACACGTGTAGTAGTATCAAACGTGTCTAGGTAAATGTCTTTCTCCTTTATTCTGATTTTCTTATTTTCAAATTTGAGAAGCAATAATGTATGAATGTGTAGATGATTTTTATCGATGTATAGATCAATGTGATGTACTAATGAAAATAAGTACTTCTCTATCTCGATAAAAATCAACGTCAATCTTGCCAGAAGAACCTACTTGCATTTAATAATTACAAAAGGATTTCGATAGATTTAGTATCGACACAGGCATGTAACTCTGCTGTATCAGACAGTGGTACAGAGGGTTTAATACCAATCATCCTACAATTGATAAAACATTTTAGATCTCCCAATGTCAACTACATCCAGCACTCCACGAAAGACATCCATCCACCATAGCAGAATCCAAGTACCACCACAGTTTCCTAAAGGACTCGCTTTCTATTTTCTACAGCCTAGAACTTACCATGTGTTATGATATTAACAGTCTCATTGTGGATATAAAAGAGACTGCGAAGACACTGTCCGACGGTCATAAGAGGTCTGTAACCGGTGCGGATATGTGGATTGAATTGCAGGTGTTGAGGCATGTCGCTCCATCGTCGCAGAAGGCGAACCTTCGGTTTCTCTTCTTGCGATGGCTCCTCGTGCATTCTTCTCTGATCGTCGTCCTGGCGATAAAATACTTTCGTATTGCTGATATCCTGGAGCGGAGGATCTGCCGCCTCCGCATGTTGCTCGTCGTCTTGAAGCAACGTCGTGCAGACGGAGTGCTCGTGAGGAATGTTAGAAGCACGGAGCTGCGCGCGGGGCAGAGATCAACCTCTAGAAGCGAGTGTCTTGGACGTCGGTGGTGTCGTTACTGCATCAGTTGCGTACTCGATGCTCTCTGTCCACCACCATCCGTAGTGCCGACCTCTCTGACGGTGCCGTTACCACGGAGACCGCATCGATCCTTTTCATTGCCAAAGAGAACGCACCCCTCGAATACACGCGACCAGTTTCCGCGGGCTTGGTCACGGATTTAGCCCAGAAATGCAGTTCAGAGGAAGTCGTTTAATTCGCAGAAGCACGCCGGTTTTAGAAATTACACGTGTCATGAACGTATGGGCAGAATCGGCTGTGAAGATTATTTCTAAGGTAGAACACGCGAACATGGCTTTTCGATAGAAGTCTATCGAAATGGAATTAGGTGATGAACCGATTCATCGAACTCCCAGTAGCTTGTGAACGTATTCGAACTCTCGTGAAAACCTCTTACGAATATATTACGAGTGTTATACATTCTTTTATACATTTCTAGATTGGTTTCAAATTTTATAATTTGGTATAATCATTACAGTTGCGTTTCAATGTTAATGACGTTTCAAAATATTTTATGTAACACAAGCAATGTTCAAATACCTTCTTGAGCTACCATACATACATGTATGTATGCACGTGTATTTCTATTATTTGATCGAGGAATCGCATAAATAACGAAGAGAATCAACGAATTATTCTTATACGAATATTTGTTTAGAGAACAGCTTTAAGGAAACGAAGTTGTACCATAGTATGTTTTTGACTTTGCGGATCGTATACTTTGAATTTCTTAGAAGTTTGATTCTCTCTGTCGGAAAATTTCTTTATCGAATCACTTTTCTATTTGGCTGCTCACTCGAGTGCCTTTTATAGCCGCGTTTGGGTTATTTAAGAAACGCGTGGGCTTTGATATTTATACGCGCGATCAATTTAAAGAACACATTACCTTTTTTAATGTTTCATCGATGAGTTTGGTAACCGTCGATTCGATCCATTTTACTATTGTCATACGGGCATCGTCAATATAAATCATCACATTTTATATTCGTAAAATTTAATAAACGCATATCATTTAAAAATCCAAAAGGTGCATATAATTTATTTTTTCGTTTTAGTTGTTAAAATAACGCGTTACATATTTTTATTTTTATCATACTTGAAGATCAATTTTTGCTTTATAAATTGAAAGACACGAAGCGAAATAAATGACAGGCAAAATTTTTATTTCAATAGACCGTGCTTCGGATAAAAACACGATCTTGGTATAGGGCCAATATTAAACACGATCTGAATACCGTGTAAATCGAAAACGACGGTGCGATACTCATTGATTCTAGATTGTTCTCGGAGTGATTGCCTTTTTCTCGCGAAATGTCATTCACTGTCTTTTAAGGGAAACAGGAAACAAGACCTGATACGTGAACGTGAATTTCACGCGATCTGCCTCCTGCGGCTGCAGCCGTAAAAAAAGATAAGGACAGATACTTGATTCGATCTAATGGACAGTTTCCAACTTGTAAGCTTATATAATTGATACGTGAATCACAATCGATTTCATTCGCTATATACGATACATCGTCCCTTTGTAGCTACTTGATCTACTAGCACGTTATACGCATAGAATGATTAAGACAGTTTCAGTCTTTATTCTTTGATCACGATCAAAGCTGTGAAGTCGATTTTATTTCGCGTATAGGGTTAGTTAGTCGCGCAAGCGCGATGAGCTAAAATACATTATCTGCATCGAGTCCATTTCGTAAGCTGGATAAAATGGGTGCAGGTTTAGTACAGTGTCTATTATACCGTTTTACTACAAGAAACACGTCTATTTTATATAGCGTATTAAAAGTTCAAAGCAATCGCGATTATCGTGGAGGACAGGTATGTCATGTAGAAATCACGTGTAAAAAGTCGAAATTATAACTATGTACAAATCATTAAATCTATTAATTCACCTGTCATCATTTTCCCTCCTCCATAATACGATTGGCGCAGATCCATTTGTATCACGTGGCCTTGTGCACGGGGTAATCACAAACACATCGAGTTATCGACTTGCTCTCATCGAATCGGAGTTCCTTTATGTTAAAGGACTTAGTGTACCTTCGATGGTCACAGAATGTAGTGCACGGTATAACGTTGCCTTTTGTTTTTTGTTTCTTTTTCTTTGCCCATAATTCAGTGAATCTTCATAAAGAATTTCGAATTATACATGTGTAAATATAGGAACCAGAATTTGTTGGAACAATGATCGAAATGGTTACAGCATTCGTACAGAGAATTATGGACGATCGCAGCGAATTTGATCCCGTCTGCAATGATGAAATGTTACACCCAGAGGAACTCTAAACTCATCACGATTGATTCAACGATAGGGGTAAGTGTAACAATCTCTGTTTTTCTCTTAAAGTAATCATTTTTTGAGAATATGCTTGTTTAGTTATTTTCAATTTTCGCGGTAATTTCTAATTTATCCTACGTAGGCATAGCTACTTACATCTCTGCTTACATAAATCGTTTACCGATAATGATGTAGTTACCCTCCTGAATATACTTGGGTGTGGTGCCACCTACGATAATATGCGGAGGTCATCAAACGACATCAACCGGTCACGGGGAATTTATATCTTTACTTCAGAACCTCGTGAACACAATAGTTTTGTTTACAATTACTTGAAATTTGAGTATGTTCTGGAAGTTAATGACTCTAATAAAGTGTGGTGTCGTACGAGTTATTACTAATTTAATGTGGGGACAGGTATGTAAAGTTTCTTTAATAAAATAAGCGTACAAGCTAGGTTGATATTTTGGAATAAAGGCTAGATTGTTTTTTGACGTATATTTTGAACAGAAGTAGCAAATTTATTTCGTACTGATAATATTTGCATAGTAAATTAATAATTGTATGTTATTTTTATATAGTTTTTGTACGATACACGTTTTCTTCGTGCCGCTTACAAACGAGGTTATCAGGCGTATATCACACATACCACAAACATCGTTCATTTTAGTTGAAATATTTTGTTTCATTCTCAGAATTTATTACATCATATATATTTAATTTTATTATTATAATGGAATAATAATAGAATAATAGTTATTAAAGAAAATATTTTATTCACTAACACATATCGAAATATACGATTTCATTTCGATATTGTTCATTGAATATTTATTTAAAATATAAAAATAAATTATTAATGTCATAGTTAGTATTTCGATAATTTATTTAGCTTTATAACATTAAAGTATTTAGTACAATGAAACAATTATGAAAAATTGTGCAATATACACGAAATTTATACGACATACATAAATTAATACAATTTATTATTTAAGTAAATTATAATCGTTTTAAACTCAGAAATATTTTCTTCTTATTGAAAAATAAATTTTGGATGAATTTTTATTATCGTCTGAACGTGGTAGCCGGTACCTGCCGGTACAGATTACATTGTTTTGTATCTGCCGCAAGCACATACTTTAGGTGGGGGGTGGTTAGTAAGGTTTGCTCGTGCGGAGTCGTTTCAGTTCGTTCATACTCGGGTCTACGATTCCACACGAACATAGTCGAATACCATTCGCCAATAGCATCGATCCGATGTCCACATCGTTGTCACATACAACAGTGTAGTACGTCTTACTTTCATTGTGCTCTTTGAATATTTTGTGTTTGTAAGTACATTTTGGGACCAACGGAGCTTGATTTATCCCTTAAACGTAAGTCTTCTTGTTACAAATATTATCACGGTACGTTAAACTTTGATTACTTAAAATATCCAACAGAAATTGTGCATGTGTTGCGTTCACTGGTACTTGATGCTTCTCTACCTTCAAGATGGCCGCCGTTTCATGAAAGTTCCCTTATGGCGTATGCTTTGCGGTTTATCTCTCTATTCGTAAATTTTGTCGCTTTCACTCTTTCACGATTACTAAATACGTACGAATTGTACGTTATCGCAATGCACGATCTATTCTTCAAGGATGTTAGGGTTTAAGCTCAACGCTTCGTCCCAACAAGCGAGTATTCCATTGTCATTGATTTTGCTGGTGAGCGTGCCTACATGTACTCGTTACCTCATTTTTATTTTATTTCCCTCCTCTTCATTATATCTGCCGTCGTGCACATCGTATTATCGTTCTAATTGTCTTCTCCTTCACGTTTCTCGTGTAACGTAAGTTCAACGATTTTGGCGGGATTGACGATTTCACATGGAAAATGAATCCTCTGGTTTTCGCATAGGGCTGTATAGCACTCTCAACAAACTTTCTGAAGAGTTATAGGTATAGTTACTTATCTTTTCGGAGTGGGCTGTTTTCCTTGTAGTGCTTAGTACGCTCTTACGATGCGACTGCCCACATTTTCCAGAATTTTTTGAGCTGATGTCTACGTCGTTGTCGAAAAGCAGTGTCATACCACAAGCATCACCTTCACGTTCTTGGATATCATCCATCTTCAGTTTCATTTGGAACCAATTGAGCCTGTTTCGCCTTCCTGATGTAAGTACATGTATTGTCGTTTCAATAGAAAGGCTCAATAGAAAGGTCCTAATATCTTCCTGAAATTCGTGCAATATTTTCAGTTGTGCATTGCATATATCTATGATCTTCGAATGTTTTCTGCAGTGCTGTTTGTAATGTCATATTAATTATGATAAAATGTCAGAATTTCCCTAGAAAACTAGTAAGTCTAGGTCATTTAAAAGCTATAGTTAAGTTTCACTTTGTCTGTTTGTTTCAACTTATATTTTATGTAATTTTAAGTTAGTTACAATATAGTGATTAGATAAACCATGTTCGCATGAATTATACATTATAAATATTATTATCATATGTACTTGTACAAGTATAATTATTAAGTATAATTAAAAAGTAAGTAATTATCATATGTACTTGTACAAGTACATATGATAATAATATTTATAATATTTTTCGTTATGATGACTTGTTTTTATATTTTTATATAAATTATATATATATATATAATTCATATATATTATATATTATTAATATATATTATTATATTATTATCATATATATATTCATATATATATATATATATATGAATATATATATATATTATAGATATATAATATATAATATATATATATATATATGTATATATCTTATATAATTCTTCTTATATATAGTTCTTGCTTTTTGAATCTTTTATTACATAAAAAAAACCAATCACTTAATATATTTAATTTGTATTATTTAATTTTGTACTTGTCTTTTATGTACATTATGTATTAAAAATATTTTTAAAAGCAAGCAATCATGTTATATTTATATTGAAATAAATAATATATATAATATAACAAATTTATGGTAATACCATACTTTTTTATTATATCTTGAACGTTTTAAAACATTTTTAATTATTCTCAGAGGAATTTCTTATGTTACTTAATAATTGCGTTATAATATTGAATCATAATTCTTATATCATATTTAATATGTTTCGATCATTATAATAGAAGAGAGTAGTTTAATGAACATATCATCATGTATATTCTTTAAACTCTCATCACTAGGTTTATGACTATATTTTATGAATCTAAGTCTTTGTAGCTGCATAGGCATTCAGTTTTCATTCATTAATTTCATTTTACATTTTTTTTTTACATCTGTGTGTGTATAAGAACCTTAAATAACACTTTATCATTTGTTTCAGATGCCGCGAAGCAGGAGACGTCATCGTACTCGTAGCCATTCAAGAGCACGTTCACACTCTGCAGGGTCTCTCTCATATGAACACAAGAGACGCCGCATTGACTATGAAAGTCCACGAAGTAAAGGAACTTATAGGTAAGTAACAGCATTAAATTATTTATTCTGTAACATATATACCATCATGGATCTGACTGAGAATCTAGGCGATTACCTCTTAATTTTACATACAATAAGCAAGAAACATTAATATTTCTGTCCAAATAATATAAACCTATGTCCGATACACAATGCTGTTTGACAGTGACATAGTGTCTATTAAAAGCATGTGTAAATCAATTACTAAGCAATACGAAGACTATGTTAATAAACGATTCATGCGCATGTTGAAGTAGAGAATTAGGGCAATCAAAACGTGTTTACTATCGCGGCGAAATAAAAAAAGAAACGAAGTTTTTTCAATGGCATTATATTTTGAAAAGAAGAGTAAAATCGTTGGAGCGTAAAATTGACTTTTTTCGTAAGACTTGCGTAAAAAACATTAAGAAGGAAGCAGGGTGGGGAATAAGTAGAGCTACAGCACACGAGACCAATACCACGAACGCGATCTCCCACTCCGAGCACGCCTAGTACGAACCGAGGAGACGATAGAAATCCTCCATGAGATCTTTATGGCTGTCAGTCGTGGTCGGTGCGTTGGAGCTTCCACATACTCACCGGGGAGGTCTTTCTGCAAGATTTACCGGACGTAGTTGATCCAATTGAATACCTGAATAAATCGTATTGGCTGTCGTCTTGAAAAGCAATTCAAAAAGCATACGTGAGTGCTGATGTGGATTTTATACGAAATGATTTCATTCGGAAAGAATTGCAAGCGTGCGAAAGGTACAAACGAGTCGAGGTACAGTGAGGATACTTATTAGGGTTTAAATGTATGTCCGTTGTGTAGTTTATATTCAGTGTACGTAGGACATGTATGATGTTAGTAATTTTGCGCGTAATTCTATGTTTATAATTGTTGCTTGGAAATGTATAAGTATATACTGGGATTAGGGACAGCAAGAATATAGTAGATTTTTAGTGTTGCATCCTGTGGCTGATCACATACGTTCTGTAACTATATCTAGAATGGATTTCATGTATTGCTGTAATTGGTAACGATTCCTCCTCCTATGAGACAAAAAAGATTGGAAGCTTATCAGACGCTTTATATGTATTGTAATTTATCAAGTATAATGAGTCATGAATAAACGATTATTGTTTGTTCTTGGCGGTCCCGTTTGTGTAAGTGTGTACAAAGCTTTGTTTTACGTGTCTCGGATTGCTACTTAATATAAGACTTGTTTTGTCAGGCAATGTTTGTTTAGAGAACAAAATGTGTCTATGATTAGCAATTTGGTTGGTTAGATACTTCTGTTTCGTATTCAAACAGGCTGTTAGATTAAATTAATTTAGAATGGATAGATTAATTAAGATAATTTGTCTTGGATAAATTGATTATAATTATTCAGAATTGTTAGAAGTTCATTACCATGTCTAATGTAAAATATGTATTATTCAATATGTGTGAATAATAAGATTAATGAACTATTATACAACTAGTATACCATGAAATTTTAAAAAGCATGTATCTTGACATTTAGCTTAATCTATATAACTTTTCAACAATTTTGGAAAGTATATATTTGGTATTAGAAAGTGAATAATTTCAACACACGATTATTTACATATCTATCTTAATTCGTATCATGATTCATATTCAGACTGACAACATATAATATAAAATATTTAATTTTACAAAATTTCCTCACACGCTTGGATTAAAATTATTATTCGTTGATCAGAAACATATCAAATCTTACAAAATAAATTACCAATTAACACGAAAGAAATTCCATACTATTCATGCAATCTGATCTCAGAAACTTCATTGTATATAATAGGAGGTAGTAGCTTAGAAGATATCGATCCTATCGTTTAAATAATATATTAGAGACTCTAACACAATCAATATCATGAGATATCCACTGAAAATTTTATTTTCAATGTATCGATCGTCCTGCTTTAAATATTTCTCGTTTAGACATTACATGTTCAGTTTAATTGCACTTCGAGCACCGTGATTTAAAGAATAAACAGATCAGAAAAAGAACTGGTGATCGAACTCGTTGGAATTGATTTAGTTGCACTGGCTCGCCAGAAACGCGGAAGGATTCTTGGACAAACGTGGCAGGTCGCAGCTGCGTGTGGATGAAAAGGTGTTTTGTAGAAGTCGTCGCTCGCTGAGATCGCTTAATTAAAATGCCCTTAGATGGCAATTGCCATTACTGTTCTGAACTGTTCTAACGCCGGAAAATCTTATTGAGAAACTGCTAAAGGAAATTTGTCGTACGAGAATTTTATTGATGCACACTTTACTCGTAATTATTCTACAACGTCGTTGAGACGATAATTATTGTATATTGATTGGCAGAAGAAAATTTAAAAGGCAAGAGATTTGAAAAAATGCCATGATCTTATAAAGAATTATATTTGATGAGAGCTATTCCAGAATGAAAATGGCTGTTAGCATGTTAAAAGGTCAGAATAAAATTCAGCAGAAGAATTTTTATCATTCGTATGTTCTTAATTCAAAATTCTAAGAAGTTTACTAACTTGCAGTTTGAAATATATATGGAGCAGGTTGAATAAATTATTACAAGTTGTGTTTTCCAAAATTAATAGTTTAGATAGTTATTGGGATTGAAATGAAATAAATATTGAAATATAATTATGATATAGACTAATCATTTTGTGTAAACAATTTTGGAGCTATCGTTGGGGGAACAGACAAGCTATTTTCTTATTTTGATAACTCTTATGGAACTTCGTAACATTTACTTGAGTTATTATATCTCATTTTGCATAATAAAAGAGCTACGACGTTACATGCCGTTTAAAAGTATCCGAATAGGATATAAGGCATGCAATTGCAGATAAAATGACTTGCGATAATTTTCTTTACGACCGTTACAACTACGTATAATATAACATTATGGCGCGATAAAAATGATTTTTAAAAGTTAAGATATCAGAATAAAATTGATGTCCGCTATTATGAAAGCTTATGTAATTATTCTGCTTCTTGAATAAGTCTTTATCTTCAGATTATTTAATTTTCATAGTATGAATCAATGAAAGACATAGTTGATGAGTTAATACTAGTATGTCGTTAATATAAACATTTTAGGGAAATTCATATCCATTTAAATGTCTTGATACTTGATACAAGCGAGTATATCTTCTTGAGTTTATTATTTATGAAATATATTCATAACATTAATTATATAAAGTATCATAAAGTAACATTTTATGAAGGCCACTGAGGATGGTAGTAAAATTTTGTAATTATATAGAGTTCATTAGAATTCCTTATGTAACAAATAGATGTCATTGTGTAATAGCACATTTTGCCTTATCTTTTCTTTTCTCTCTTTTCTTTCTTTTTCTTTTTTTAAGGGAAGTAATGAAACTCTCTTATGAATCTCATTATATCAAATAATTTATTACTGGTTTGTTTTTTTTCTGGATTTTAACTCAGTTAAATCTACTTGAATTTAGTTTAAATAACAAGCTACCTCTCTGTTATTTAAAATGGTAAGATACTAACGAATAAAGCATGAACAAATATTTTTACATATGACGCAAAGAGCCTTTTCATATTCTTAAGCAAACATCTAGAATAATTATGGAAAGATTTCAAATCCAGTTGCTATAAATTCTAAATGAGTAAACAGTGCATATGTTTCTTCCTTATGATGCTCTTAAAAAAGATTAATTAATCTTACATGGAAAGACCTTAATCGTTGTTGAGAAAGTAGCCAGTTACAACGTGTTTGCGTGTTCCAGTTTGTACACTCGCATCGCTAGAAAAAAGTGCAATTTCTCTTTATATCAATATATTATAAACTGCGTCTCATGATGAAGTTATCTCGACTTTCGGGGATTTATGATACTGTAAATTGAATTTCACGACGCTGCAATGCAAAACCTGGCTGGAGAATATATGGAATTTTGTTAATATACGCGATGAAATTCAACGAGGAGATAGTTATCGCTTCTAATTTTGGAAATCTTTGAAATTGCAGTGATAACCACGTAACATTATATATCGATGATTTTCTTGAAATTTCGTAATGAATTTGCATCGATTTACTCTAGACTAGGATCTTTTTCCAAGCTTTGTTTTTCGGTATAGGAAGTCGTACTCTGTTTATAAATAAATTTGTTACGGTAGTTTCTCCCAGAATTTTATTGAATTTTCAGTGATTTGTATTCTAAAGTTAGGTAGCTTCTTTTAGTTAATTCCACTTTTCGTAATTTGATGTTATTCATAAATAAACTCCGTACCATGGATTTTCTTGGAATTTTATTATGTTTACATGATACACTCTAAACTAGAACGTTTTGTAATCAATCCTATTTTTATTTCCAGACGTCGTTCGTAAATAAATATTTACTGCGTTAGGCTATTTAAGTATCCGCATAGTGCGTTTATTGATGATTTCGTGGCTACGAGTGGACAAATTACGGAAACGTGATCTGGGAATCGTACTATTATGCTTAGAACGATTAGATAGCGTGAGACTCGACAAAGTATCATAGGAAATTTTGCTGAAGATTTTCCATTCGAAGTTTATCAAATCTGCCGCATGAACGTGGTAGTGTTCCGATTCTATCTCGAAGATTAATCGAAATAAAGAAACTAATCCAAAGCTTATAAAAACGTAATAACGACATAGGAACAAATTCGGAGAATAGAACGAAGCATAGAAAGTAATAGAATTTTATATTTCCATTGAATCGTGACTGATTCGTCGGTATTCGGGAAAGATTGCATTGATAATTTATATTTAAACTTGAAATACGCGTTTCAAATTAAAAAGACAATCGTGAAGCAAGATTTTACGTCTGAAAAACGCGCGGTATTTTCACGATTGATCGTGCATCTCGCGGAAGATCTCGAGAATACGAAATACGGTACGAGAATTTAGAGATTAATTAAATACTTAAGCTTCTTCGTTCGTTGCCTTTAAGGTTGCATTTCACGAATAGTAGTAATTTCTCGTTGCAGTTATTTCCTGGTATCGCGTGCCGGTCGAAGACTGATCTCAATTGCGTATATTCGAAATTATTCATTCTCAAGATTCCAACGCGTTTCTTGATGCATTATACGCCCGATAGCAATTTGTATATACCGACGGTGAATTTCTCGCGCGTTTGCAGTTGATCGTGATAAACGACCGGGAATAAGGAAGGAACGACGGAGAAAAACATAGACGTTTAGCAATGCCAATGGTCGAGAAGATAGAGATAATGAGAAGGGTCGAGAGAAACAGCTTTTTTGCGTGTTTAGCTTAGCTAGTTATTTTTTTGTTCTTTCTAAATGCAAGGATTTTTGTGCTTTGGTTTAGAATTTTATCATACGGTAATTTATATCACTAGAATTTTAGAATTATTTTATTAGAATCGTTGGAATTTTATTCCCTTCCTTTTGGTTGCTGATGATATTTCTTTTTAAATTGAAAGGCTTTTCGAAAGCTTCTTTAGCAGTCCTACTATTTCTTAGTCAGGTACTCATGTGATTTTGTATTTGATTCAAACACATTGTGCAAGCAGCAGTTACGTTCTGAGAAATGAAGAGCTTATTCCTCAATAATTTGCGATTAAATCCAATAAGTAGAATCTTGTAATAATTTGAGTGGATCTTAACGTAGAGAAAGCTTCGAGAATGTTAGACGATCACGGTTATCGTCTAGAGGATATTTTTCAAAAAGCTCGCTGCTAATGTATATTCAAGCGATTTATAGCCTGTTTCCGTTGAATCATTTATCAGCACAATTCGTTTCATCGCTAGATCTCCTTAACAAATGAACTCTCTGTAGGCGAGAGACAATTATGTGCAAGGCTGACCTATTGTAAAATCCTCTTTATAAAATAGGAAAATATTACCGTTTTTTTTCCCCTATTACGAATTAGGCTTCATTAAAAGTTCGTAACACGCTAGAAACCATCACGGCAAGTCGTTAAAAGCCAACAAAGCCCACTTAAAAGGAAAGAAATTCCAAAAGTAATTATTTTGAGATGATAAACTACGTATTCGTAATCACAGTAAATAATCACGAGTTTCTACAATTACGTTCTACAAAAGAATCCCTAGCCAGTTGGAGATGCAATTGGTACGCGTAAAGTCTAAGCTTCCTAATTATCCGCGACCATAACGCGAGACCGTGCTCTCGAGTTAATTACCTTCGTTACCGGTCTAATTAATTACACAGTTACACGCGTTTACGCGATTGAACGATAATAAACAAGGCCCCCGATGAAACAAATTGACTGCGATAAAAATTCCAAGTCCCCGTTCAACGTCGCTATTGTTACGTTACAACTTTTTTGTGATTTTGTCGTGGCTAGAAAACTTGTCGCCTCTAATGAACGCCCGTTCTTACACCGATTACGTTTTTGTTCTTCGTTTCTCGATTCTTGATTTCTTTCGTAACATCGTACGATTCTCTGTCCGATTAAGATCTCACGGTCGTGCACGTTGCTTCGCTTCGAGTAGAGAGTTGGAAAAAGAATGAAAAATTTTAAAATTTGTCGCGCAAAGTGCACTGAAATTAGAAAAGATTTCGAGATGGAATTTTATAAATAGACTATGAATATTTGAGCCAGGGATCGTAGAAAGAATTTTCAATTTTAAACGAATCTCGTCGTTAAATATATAAATGGGACAGAAGTTTGCATACAATGCAAATAGAAGAAATTTCCAGGTGAAATTTTATAAATAGATTATATATGAACGTTTTCTCCGGTGATTGTAACAAGTATTAAACATTCTTGACGAATCTTGTCCTTAAATATACAAATGAGGCAACCGTTTACCGTCTGGAATGTAATAAAATCAGGAAGCATTTCGAGATGGAATTTTATAAATAGATTATGAATGCTTGAACCGGAAATTATGAAAAGGATTTTAAATTTGAAATGCGTCTTGTCGTTCAATATACAAACGAGATAAACATTTATTGCATAAAGTGGACTGAAGTCAGAGAGGATTTGTAATTTTAAAGATAGATTATCAGCGTTTTTTCTGCACTTTGTAGGCAATTTAAAGATGCACGAACATGTAGATTTCATAGAATAATGCAAATACACAGGGTGAGCTACCTACAATTAAATCTTGAAATAGCTATAATATAGGATAATTTGAAGAAAAATTCTCCCATTAAGGAAAGATATTTCTGGCTATATATCAATATCGATAAAATAATTCCAAGGAAAGAACAGATTGTAATGTATCGTTGTCATTGGAAATGATAGGTCTATCAAAAGATCTATTTTTTCTCGCAGCATAGAGCGTGTTAATAAATTTAGTGCAGAGAAAACCAATCAAGCTTAGAATCTAGGTATGTAGGTCCTTGCGCTTGTTTATTTTCTCCTGGTGCTCTCTTTATTTGCCCAACCATCTGGAGGGCTCGCAAAAAGTTTCGACCAGCCTTGCAATAAAGGGGAATTCCTCGCGAAGAGTGGACGTCAGCGTTTAATAAATGAGCACTGGTTCATGAATAAACGGTACGTGTCATAAATTGCTTCTTCATAAAGTCTCGTTTTATCTGGTTTAATCTGGTGATAATTGTGATACATAAAATTACTTTTTATTAGTAATCGTTTCTAGAGGTTTAAGGTCTCGACGAAGCTTGAAACGAAACGATGGAAATTTCATCGAAACGAATACCATACGAATCTCGAATATTTGTTCGGCGTCTCTTTTACTTTTGTTTGACGATTTTTTCGGGCTTTTATGTTATTTTCGGTATGAAGTCATTTGTGCTAATTTTAGTATGAACAAATTGCTCGGTACGTGGTCAGAAGACCAATTGTATGTGGTATTTAAAAGTAGAAATACAATAATAATTTATTCATATATATATATATATATATATATATTCAAATAATAATTAATTAAATCAGATAATGTTTGGAGTGATTTTTAGAAGTTCGAAGTTTTGACGAAGCTTAAAACGTTGCAATATAAATTTTTAATATTTTTATTTGGAAATTCTTCAAGACTTTTATGCTGCTAATAGCATCGAATAATTTCTGACGATCGTTATACGATACGTTAATACGATCAGGGTACTCTGTCGGTAGAACAATATCGACGAAGAAATATCTGCTAAATAATTATTTGTCCGAGCATCGAAAGACGATATTCAGCTCGTAAAAGGTAACGTGATCACGAAACTTAGAGAAGTAGAGCTTGGATAGCTTTCACTGATTTTAATGCTGCTATAAATTTTCATTATAGTCGACTTACGGGAATTTCGAGAGAACATAAAAGGTCATAGTTGAACATAAATGAACACACAGTTGTTACGGATCGTGCCAGATTTCACGATATCTACCGAATCGGAAACACGTTTGCGGTGCTTTCATATGCTCGTCACATACTTTACATTTTATATTCATGTCTCCCGTATACTTCAATCAGATTGGTAAATAAAATTTGAACAAGTGTGCCCATAGTTTCACTTTAAATAAAACTTCTAAAAATAGTCTGCCTCTGAGTTACCTGGGTAATAAATTTCAAAAAGTCTAAATATATTACCCTGCTTTTCTTTTCTATATGGGTCAGTTCTTTTCATAGTTTTATTAGTTCCAGAAATAATCTTCTTTTCTATAAAATTATACAAGGTGTGCTGCGTTAATAGACCGTGGTATGTTATGTACTTTGTCCAATTGGGCTCATTGCTTTATATACATATGTAATTAAGGAGTTACCTAATCAATTGATTTTGCCACTCAACGAGGCATTCGATATTTCAAAAGCTTTGAAACGCTTATATAAGCAAAGACATTACATAAAATTATTACGCTCTGCTTGTAGCAGCATCTCCTTTATCTCTGCAACATTTCATCTGTTCAATTACTTTCAATGCTACATTTGCCATGGTAGAGTTACATATACGTATCATGGTACATGTTACATCAGTTGAGCATTGTCTACTACGAGATATTTATTTTCTCTTCTATACAATATCCTCTTGTATCTCTGAATTTTCAGGAAATATATTTCTCCGTACCAGGTATTTCCTCTCTAACATCAATTTCTGTGGATATTACGTACACGTACGATAACAGGATAGGTCATAAATATGAATCGTTGGATATATTAGATC
Source organism: Bombus confusus (assembly GCA_014737475.1). Classification (NCBI taxonomy): domain Eukaryota; kingdom Metazoa; phylum Arthropoda; class Insecta; order Hymenoptera; family Apidae; genus Bombus; species Bombus confusus. The sequence continues at coordinate 1,037,036 of JACXIV010000011.1, forward strand.
TGTTACTTTAGAAAAAGCCTGTCCACTAATAATTTAATTTCTCGCAAGAATCTTTCTCTATTATAATTTTATTTTATCTTTATTCCAGAGAATCGTGATTCTGTTAATTGTAAGGGGTAAAATATTTTTCTACCTTACGCTCCCCTTTCTACGGAGCGTTTCAATCTTCTCGTTGCAAGCAGCATAGCTTAACTTCGAATTGCCTCGGTGAATAATCCCCAAGACAGTGCAAGATACAAAATAAAATTGTAAAAGTTATAAAGAACGAGTAAATACGAAAAGGAAATATTTTTCACGTTGGAGATTTGCTTCTGCAGTAATCGTCGATCGCAATCTTCTCGAAGAAGTCTTAATTCACCGTGAAACGCCTTTTAGCAGTTTCGATCGATACATTTCAATCCAAAAATACCGACATACGTCAGTGTATATCTGCGAACGATCGTCAGTGTTCCGAATATGAAAGTAAAAAAGTGACAGTACCTTCGATTCGACTTATCTTTTACAAATGCGACAATGACAAGCTGTTTGTCATATAAGCGGGCAAGTTTTCGACCAGACCAAGGACCTGGTTTCCTTTTTCGGCAAGTTGTGCATAAATCGTCTAACACAGAACAAAAGTTTCAGATACCAAGACCCGGCGAAAGCTTCTTCGAGCCGCGTTCGACCTTCGAGCTTCTTTTCAAATTCGTCGTTTCCTCTTCCTGCTCGTTCCGTACTGCTTCGTTTCGACTTCCTTCTCGTTCAAGGAAACGACTCGTTCTTTTGCAACTTCCATTCTACAGAATCTTTGTTCACGTGCGACGTGTGAGACGCGTGTGTGACGTTCGTGGTTTCAATCAGACACCAATTTCGCTTGTCGACCAGCCACAAAGTCTTCCGTGATATATTATTTTCACCATAGAAATCTATGCTTTGGGCCGAGTCTGATTTCATTTGCAATTCAGATTTATTAGACACGTCGTGACTTGCTTTCAAGAAGTTCTTATCGATGGCGACTTGAAAGTTGGGTATTGTTCGCTGAAATTGGACAGCCGTGGAATTTGCCAAGTATGAATTTGATTGATGGTGGTTGTTTGAGACTTGGCGATTATTTTCTGCATTGACAATGTGACATAAATTCTCTGTCCGAGATTATCTTTCTGGATGTTAGATTCTAAATTGTAAATGTTAACGCTTAATAATTCAGCAGTTTTCGTGATGTCAGTATTTTAATAATTTTGTCCGCTTAGGTTTTAAACAAGCTGCGTAACGAGGAGTTTTGGAAAAGAATTTTGGAATAATTCGTTTTATTTACAGTCTCTTTGTACTGTCTCTCGCTTCATGGAAACAGTGACAATTTTGGTAACGTCAACATTTTTATAATCTTGCCTTTAGTTTCAATTCTGGGACGTGTTCTTCGTGCACACAGAGAAATAGGAATTTATAGGTTGTGAATAATTAGATTTCTCCATTCGTTCGCGCCAAAGATGTTACTTAAATCTTGTTGAACAAAGCCCAGGTATGGCGCATAAAATCACATGTCTCGAAGAAACTGTTTCTAAGAACGACGATAGACCGCTTGGTAATTGACAAGATTCACAACAATGACTTCGCAGTATTTGTCTTTAAGATATAAATAAATCTGTGAATATCTTCGATAGACTCCTTTTCACGGACTACGTTCTCCACGAAGCGAAAGACAGTACAATGAAACTGTAAATAAAATCAATTACTCTAACTCGAACGATTCTAACAATCTTCTGCGGTTCGCAGACCAGAAAATCAATAAATCAAGAAAGAAGATATGAAAATCTACAAATGAAAATTTGATCTACAGCTGTCATACTTGACGCTCTTTTTCTTTTTTTTCTTCTTTTTCTTTAACAGTCGTCCACTTAGCTACTCTAATTGCTTGAATTAATTACCAAATTTTACCATAAATATGACACATCTTCTCAAAAGAGATAGTCCATTATATTTCTATCCAGAGGACTCAAGTATAATTTTAATTCAGACTTTTTAAAAAAGGAAAGAAAGACACTCTCGAGATGACTTAAAATAAAGTTCTATTCGATGATGTGTCAGTGAAACGAGGACTACAGGGGCTTAAATATAGTAACCGTAACTGAAACGTTCTCTCGTGTGGTAAACACGCTCGTGTATAACGCACGACGAGGTATTTTTCGCATGCATGAACTATTTCGAACCTACGCTACGTCGATCATCGAGAAATTTGCTTATTTCGACTCGTATGAACGATAAATCTTCTCTTCGCTCGATCAGTTTCGATTAACATATCGAAAGGCGATGATCATACGTTGATACGTCTCCAGCGATCACGAAATTGTTCCATTGTAATTCAGGTGACAAGACGGACAGAAGTTAAAGGATGCCGGTCCTCTACGCCGCCATTCGTCGCCCTTCCTGGATACCAAGGTACGGTATATTTGAAATGTCCCCTACAACAGAACCAACGAAACCTATTTAATTTACAATTTACAATTACAATGTTTACAATGCGATTTACAATTGTTAGTCGTTTTATAGGTGTCCTGGATGCGAAGAGTGCAAAAGGTATTGTAAATTATGTTCCACACTTGCAAATGAGGAATGTTTCTTTGTGCGATTAATGCCTCATCTAGACATACATGCAATTTATTTATACATATTTATTTGTATACACAGCGTAGGTAAAAACGAGGGCCAACTTTACCAAAGACACGCATAACATTTATCGTTTAAATAGGTTGTAATTTGTTAAGTTTATTATACGATATGTTGGGTAGCGCGAGAGTGTTTAAATCGAATCGCTCGATGAGTATTCAGCGCTCCGTTTTATGTTCAAGAACATAATATAATTTAAACATCGAAACGGGTAATGTCATTTGAAATTTTCACGGTAATTAGATAACATCGATTTACTGCAAGTATATTGCATGTCCGCTTACAGAGAGAACAGTTTTAAGCGATACTTTACGATGGAACAAATAATTCTTGCATTGCGTCTATCCTTGTTAACGATATTACAAAATTCATTGCAAATTGCGCATTGATCCTCTTCAGAAACATAAAGCGGCAAACGATCGTGACAGTGACGAATGGATCGTGGTTCTTGAAAATATCTCTATGTACGCTAAATACGATAAATTCGTTGCACGTAGAAGCTCGAGTTTCATATGCAATATTCGCGCAACGAGCCACTCATGATATATTCCCTGTTATTCGGGACTTCAATCCTGCTTCCATCGCTAATTTTTATCACTACTTTCATTACTGATAGAAACGCGATGGAAACCCGTAGGACCAAATCACGAGTATCATGTTATCGAACGTGTAAATTTAAAATATAAAACGTGTAATGATTACTTATTTTCATTTAAATAATACCTTAACTTCTGATAAAAACACGAACACCAACAAATCACAAACATCTAATCTCCCTCGCAGTAAAAAGCTACTTTCTCCGAGAAACTTTTCTTCCTTAGTTAACTACTCAAACGTCCTGCAACCCACAGCGCGCACAATCGATCGAAGCCGCCCTCGTAAACCGCATACACGTCGACCTTGCATCCCTCCATTCGACGCTCGTAACGTCAGAGAAAGAAAAAGGAAGAAAGTGACGCGATAAACCGTAGACTAGACTCCCTCAGGCGATTAAAAGTCGCCAGAAGAAATGGAAGAGAGAGCGAGAGAGAAACATTGTTTGTTTTCTGCGACGATCCGCTATGTTTGGCACTGTTTTAGGAGTGGGAGGTAGCGCTGCGGCGAAGAGGGCGGCTTTTGCGCATAATCCTGTGACCTCTTTAGCGCGAGGATCCTTCGAAAAGGATACACGAAACGCGCTATCAATTCCACCTTCTCCCGTCGGTGTTTCGAAGGATTGTTTGGCCGTGTTCCAACGCACGAACCAGCAGAAAGCTCGCGGCCAGAGATGACTATCCGCGAATTTTCGCCGATCCTTATTGGCTTAGCATAGTTCCGTCGCGATGCCGCCTCGGTCCGCGCGATTCTTCCTCTTCCGTACGCTCGTCACAGAGTGATTTACATCGAGAACAACTTCCTCCACGCTTCTGCGTCTCGTCCTTTCATTTTCTCTCCTCTGTTTTGTATCCGATGTTCCTCTTGTCCGGAGATTGATGCGAGAGAGTCTGAGAGTTAGAAGAAGAGAATTTTCGCCATTCCACGCCAGGCGTAAATGTTGAACCGTTGCACTCGACACGCACCAAGATTTGTTTGTGATTTGTACATAATGGATGATTGGTGAGCTCGTATCTTGTGGAATCGTTGCAGCAGTATGTGCGTTGCGTGTGCGATGTTTGAACGAAGAGTATATTAGATCGTGCGGTAAATCGAATGGAAAGTTTCTCAGTCTTCTGTGCGATAAAACTTCTTTGGATATTTTTCTACCGATTCTGTTTTATTCGTATATCGTTACATGACCAGTATAAATATCGTATGTGTACATTAGCAGTTACAATTACTCGGACCGCGTCGAAAGTTGATGGATATTGCTTGAATAATTGTAATTCGAGACGCCGACTTTCTAACGAGTAATAAACACGATCGAAACTGTTGCGTTGTTCTAGCGAGAAATCACAATGAACAGTAGCAAAGGATCTTCTATTAACTTTTATTAATTGGTTCTCGAAGCGTAGTGAAGTATAACAAGTGCTTACGTTGTCCAAGTAATTAAGATTTTCATTTTTCAAAGAGTATCCTTCTAACTATCAAGGGTTAAAGAACACGCTTTTTCATGTCAGTAATGTTGAAACATTGATCGCTTTCCAGGAACAAGAAACTAATTACCCCTTCGTTCTTCAGAATTTGTACGATCGACCAGTAATTCCAGTATATTTTTAGAATGAAACTGTTTGAGGATTTAATATGATAATAACGCAGAAACTTTCCATTCAGCCAAATAACGTTGTTTTTGATTCCTATCAGTCTGTTTGGGAAGAAGGTATTGTTCGGTATTGAAGGCCACGATGTTAGGACGATGGCCGATTAAAAATCTTGGCAACTTCCTGTGCGTGAATCATCGTTAGTCGCGAATTTTCGAGCCTTTTTTGTATCAGTGTGCTTCTCTTCTCTGTCCTGCGATTTATTCGTGCGGGAACGAAATTACGCTTGCAATTAATATGGCTTGTTAGAAGTAACATAATAGTGATATACCTTCCATCGCTATCTGAACATTTCAATGCTTCTAAATCCTGTTTTCTATATTTTTAGTATTTTTCTTATCAGTATGTAGAAGTTGTTTCAAGAAAGTCAGATAAAAATTTAAATATAAGTCCTTCACGAGCTGATAGAGTAAAAAGTAGAAAAGGTAGTAAAATTCACATTGCAATTTACAACTATTTATACGATCCTCTATCGACAAATAAACTTCTCATGTTTTGAAAAGTTCAACCGTGATTATGTTTCCGCGCTACGAAACTGGAAAATTCACAAAAGTCAAGTTTAACTAGCTTACATCCCAAGAGACTTATACGTATACGTCAAAAGAAGAGGAAAGGTTGGATGGAGGCAATCTGTGTCAAGATGCATCTATATACTTGCCTTGAATCTTACGAAGGATACATTGAACATCTACTTTGTATTCATTTCCGTCATAGTTAATATTTCTTTACTACTACGTGTTTATGCAGCTTGTTAATGCTTTTCTCTTTGACATACACAGACGTCTAAGATACTTAAATTTTTGCTGAATCTTTTTGAAATGATTTGTATTTTACATATTCACGTTATATATTTTATAAACATCGAATAAGATGTTTGTCGGAGGAAAAATATAATATCTTGAACTTTAGAAAATACTTCAACGGGAAACGTATTCACAAAGGCTTGGAAATTCTTTAGAAGAAAATTCTTTAGAAAATTCTTTAGAAAATTCTTTAAATCAGTGGTTTTTTTACAAGCAATGGTATGTGTACCGTTAGTGGCGCTTAGGTTCTTTGTGCATAGTATACTTCATCCGATATCCTAGATCACAAATTCTTATTCGCATACAAAGCACACTTTTGTTAGTGGTATTGAAATTTCTTAAATTTTCACTTTACTTGCGCACAAAAGGATTGAAAATCGCTGTTCTATAGGTATCTCTACAATTGTGTTCTCCTCTTGAAATAAAATATTATGCATCTTATTTTTCAACCGAAATACGCTTCCACTAAATTTCATAAACAATATAGGGATAGTATGAAAGAATTGTTACTCTTATCAGACTGTGAGACCTCATTTTATTGCGATGGAATTTAAACAAAAGTGAGATTAGAAGATAAAAAGATTACGATGTTTTCTTTGCTAGCGGGATATCGTTGTATGTCTATCCTTTTAGAGATACCTGAAGATTTTACAGCTATGAAACGCAGTGTAGCGATGAAAGATGTAACAGCTGCGAATGTTTAACCTTGAAATTAAGATTTCTGCCGCGTTGGACTCGATCAAGACGTTGCAGAAGGCGTCAGCGAAATACTCTTAAGTGAAATGGTCTATTTGAAGCCAGACACACCCAAAGTAGGTCAACTCACTGTTGCGCTGAAATGCTCCCGTGTACATTTTGCGTGGCAGACAGGCTAGGCCTGATTCTCAGTCAACTCCGTTTGTAAATTAAATATATCCTATAATTAAATATATTTAAACAGTTTGGAAAATCATATCTAATCATCTTTCTTTTTTTTATACACAATCAATCACAAAAATTGTCAATCACTTCACTTTCACTTTCTTACTGTACGATCTTACTTTGGAAGCTTGAGATTATTATTTTAGAATCGAATAGTAAATGTTTGTTAAGAATGGATTTCAAGCTATTTATTTGTTTATTGATGTACTATTTTATGTATTGCTTATGTATGTTTACACGAATACTTTTTGATATACACTATTGAAATATATTTTTAAAGTGTACTGCTCTTTGAAATGTTTAGAAGTACTTTGTAAAAGTTTATAGCAATCACTGTTTTGCTTCAAGCGAACTACTATCTTGTATGGTAATTTATCCTAGATAGCTTTTGTTCCTTTTCTTTTCGTGTTTTTGCTTCTAAAATTAATTAAACGCTAATGGCAGTTTAAAACATACATAATCTACAGTAATCAGGTAATTTACAATTCGAATGTCAAATAGAAAGATTTGAAAATTAATTAATCGCCAGTTATGAAGTATAAATAGCGATTGATATTTATCGCAGACATCGTGCGAGGTAGAATACAAGATCGTTGCGATAAATCAAAGTTCTATTCAAGCGGATCGAGATATTTGTAAATTAAGATCTGAATAACTCAGCCGTTCTATCAGCTTCCTTATGCAGATCAAGTTACTTTGATATTCTAGCTACGTTTTAGTACATACCTGATCTCTTAAGCATGTAATTAGAAACTGTCGCAATTATTTGGAGGAAAATGCACGTCGATAAATCGTAAGATCTCCTTTCTCTCTTTTTTATCAGCCAACTATAGATGTAGTAGAGTGAAAGCGAGATTGTTTCCAACAATTATGGCCGAGTTTCTAATTGTAGGTTGCGTATGTATCAAAATTCACTTTAAAACATCGTATAAAATGTTACTTAAGGCTGAATTTCATTTAAAAGTTATTACGCGTGAATATTAATTAGATGTTCTAATCGTTGGAAACACTTTTAGCTTCATTTTCATGGTTTAAATTAGCGACAAAGAAAGATAAGGAAGTTGAGGAACATAATTATCTGAGAGACATAATCTTCTGGTATCACATTTTATTACCAAAGCTGATTTATTTTTGTTATTATTATTTATTATTGTCTATTCATGATTTGCTCACAAGATAAACTTTTAATCTTCTTTTCAAAATTTATATAGACGCATTGATCATCCGCAAAGATAAGACCATATTAGGCCAGAATCTTATTCTTTTTTTCCATACGAATCGCTTCATTTCATCAACAGATTCTTTCATTCTACTCTCTCATGCTTCAAGAGACTGTATAACCACTAATATATATATATACATGAAACACAAGACTTGCCATTAAAGGCCACTAGCAGATGAAACAACCTCTTGAAAAGAGGCTAGTACCAATTGAATACGTACTTCGAGCATCTGAGTCATCCAAATTTGCACATCACTTTTTCTCAAAATCTGTATGAACAAAAATTTTCTCTATTAAAAATCACCGCACCGTCCATTATCATCAATCGTCACGCAGTGTTTCTGCATCCACCATCCATTCCATCAATTTCTCTCTTCTGTCTGTATTCCATTCACGAGCGATGTCTCGCAGCGGACAGTCGTCTAATTCAGAGACTGTGATAAACCTAAGACTAATTAGTGGCGATTTCAGCGGAGAACGCGTGCTGAGGTCGCGTCAGCACGACCGCGGAACCAGCCAGGAAAGACGATACAAGCGAAGCCATCGTCGATCACCGAGCAGTGGTCGGCAGCACGGGCATCGTGACCGCGATCGCGATCGCCTGGCGCATCCGACTTCATCCCGACGTGCAAGGATCTATCGTCACCAAGCCTCGTCATCGGCTAGCCAGGATCGACACAGGCATCGTTCGCCGTCCTCCCGAAGTCAGGTGAGTCGAATGGCGCCGACAACCGACGCGGACGTCGTTGTATTCTGCTCGATGTATCTCTAGATTTCATTTTATTATATATTATTTGAGATCACATTTCGACGCGTCTGATAATATCGTAGAATATTACGGGGACAAAACTCGGGTAGATGTTAAGAGAAATCGGTCTCGATTATTGTCGACAATCCCTCGTGGTCTTACTTACTTACCCTACACCTATTTCCTATAGTATCACGCTCACTGCCAGTTACTGTGGTACTCTTTTGATTAGAAAGATAATTGATAGCTTGAAAATATAGTTAATGTAATTAATACAGTTTGAGGATGTTTATTGTATACATTTATATTTTAGAGATTGTTTATACCGACAAGTGTACTTTAAATATTCTTTATCCTTTGAGTGGTATAATATTCTTTGCATTCGAAGATTAATGGTTTGAAGATTTGGTGGTTCAAGGATGTCTGTTTCATATATTCGTTGAACTTAGTTGTTTAAAGATGAAGAACATACATACGTATGTTTAACGAAGGTTTTACTGAAAGAAGAACTATAATGGTTTGAATAATCGCATCTGCTGCAGTCTGCAATTAACAGGAACAAAAAGTATGAGTAATCTGTCCTAATTTTTCTTTTTGTAAATGTCGTGCACGCAAGGGATGGAAAGTTCAGTTACCAAGATGTGTACAGACTTGCAAATAGTATTACGTGTGAACTATTATATCGTGTGCCGCATACTATAACATATTGCGTGTGCATCTTTTAGAAATTCATGCAGACTGCCTATAAATACCCAGAATCTTTATGCACGAACGCATATCTGTAAACAATGTCAATGCAAACATTTACAAACTTACGAATATGTGAATTTTGTGTAAATTCTGGACATATCTTTATCTCTGTATTTAAATACACCAATTCTACAAAACGTGAATATCAATTTCTATATATCTGCAAACTATTCGCAAAATCCTACGAAGAGACGCATACAAATTTTTGTCCGCAGATGTACATCGCATAAAGTTTCTGAATGTCTACGGACTGTTCATAAAATTCTACAAGGCATATACAGACTTTTATTTACAGATGTGCGTCACACAAGGTTTCTGTTCGTGAATGGTTAACAAAATCCTACACGTGGTCACACACACACACATGCACACAATGCAATACACGATATAATGAATATAGATATATGAACATAGGATGTCCGCACATGGTGTATACCTACGCACGCCTCGATTTTTGCGGTTAGTCCATTATTTTTCCGTGAATTTTCCAAATTATATTCGGTCGAACGTAGATCTGACGAATCATCCCCCCACGTATACAACTCGCGTCTCCTGCGTGTCTCCACTATCGGTATCTCTGCAAAGCAAGGATATCCGTGTTTTCTCTTGCGCGTTTCGTTCGACAGACCTCTGGACGATATAAATACGTCGACACGAGCAAAGAGAAACAGATCGATCAAAGAGCAAAGAAGAACGGAATGAAGCGAGAAGAAAAAGTGTAACTCTACATCTATCTTAGGAGGTAGAAGGAGCATAGTGATGGATTTTTGCGGTATTTGAACACCGCCGATTATCCCATCAAGGACCGAGCAATGATTGATCAATCTGTTCAAATTTCATAAAATCGTAAAATCCAAGTAGAAGAAATGGCGGCGGAAAAGATGTTGAGCGAACCTTTGGAAGCCATTTTTTCACAGACAGAATTTGATAGCGTAAATTGTCTGAGAAAAGTTGCAGATGAAACATTGCGTTAACGCAATGCGCGAACGTAACCCGAGGGAAAATAGGAAAAGAAGGAAACGATTTAGAGGAAGAAAAAGACCGAGAAGAAGATAGAGGAAGATCGGTACGCGATGCTCACATGGGGAATCAGCCTCTGGAGAAGGCCGCGATGCAACTAGCGCGGCGACGCGTGTACCCGGAGCAAATGCCGATGATTCTTCTTTCTTAGCCAGCGTCGGCTATTTTCGACCGGCGACTATTTTCGAGGGGGACTCGTCACGCGGTTTCGCCGCGGTTTTAGTGCGAGTTTGCGCCAGATGGCCAGCGCAACACCGTCGTCCTCCGCATCGTCGTCGGGAAACGCGCCGGCAGGGAAGCCGGTTCGCCGGAAGCTGAGACACCCGCGTAAGACAAAACCATTCTTGCTCCTCCTTCGTGTCGGTTCCAAGAAAATTCCACCGCCAATCACTCTGTGGCGATCGAAGCCGATCGTCCAAACAAGAGGAAAGAAGCCAAGACCCCGGTAATGATCCGGACGTCGATCATCATCCAGATCTGAATGAAGAGAAGTATCTCGCCCATACAAGTGGTACATAAAGTGTGCATTATCAGAGACTGTCGAAAACCAACAGATCTAGAATTTAGAAGAAACAGAGAGATAGAATCTAGAAGTACATATTTACACATCGTCGATTAAGGTAACTCGAGAGACCTCAGCGAGCTGACCCAGAATCGATCACAATCTGGATTTAGAAATACGCGTTGTTCTTGGCAAGATGCGACTGTGAGAGCGACATGAAAGCCTTGTAATCCCACGATACGAAAATTGTACGATTTGCTACGGGAACAGAACGCAAAGGAACAGACGGTATTGTTCACCCTGGATCATTCTGGAGGCTGGTGCGTGCGTGGCGGCGGCGGCGGTGGCTTGGCTGACGGTGGACCACCCTCGGCTTCGTCCTCGTCGTCGTCGACGATGGCTAGCCAAGAGGTGAACTTGTTGATGCCTGGGAACCAGGTGTCGTGGTGGCCCAGGCAGGGATGGGAGCCTTGGTTGCAACGGGGAAATAACGTCGAACCCGCCAGGGAACTGGACACCAAGCTCGACGTGACACCAGAGTCGAACGGCACATCGATTTCAGAGGTAGCCAACGAAAGAATAGACATTTTTTGAATCCTCATTGGTTTTTCCAATTTTAGTGAATTTGCGAGTTACCGACGGTCGATAATCATGCAGAGATGTTTAATAGGGTTGTTTCTGAGATGTTCACTAGTCGAATCATTTTGACCATGGTGAGATATTTCTTGGATATATTTCCTATCGGTCCTACGTTCGCATTCACGAGGTTTGTGTTTTTTCTTTTACGCGAAATGATGTGTAAAGCAAAATCATTCACAGGGATATCTCAGTAGGTACATACGCTGCCCAACTATGAAGAAGCTATGAGTTCTTTCTACCTTTGAATAGAATATCGACATTTCGTGTCTTGATGCAGTACAAAAGCGCAATGAAGTATAATATTCTGTTAAGAAAGTACTGTACATTGTTTCTACCATAGATTGATTCTGTAACTTATTAGAAGGAGCAAACGGACCCCCAGGAGAATCTGGTTCTTTAAATCTCATCAAAACAAAAATACACGTTAGAATTTTATCTTTCAACTGAAATAAGATATCTGATTTCAATCGAATATTGAAATAAATGGCTGGATCCGAATAGAGCCTACATCTGTTTGATGAGGGTTAACAAACACTTTCTTTCTCCATAGTTGCGCAGCATAACTGTTACACCAACACAAAGACATAGGATCGTATTTTACGCCTCTGAAAGGGAAGGGTGGAACGTCGTTGACAAATATCACGGATAAAACTTACCTAAGCCAAAACTTAGCCTAACACGCGATTCGCCTACGCGTGTACTTGTTTCGGTTGGCCCTTTGCCATAGCGCGACAGCAGCAACGGTGACATGGAACGAGCCAATGAAACAGCCAGAGATCAAGCGAGTAAAGCGCTAGTTAACCAGCCACTCGCGTTAACATTTAAACGAGCCGGCTGACGACTAGCCGGCCGCGAGCTTTCTAGCTCGCCTCTGCTCTTACGAGGCGATCGTGGCGCACGCGTTTCACGCTTCTTGGTTATATTTGGCAGGCTCGTACGCACGACCACGATAAACACGCGTGCGAACGTCGAGCGGAGAAATACGGTTGGAGATCGCAGTGGTATGGTCGGTTCATCTTCTTTCTTCGCGGCCTTTGTTCTTTCCACTTCCTAGTTGCTTTAGGGATTTGATCCCAGATTCATTGGATAACTCTTTTTGGTTCACATAAGTGATCGTTATATGATAGTTTTGCTTAGAGCTTTGTTTAATTTCAGGGTTTGTTTAATTGTAATTTATATCGCAGGTCTGTTCGCGAAGATTACTAATAGCGTTTAGAATATAAAACAGAATTAGAAATTTTTACATTGAAATTCTATCTACAGTACATCTATAGAAAGAGATTCTATGTCGCAACAATCTGTTCACTTCGGAACTGGACTTGTATCCATTCCTTATTCAAATTTATTTTCTCACATTCGCACGATTAATAACTATACACTGTTTGTATCGTTCAAGAAGCATAGGTCGCACACTGTGCGTCAGTAGTCGTGTCACACAAATAGTATAGAATCGTAAACAGTGCTTCTTACGATTATACAAGTTTTATAGAACGCATAGAGTGTGTCATCGTTCCTATCGAATAAGTATATAGGTCGCACGCTGTGCGTCAGTGACTGTATCAAACAAGTAACACAGGGCCATAAACATTGTATCTCGTGATTACTAAATTTCATAAGACGCATAGGGTGCGTCATCGTTTGTATCGAATAAGTAGTATAGCTCGCACGCTGTACGTCAGCGACTGTGTCAGACAAATAATATAGGGTCACAAACAGTACTTCCTACGATTTATACAAATTTGTAGGACGAATGGAATGCGTCGTCGTTCATATCGCATAAGTAGTACAGGTCGTTGTGCGTCAGTGGCTCTGTCAGACAAGTACTATAGGGCCATAAACATTATGTCCTGTGATCACTGAGTTTCATAGGACGCGTAGAGCGCGCCATCCTTTGTATCGAATAAGTAGTATAGGTCGCTGCGCGTCAGTGGCTCTGTCAGGCAAGTAGTATAGCGCCATGAACGTCACGTCGTTGGTGCGATATACAACTGTACAGGACACGAAGGACGCATGATCGACTGCGTCGAACAAGTAGTACAAAATGTAACAAAATTAGTCGAATAACTGTACGCTATACTTGTTCAATATTCGTTTTTAACCACGTGAAAACTAGTATATTTCTCAACGGAAAAGCAAGCTTCTTATCGACCCTCTTATCAAGCAGATAAGCATCGAAGCTCGGGATTCGGTCATGGAAATTCAAAGAGGAGGAGAAATCTCAGAAAAATATTCTCATTCTCGGAATGTACGTTACAGAATCGTTTCTCAGTTTCTTCTTCGTTGTAACACGGTTGTGCCTATGATCTCGAATTCGTTCAAAATATTTTATCGACTAAATATGTATTTGCTACCAGTGATTCTACGGCGGATAGATCTTTTTAAAAATGGACGTGAAAATTTATCAAACAGCGGTCGGTAAACGGGACAGAGACATATTGTTCCTGTATTGAATGCTGTCATAAACGTTGCGCTTCTTTGTCGTTAAACCAACGTTTACGCGATATTTTCGCGCGAATGCTGCTACGTCGGCTGTAAATCATCGTTTTTTTATTTTCCTCTCTCCCGGAAACGGCCGATGATGCACGCAGGCAGAAACGGTTTCCGTTGATGCCAGGAAAGTTCCGCGTGAAACGTGGGCGAGAATCGAGCGTGAACTGCGCCGTTATTTTCCAACGCGACGCATATTTATACCGCTATTTTGTGGGAAACTCGCGACATCGATATCATCGAATCCGCGACCTTGAAGACAAAAGGCCCAGACTTTATTAATAGTTCGCGAACTCTTCCGCTCCCTCGCTGGTCCGATGTTTAGAATTTAGGATTCGGCGATTTTTTGACGAATAGTCTACTTCGACCATGCAAGAAGCTTTTGATTATCGTGCAATTCACATTTTATCACGGATTTGAGAAATGTTATGTTTGACTCTTGATTTATCGACGCAGAAAGTTTTTGATTAATAATAATGAATTAGCGAATGTAAAAGTACAGAGAATGCACAAATATATATAAAATATCGGAAGTAGAATACTTGTTGTAATATCTAGAAACGGAAACAAATTTTTCTCCGGATTTCAATAACAAATAATAGTCTTGGAAAACAATTAATAGTCTATTTATAGCAGTCTATTAACAATCAGTTGATATACAATGATCAAATACTTTCCATATAGTTGTTGGTTGATGTCATACGAGGATTTTTTAGATACGGTATACTTGACTTTCGTTTGCTTACGGAAGAAGTATCTGGCTGACGAGCAATTGGTGAACTGTTTCATATGAAGGTGTCCGGTATCTGGCCATTATATTACGAGAATCATCTCTGATCAGGAAGATATTTTCAATGATATATACAAGTTACGATCAGTAGTATTAGGAATAATATACGACGTGTGGACGTATTCACCAGATTTAGATATCGCTGCTTGAATATGCCAATATTTTTTCTGTCAGACTAGAACAACCTTCCCTGTCTGACTCATAGTTTACGAATCAAACAACCTGAAGATAGAGTGTTTTTCAAGCAAAAAAAAATAGACCCACAAGGTTCGATAAATGCAAATGTGAATTCATTTTATCGCGTGTCAGCCCTTAAAAAGCAAGTTTATCGTGATATTCTACCAGCAGAGACACGCTAATTCATCTTCTACGCGGTACAAATCACTGTGTTCTATTTTGAATATTTATTCGTTTACTGCAAATACAATTACAAGGTCAGAAATAAATAAATTCATTGCTAGACGAGTAAATTATTGTTGTTGTAAAGGCGCAAGTATTTTATACGCTATAAATCAACTTGTTTTCGTTAGGAGATACAGAAGAAACGGTGTCAACGTTGTTTGACGTACCGATAACTATATTATACTATCGACAGTCCACTGGCTTTTCACGATCATCGATTGCGTTCCAACTTCTCAATGAATGGTATTGTTGAGATAGTAAAATTTTTACTCCTTATCTATTTTGCCAATTATCACTTTGATAGTTTAACGATTCTCGGAATACTCGCATTGTTCATTAGTGCTTGGAGTTTCTTAACGAGTATGTTTACCTCCAAGTATAAACATATCCACACGATGTTTTGACAACGCGGGAGGCCAATGACACGTTTTAGAGCATCATTGAAATTTAGCTTGTGCCTGCGTACATCTCGAAAAAACCGGCGAAGCGCGTTCCGATTGATCCGACCCGAACGAAATTTTCCAAACATTCGATTGTTCGCTCTAAAAATCGCAACCTATTTCTCGACGGCGGAACGATCTTTCAAGAATCTATAAGGCGCATCCTAATTAACTTAAAACTCGATTCTACAAATAGTAAACATCGATAATGAAACCCTACCACTCGCTATCTATTCTTCGCATCGTACACTGCCACATTGGAATCTTCTCGATGGTGCAACGATCTCGCACAAACCGATGGACCGCGTTCTAATGAAGCAAAATCAAGTTGAAAGTTTTACGAATACTAATGAACATAACGATAATAAACACGGATAGTGAAGCCATACCACACAGCGTCGATTCTTCGCTTCTTGCGCTGCAACGTGAAAATCTTCTCGATGGTGCAACGATCTCGCACAAACCGATGGACCGCGTTCTAATGAAGCAAAATCAAGTTGAAAGTTTTACGAATACTAATGAACATAACGATAATAAACATGGTTAGTCAAGCCATACCACACAGCGTCGATTCTTCGCTTGTTGCGCTGCAACGTGAAAATCTTCTCGATGGTGTAACGATCTCGCACAAACCGATGGACCGCGTTCTAACGAACCAAAATCAAGTTGAAAGTTTTACGAATACTAATGAACATAACGATAATAAACATGGTTAGTCAAGCCATACCACACAGCGTCGATTCTTCGCTTGTTGCGCTGCAACGTGAAAATCTTCTCGATGGTGTAACGATCTCGCAAAAATCGATTGGCAGCGTTCTAACGAAGCAAAAGCCAAACTAGAAATTCTACGACTACTAACGAGCACCGATAATAAACACCAATAGTCGAGCCGTCGTACTGCACAGCAGCGATTCGCCACCTCTTGCACTCCAACGTCAGAATCTTTTCGATGGTGCAACGATCTCGCAAAAATCGATGGAGCGCGCTCCAATTACGCGCAATACGTATATCCGTCACCGGTGTAGATCGGAATTTAATGCCACGAAAGCTCCGTTGCTCCCGTTCGAACCGCGCTCCTCCTCCGATTTCGTAATTTCTATATGTGTCAAGGTGCGCAGCGGAGAGACAGAAAACGAACGAGAGACTAAGAAACATCAGGCACGCGTGTGCGAAAACGCCGCCCCCCTGTTCATACGGCACATCGTCGTGTACAGTCCATGGTCATCGAATTAGGATCGCTCGCAACTTTTCGTCATTTTTACCCTTTTAGTAAAGTTGAGAGACGCGGGCGAATTTGAATGGGAAACCTAATTAATTCGTTTGTATATTAATTTACCTGCGTTTGAGGTTTATACGTCTTTCTCTATGCTTCGTTATATAGAATCTTTAGATTATCTTCACCGTGTTGATAAATTGTTGTTACCAAAATAGCGGGCAATCTTTGTTCCCGAATCTGATAACGTAATGGTCAAAAATAAGCACAGAGGATCTAATTAGGCTGCAGATATTTTTAATGGCAAAATGTAATAACCAGTGAAACGGATTAAATAACTGATCGTGTATATATTTAGTAATAATTTGTACAATTCAGGATATAATACGAGTATATATTACGTACGCTTCCGTACAGAAAAGTTTTAATTACCTTTTATTCTTCGCAAATCTTCGATATCCGATGCAGATCGCGAACTTCAAACGACACGAGTGTACTTTTTAGCGAACCTGTTAATTCATTAATCGGTTCTTTCGTCATACACTAGGTGCCACGTCAAATCATGTTTCTTTACGTCCTCTAACGATCGCTTAATATTTCTCGGTCCGAAGCAAACGCGTAATAATCAGCCCGAGACTTTCGAGCGAGAGTAGCTTCGATTATTCTCCAAATAAAGTTCCTACGCGTGGTCCTAATTCGACAGGCCAGAAACTGTAACGTAACCGATGCAACGCATGAAAGTGAAAATGCATACACTCGCAACAACCTACTCTCTACGTACAATACAGTTTCGATTCCTACGACATATCGAGTTGCTGAGAACACGACCGTACCGCGCCATAATAACCAGAACCCTAAATCGCTGACACAATGATGCACCGTGAGCTTCTTGCGATCTCGTCGTGCACCAGGAAGCGGTGACGTTGCCAAGACCCGATCCTCAGGAGCGTGCCGAACTTCGCCATTCCGAATAAGCGAGGGACAAATTTACGTAATACTCTGCCACTCTCTGCTCTTCGTCTCTTCCTTCCTACTGGTTCCTTTCTGTTCCTCGTCGCAGCACGGATTATTCGTTTTCGTACGCGACAGAGAGAGAGAGAGAGAGAGAGAGAGAGAGAGAAATAGATATCGGTAGAAGAGAGGAACGAGGTACGAAGAGTTTAGAGGAAGAGAGGCAGAGATAGATGTAGAATGGTCGGAGAGTGTAGCTCACCACCGCTGCCCGGTATTTTTAGTGCGACGAGAGTATTTGGCGGGGCGCACCGAGTCCTCCTCCTCGTCTTCGTGAACGGTCGACGTAGGCCGTCGTCTCCGTGACCGCCGTTGTGGTCGTGCTTCTCTTTAGTGCCTTGGTCGGCGTCCCTGTTGCGCGATGCTCGCACCTACGGCCGAGTGATGAACCTGCGGCCAGGTCCGCGTCGAAATTCTCCGGCAATCGTGGCTGGATCGTTTTTCCAATCTGTCGAGTAATCTGTAAGCCTTGAATCTCTCGATCGTCTTCTGTATATTGGCGCGCGTGTGTGTATGTGTGATTTTGCAGTCGAATCTGTGAGTCGATGTTGTTTCTCGCGGCCTTTGTGCGATACAGCCTGAAGATACAACGTAGCGTGTGTAGCGGCGAGGGCACTCGGCAAGGTCTAACGACACGGCCTTGAAGCCTGTTCTAATCGCGGCCCGAAGAGCTGTCTCGCGTTGCGGATTCGAGGAAACGCACGCGAGGGAGAACTGACGCGTATCGAATCGCGCGGTTCGAGGTACGCAAACAAACAGGATCACCGAAACAAGCTGCCGCGTGGAATGTAGTTGGGCAAGTTGGATTCTACTGGATCAAAGATAGACTTTTCTAAGAGTCGCTATCGAAGTCGAAGACTCGGTAGCGTGAATCAAACGTTGCATCTTTGGCTGGAGATTCTGCACGTGGTTTCAGTCGAAACTTGGGAAGTAACGACCGATTGATCGGATCGTTGGATGAAGACTTTCACGTTGATTTGCAAGCACCAGCCAAGCACCAGATCGTCGCACAGCTTGCTACTTGTTTCTATTGAAATCGAAGATTCGGAAGCAGTGGTCAAGCACAGGATCATTGAATCGAGAGTTTCCTATTTGGTTTCTATTGAAATCTATCGGTTAGATCCTTGGACGAAGATGTTCTGCTTGCTTTTGATCGAAATCCAAGTTTTGGAAGCATGAACTAGTTACTTAGACGAGGGATCTTGTATTCGCTTCCGTCAGGGATCGTTAAACCATCGATCAAATTGTTGGAAGATTTCCTACTTTATTTTCTTTAGGTTTACTAAGGTATCCCATGAAGATAAAAGGTTTGAAAGAATCGACCAATCGATCCGGTAATTGGACGAAGATTTTCAAGTTACTTTTGACAGAAGTGGAAACTTTGCAACTGTAGATCAATTAATCGGGAATTTTCCATTCGATTTCCATTGAAATCAAAGGTTTGTAAGGATTAATCAAGACAGACAGCCGCGTGGGCGTCGAAATTGTGTCTCGATGTTCATCTTCGCGCCACGCGACAACATGTCGACGTCTCGTCAAGGTTCGACGGGTCGGCGAAATCGGTACGCGCGCTCTTCGACCACGACGAGCGTCACCCAGCTCCTCAGCGACTCGTGTTCGAATCTCCTACAACGATTAACCACCAGAGTACGAGGAATGTCTACGGTGAGCGACAACGTGGGCAACAAACCATCCGCTACAAGACCATCGCCGATCGTCAGTCAATTAAACAGCGCAAGAGCACGTATAGAGGACAAGTACTGCACAATCCTGGACAAATACTCGAGAAAGAAGCATCACGATCATACGGACCGACAGTCCATCGAGTACAGACGCACTCGCGAACGAGATCGAGATCACGCTTATTATCGTCGCGAAGACAGCCCGTTTGTCCGCGACGAGAAGACCCTGGAACCCTCGATGAGCCGAACCGTGATCAAGAGCCAAACCAGCGTGATACTCTCGGAAAAAGCGTATCCTTACGTGAGATCTCCCACCGCGAAAGAGTTCAAACGTGAGAAGACACCCGGCTATCATCGTGCGGACAAACACGCTTTGCAAAATTCGGACGCGTATCGTAGATACGGAAGACACAAATCTGGCCACGCGGAGACGCGTACGAGAAAAGTGAGGCCGTACAGAAACGGTAAAAGCGAGCAACTGGAATCTTCGTCTGCTGCTCTTCGAATAGTTCGACCGATGAAAGTGGAGCCTCTGGCGTCGAAAGCGAAGAAGGACGACGATCCTGACAAGACACCAACGAGTAGCGTAGTCAGAGATAACGTCAACGATGTCAATGTCCTTCCGACCATCGATTCCGAGGAAAGCGATCCGGCGATCTCCGAGAGAGTAGCGAAGAGGAAGGAGATACAGAGTTTGATCGAGAAGTACGCTGCCATGGAAGAGACTTACAGTCAATTGGCCGCAGGAGGTCAAGTGAAGATGAGGCCTAGCACCACGGATATAATCGCCAGCAAGTATAGGAAGAGTACTCGTCAAAGCGAGCGAAAAGACGCGTCGAAGAGCGCAATGGCCGCGAGTGTCGTTAACAACAACGCGGACACGGTCCAGCACGCGATTGTAAGTTGTCGAACCGCGGGTTTCTCTATGGGTTTCTCTGACGGCTGTCGATCGTGGATGAACGTTGTTCTGATCAGTCCCCGTTGCTGCTGCTGTGTTGTTGCGTGTCACCTCCTGCTGCACACATTCCTCTCTCACAGCTGTTTGTGCGTCCGCTCGCGTTAACAACCCTTGGCTGGCGATTCCAGAGCCTCGATGATCTACTAATCGATACCTGTGTTTGTACGGCGTCCATCCGAGAGATAGTTATTGGGTCGTTTCATAAGTCTTGACGCTTCTTCTCTCGTCGATCTTCCACGAAATATGCGTAAGAAGCATACACACGGTTTTTTAACTGTTTGCTTCTTTCGTCGGTGTTCGAGGGCTTAAACCAGGAGAATTTAGCTTAGTTTCTCGATTGGTATTCGATAAGTGGAGATTTTGAGAGGATTGATAGAACAGCGAAAGTATGGCAATCGAAAGCTCGAATTGAGAGCATTCGCGACGCGTCTGTTTTCTGAATGGACACTTGGTATTTAATAGGCGTGAATTTGATGAAGATTGATAAAATAGTGAAAGAATAGTAGCAACCGAGAATCCAATTAAGACTGTATGCTTTCTGAATTGCAAAAAAAAAGAAGCGAAAGTGATAATTAAAGATTTTAATTCGATTGTTCTATGAACTCCAGATGTAAAGACACGCAAACGATGGCTTTTCCAAAGTTCCAAGCAGGAAATTCTAAAACTCTTTTGCTCGGATCCTGAATCGGATACGTTCAGATGAATTAAGAATAGAAATGTTCGTATTTGGACAAAGAAGGCCGATAGGAAACGAGGTGTAGGATACGTTGACGATCGAGCTCGCGCTACTCTTCTGCAATTTCGCGTCAAAGTTTAGCGAAAAAGCGACGAAACTTATGAAACGACCTAATACGATGATACGAATGTTGGTTCGTCATCCGAGAATCGTATTCTCGAATTTTTCTCACGTTTTCGAGCTATCTTATCGAGACTCGTGAGTTACTAGCCCGTCGTTATTAGGAATAGAGAATTAGGTTTGGTATTTGACAGTCACGTGATGCTTCGAAAGGTAACGTAGAATGTAAAAATTCGTACAATTGGTAAAACAGGCACGATAAGATTATAAAGGTCGATCAGGTATAGTTTGATCGGTTGAGATTTTAAGAGACTCGTGTCTCGATCAGTATCATAAATTGTTAGTATTGTTTTACTGCCCGCAGACATTTTATATGCAGCTACAGGTCTGCAAGCAAAATCTGTAAGCTGTATACACTTTTAGTTATTTAAAGCAGCATTTTGAGGCCTCTTGGGTTGGGATTTTGTTCACCTCTGTCTCGCGTCGTCTTTGTAGGAGAAAGAATTTTTCTTTTTTTACCTCGCTCTTGAAACAGAAGACGACACGTCAGAGTGGGGAGAGTCAACTTTATTCGACAGTAATGCTTGAACAATACTGATTTAGTGCCTTTCGTTTTTCTATTTTTCACTGATTCCAATCTAAATATTCATTTTATCTTCGAGGCTGTCGGCGACACACAATAATAAAAATAGATTATCGGAGTTTACAATTAATTTAAATGAAAATATATACAGTATCTTTAGAAATCTGGATTCCCAGTCTATGGGTTCCAAGCACGAGGGGTGGCTATGGTTTTTTTTATAGAAAATTTCTTTGCAAAGATTTTCAACACTTATCTGTTCCAATATAGCTGCATATATTACAGTGTCAAAGTTAGTTGTAATACTGACTTTTGATAAATGGAGGGAAATATGACTTTACTATGTTATCCATGTAACTATCACGTTAGATTAGAAATTATATCTTTATTCTTATAGATCTATTCTTAACTATTAACCAATCTATTTTATTTGGCTGTTGTAAAAGAGGATCGCGACTTAATGAGAGTTGGGAAACGCTTCTAGAGCGTTCTAACTCTTTGAAATATCTCAAATCATCGTAATACTCAGCTAATGTCTTTCGAAGCATCACTGAATCTTCGTACCAGGATGATAAATCCGTTTTAACGAGAAAAGTTACCTATACATTATAGTTACGTAAGTGAATATTTTTTTCCTCTGGCCGACTGACTTACTGCGATGCCGCGTCGGCGCGTTGAAAAATTCTCGATCTCACGCTCGATGTTCGACTAATCCGAAATAATTGCGCGTTGGCACCGTGTCAACGATCCATCGAAGCTGCAGTTTATTCAGCAAGTTGTTATCGAGTTTAGCAAACTGCAATTTGTAACATCTCTTCAAACCATTAATGTGATAAATTGTCTCTAAAACATTTTTCTATACGTACGCGTTCTTGATTAATTAAATAATTAAACCTTTACGCTATATTACGTATTTTCAAAATGTGTCTTCGCGACGAAGAAGAGTACCACAGTTTCGTCCCTTCGTTCTCCAAGAAAGAATCCTTTCGGTTCACGTTTAGTAATTCACGCATCGAGTCAGTTTGAATTCGCGCGTCGATAAGGTAGACTCGAAGTGTCGATCGATCGATTCGCACTGGCGCGCCGTACGAACGCGTCGCGACGATTGATCGAAACGACGGATCGAGCGTCGTGGCGCGTTCATTTGGCGCATTCACGTAAGTACACCGAGTTTCTACAGATTATCGAAGATTAACATAAATATTGAGAAAATATATATAGTAGAGAAAAGACGACCTCTGCGAGCATGTTAGAGGAAAGAATAATACGCGACGAGCGCACTCGAGAGAAGCTGTCCGATATTTTTCATTCGTCGGTCTTTTTCCTTGTAAATTAATTCAATCTCTAATTCAATGCATATCAATGAGAAAGTAATATTCTACTTCGATACTTACACGTATATTTAGATATCCAGTTTCTGATATTCCATACGCGAAAGTAAGACAGCTCCTTCGATGCAATGTACAAAGTAACTAACTTTAACACGAGTATACGAGTCTAGGAAAAAAAAACAAGGTCTAAGTCTAAACAAAAAAAAAGCAATAGAAAAGATATTTCTATATCTTTAGAAAAAGAAGTAAAAGGTAACGAATGAGACGTAATGATCGTAATATAATAATCATATTCGTAAATTTAAAAAAAAAAAAAAAAAAGTAATAATAGTAAGAAATGAAAAAAATATGTTCACTTTGTGCCGATGGTAAAATTCGTAACCGCAACTTTCTGACTTGGCAAACCATTTTGCCCTCTCCCCTTTCTCTCTGATTGTTGGGTTACCATCTCCGTTGTAATGGAATGGAATGGAATGGAAACGGATATGGCACACGGATTGGTCACTATGGTCTCGACTGGGCGCTCGGATCGGGTGGTTCGATGATGACCGATGACGATGATGTATCCCCCTACTTCCTCCCCACCGACACACTCGTACGTTCGTCCGTGCTTACACACGTCCTCTACCGCGTGTTACACGGGTCTCCGCCCTCGTGGTGGTGGTGGTGGATGACGGTGTGTGGTGGCGATCGGTTAATGCGACGGCTCTTGGATGTGGACACTCCAACGTCTCTTCTTCTCGGCCACAATGGGATCTCACGCTCTGCCCTGCAACATCAACGATGACCGACAACTTGGCCGATATACGTGTGGTGGCCATTGACCACACGCAACCTACCAACATGTGAACCACAACGACTACGTCTTCTCTGGTCCAACTAACCGGTGAATCGTCGATCAACGTTACGACCGCTGGCGAAATTGGTTCTCTGTCGGGGCTCTTCGTCATGAAACCGAACACACGGGGACTGATCGTCGGACTGACCAATGTGATCCGGACCAACCAAACGGTGCACTCCACACCACTGATTGGGTCCTCTGTTGGCACGCGCCGCTGATACCGATTCCACCGGCCCATATGTAGAGCCCACGACCGCCCTCCGTCGAGGACGACGAAGACGGCCACCTTGTTTACCAATCCGGCGACATCCTGGCAGATAGATGTTCGTGAATACGTGAATACACTCATTGTAGTAGATTTAAGCAAGCCTCAGATCGATTGGTCGATCGATCGATCGGATCGGTTACCCACGGTATCTGCCCATGGTCTCTCTTTGCCTCTGCTCGCCTCTGCTTCGCCTTTCTTCTTCTCTTGCTCTCCAACTTCTGTGTTCTAGAATCTTTTCAATGTGCCTCTTTGTATTTCGCTGTGTACGCTTGCTCGAGGTCGATCCGTTTCGGAAATTGTTCCTCGACATCGTTCTACTTGTTCTAGTTTCACAAATCCTTCATTCTTCTTCGTGATTGTTCTGTCTAATTAGTCGAGAGAAGACTGGATACTTCCTTGAAAATTCTTAATCGAAAAGAGTTGATTCTCCTTTCAGATCGATTTCTGTCCCCTTTAATCATCATCTCTTTTAATTAATGTTTCTCGATGGGTTTATGGTATAAGGGGTATAAGGGAAACGACTTTAGATGATTGAAAGGTTTGGGAACCCGTGTTTGTCGTAGCGATCTTCTTCCTGTTACAAATATTTGTTTTCCTGCACCCTGCATACCGCAATCGAATATATATATATATATATATATATATATATATATAGTTAATATTGATCAACACTTGCCACCTCAAACATGTCCAAACTAGCTCAAACACGTTCAAAACACTCTAAAACGTTACTGTGTGACTAATTTCTCTATAATCACTACTTAAACATCTCCCCCACTGTCATGTACTACTTCCAAATACTTCTAATCATCCTAGATTTCTCATTAAAGTATACCAACGTTTCAAGTATACCAGAGAATTCTCAGAGAGTTCACCCACTATCCGCATATATGTCTGTGAAAGTACAAATACATCAACATTGTCGGAATGCTACTTGCAATGTAAATTCCTCTTCTCTTGTACCGAGCTTTCATTCCTGCCGTCGAAGATGAAATGTCGGAGCCAGAGAGAGACAGAGAGGCGAAGGAAGGAGGAGAGACAAAGAGAGATCACGCTTGCGCTATCTTGTCGATACGTTTTCTTCGGGATGACGTGTTCCCCTGTCTTTGAACAGGCGCACGAGGACATTGGACATTCGCTCTCATTATTCCGATGGCTTTTCACACAACGTTTCCACACAATGCATCCAGCCTATCGAAGGCTGGAAAAGTGACGGAAAGTAGCTGACGCGGCGATTTACACGCGCATCCGAATGTGATAGTCAATGTTATGTCCTCAGGCTGCCAATTTCTTACGATTAGGGTTCCTCGGCCTTTAGGAGAGCAGCAGTTCCGATCGATAAAACATAAAGCTCTAACGATACCGTTTTTTTCACTTGAATCATACATTCGTTCACAACGTACGACGTACAGAACACACGTCGGCCGAACGTCCAACAGGAAGTGCGTCTCTGTTGCTCTTTTTATCTTCGTTAGAATTTTCATAGAAATCCCTAAAGTTCTCTTCGCTTGATGTATATGAAAGATCGATCATCGATGAGATAAAGAATATGTTAAACGTTATTCGAGATAGCCCATCGATGATAAATTTGGGTTCAGAGGGTTTTAGAGACTTTGAGGGCAGGGCCTTCATAGAGCAACACGGACGATCCTTCCATGGACGCGAGGTCTTTGATGTATTCGGACGCTTATCTATCTTTTTACATTGCAGATAAAGTACTGGCAACCCTGGGTGAGGGTACTTTTGGAAAAGTTGTCAAGGTTAAGGACTTGGAAATGTAAGTGGCAGCTCACATAACTACTACATAGGTAACCTACCTCGGGCCTGCGTTTTTCTATTTTTCTTTAGTCTCCTTTTTACATACAGAATGGCCTGTCAGTCGACTTACTGTTGAGATGTCGAATAAATTCCTCTTTGCTGTATGTGTGAAAAATTTTGTTTCAGGTTTTGGGAGTTTATAATGGAAGTATTTGTGGAGCAACGCAAGGCAATAATCGAATTTTCTTTCTGATGTTCAATGCTGTTGTCTTAAAGTAGAGAATATACATTTTCTATTTTTACACAGGGAATTTGCTTGTACGACTAGGAATATATCATTTGGTTCGCCAGATTCAGCTAAAAGAATCTGTCAGTGATTTGCTACGAGAAACCACAACATTCGACTGAGTTTTACCATACGTAATAGGGGAAATACGTAATAATTTCTGCAATTTTGTATCAATTATAACTTTCAAAATTTGCCTGCACGCGTTTATCTTGTTACCAAACTTGTTAAGTTGTGCAAGACAATTTATTATCATTGGTAACTTGCAACAAAGCCTGTAAGCTTCCAAATTGGCAAGAAGGTCTTCGAATACGTGTTCTTGGCTCTTTCTAAATATTCTGCTTCACTTATGTATTCAATATTTTCCTTAATAAGCGTCGAACATGGTTCTCTGACTTGTTAGAAATTGCTGACAAACTCTTGTTGCTAGAAACAATAACAAACTCTGTGTATCGCTAACTTTATGGACAAATTCACGACATAAAGATTAGGCAATACAGCGCTAATTTAAAAAAATGATATTTCATTACTTTTGTTGCTCTCTGGTAAATGCTTCCGTAATGAATCTCCACTGTGTGAAACAAACATTTTTTTAAACGTTTAAGACACATATGGAAGAATCTATTCTATTTTGATGGTAAAGTAATTTATAGATTATCCTGTACTCACCCTATCCTACTCTGGTCTCTTCAAAGTTCTTCCTGATTTTTCTTTCCGGGATATTATTCTTTTTGTTGATGCTCTGACTCTCTATCCACTCGGTACAACATGCACCAAAGAAAATCGCAAAGGTGCGTGGCGCGACTCGAGTCATAGCAGAGTCAGAAATAGCCGTGCCGCAGTGTCACAAAATGACGCGCAAGTAGTCGCAATAATAGGATGGCCTTGCACTTTGTTTTACGGGCCTCGACGGGCGAACGAATTGTCACGAAATCGCTCGTCGGGATGCCGATCAGGGGAGAATTTCTTTGAACCATTTTTCACATTCTTCTTTCCTTTCTTTCTTCTCTCCTTTGTCGCGATTTGGACGTGCGCGCTTTTGTGTTTCGTTATGTATATACGATGATGTTACCGACCATGTGGATTATTGGCGGTCCGGTGGACAGTGTCGTCTAATAAAAGTACAATGACGTTTGCAGGGATCACGTGATGGCGCTGAAAATCATCAAGAACGTAGAGAAGTATAGGGAAGCCGCGAAGCTCGAAATAAATGCCTTAGAGAAAATTGCGACCAAGGATCCGGAAGGCCATCAGTTAGTATTTGCGTGGTTTTTCGACCTGGTGGGGACTGGACCGCGGCGAGTAGAAGAGGGTGATTCTTCGTGTAAAAATAAGCTGAAAATTCTGCGGCGAAATTTCCGCCTACAAAGCCCCAATTTTTCTCTTTTTCGTCCGAGGAAATTTAGCTTAAGTTTACCTAAATGTAATTTAACAATACGAGGTATTATTTGGTTTAGGAATTGTTAACGTTTGTACTAATTGTATTTAAAACTTTGGTAGCAAAAGGTGATGTAAACAGAATGTTTTCGTTTTACACTGTGCTATAATATAGTAGAAACGAAGCAGCACACCACAATCTCCTGATGTTATTAATAGCAGCAATGTTCAATAAATAAGACCAAAGTATTATAATGAAATTTAATAGTTAATGGAATATGGATAAGAAATCAAGGAAAATTTGACTAAACTGCTGATATCAGCGTGTAATTACATTTGGTCTAATTACGTGCAAGTAATCTTTCGATAAACGTGAAACGATTTCAAAAGATAAAGCGGAATAATCAGTTTATATTTACTTAAAAGAATCGCCATCTACTTGCTAGCATCATTCCTCCTGCCTATGTATATTTTTACAAATAGTGCATTTGTTTTTTGTATTCATCTAACATTTTATTCTCACTTTCAGCTTGTGTGTGAAAATGCTCGATTGGTTCAATTATCACGGACACATGTGCATCGCTTTCGAAATGCTTGGGCTTAGCGTATTTGATTTCTTGGTATGTATAACATATTTATAAAATAACGTATGAATCCCATGTTTCTAATGTTTAGTATCTACAGAGGGATAATAGCTACCAGCCTTATCCATTAGAACATGTTAGGCATATTGGGTACCAACTTTGCTACGCCGTCAAATTCTTACACGATAACAAACTTACGCACACCGATCTGAAGCCAGAAAATATATTGTTCGTAGACTCCGATTATGAGACTATATATAGTAGCAAAAAGGTGAGGCACTATGAGATTTTTCTATATTAACATGAGACAATTTACTGTGTCACTTGGAATAGCGTAGCTCCCATACTTATGAATGTTCTATTTATAAAATAGCGTAATTGAATGTTGAAACGAAATTAATAATTGTACTTCATTTATTTTTACTTAGTACATTCTATACATTCGTGTCAGTAAAAGGTATGCATGTGTTAAAGTGCATTAAATTGAAAAGCATCCAACTTTCTTTACTTAATTTATTTCACATCTATTTATATGCTAGAGATGTCTGTTTTTAATTCTCACATGTTATTAATCGAACTGCAAATAGATTGACGGTAAAGTATTTAATGCTGCATGATTCTTAGTGACACTTTCATTCTATCAATTAACTAAAAAATAAATGTAGGATCAAGTATAGTGTTCTAAAGTGTGTAAAAGAAGTTTCTACTTTTTAAGCGGAGAGACATTAGGCGCGTGAAACGGACAGATATTAGACTCATCGATTTCGGGAGTGCTACATTCGACCACGAACACCATAGTACGATCGTTAGTACAAGACATTATAGAGCGCCCGAAGTAATTTTAGGTGAGTAACCTTCGTCAAATCAGCTGTTCAGATTACGAAATTCTTATTATTGATTCGCTACCCGTTTTGTATAGAATTAGGATGGTCTCAGCCTTGCGACGTATGGTCGATTGGCTGCATCCTCTTCGAATTGTACCTGGGTATTACCTTATTCCAAACACACGACAACCGCGAACACTTAGCGATGATGGAACGTATACTTGGCACGATTCCACATCGTATGGCTCGTAAGACTAAAACTAAATACTTCTATCATGGCAAATTAGAATGGGACGAAAAGAGCTCAGCCGGTAGATATGTACGCGACAATTGCAAACCTCTACATGTAAGTAATTAGTCATTGTTCTAAATATATTATACTAAATTACATAATTGTCTAAAAATGTTTATTTTCCTATAAATAACAAAAACTTCGTATGCGGTAAATAGATCTTCTAATTTAAAATTACCTTTAGATGTTAATTTATTTTTATTTCGTATGCTCAGCGCTGTATGCTTTCGGACGATGAAGAACATCGACAACTATTCGATCTCGTCGAAAAAATGTTAGAATATGAACCATCACAGAGGATAACACTAAAGGACGCGCTGGCACATTCTTTCTTTGATGCGTTACCTACGCATCAAAGACTGCCAGATCTTCGGGCAGCAGGTGATTCTCAACAAAGTCATGAACGATCGCATTCTCTCTCACGATGAAGCTAGGAAAGGGACCGACTTCCGTACTCAACAGACACTCTACTGTTATTGTCCTATGTCGTTATTCTGACGCCCTTAAGTCTTGTAAGACTGCATCTTTCCGATTGTAACAAGATTCGATGACATGAACCGAATACCTAAACGAATTTAAACAGGTAGATGAAAAGAAAAGAAGAAGAAAGAAGATTCGAAATTTTATTAGAAAATATAATTAAATTTGTTAGCAACGATCAACGATGTTGATTGAATTGCAAAATTGTATTGTTTATTAACGGCGTAAAATAAAAGAAAAAAAGCAGTAGTGCTCTATGGTGCTGTGAAACTCCGATTCGATATAATTTATGATAGATTATCGAGAATGATCACATCAAAAGTACATCAAGTTACCATTCTTATCTCCAATTGCGAGATATTAAAATTGGTAGATGACGAAATGTGACTTGACGAGGTAGGTCCCTGTTAATGGTTTGCGAAAAGACCAGTGTGTCTGCTCAGTGTAGCGTCACAAACGACACTGTAAACATTTTCTAAACTCTCTTCTGTACATTTTATCCCTTAATTTTATTACAATGTTATTATGCAACAAAGTTTGGAGTAAAGAAGGGTCGCAGTTTATACTATGTTTGTTATAGATTGATGACCATGGCGTGTTTAGTAGTAAGAAAAAGATTTAGCGTTAAGAGATAAGTAAATATATGCGAATGTGTTGACACTACGATTAACGAAAAAGAGAAAGTGAGAGCGAGAAAGGGAGGGAGTGTGTGAGAGAGAAATTCATTGGACGCCAATTCACGGTAGTAAAATACACATGTTTTCAGAAACCATAAGAATACCGCATATACGATTTATTTTAGAAAATGCTATAGAACTTTTTTAGAAACTTTGGTATAAATCCGATCCAATTTTTTTCACTTTTTGCTTTTTGGTTTAATGTATATCTAAATTTTGTGCACTGTCTTACGATATTACAGACAATCATGTGTATTTTACGTTTCGTCAATCCGATTAGAAGTCTGAAATGGATTGATTAAATGGCACCTAAATACTGGGAATTTTACGCGTGCGTCGCACATAATCCTTAAGAACAAATGCGAACTCACGTACCTAAGAACGCCTCTGCTTTTATTTTGTTTAATAGAGGGATAAGTTCTGAAGGATTACGAATGCTCCTACACAATGTACATCTCGTTTGACTCTTTTAGTTCTTATACATGCGATATGAAGGAAGTTTACCACATTCTGCTGCTCGTACAAAATACGAAAGGAATGTGTCTGAGCACTGCGAAAGATGCTGTTTCGAGTAGCAATAAATACGTTTCTTTCAAATAATTATCTGACATTTATTTTTCCAACTAGTAAATCAAATTTTTCATCCCAATAATTTAAAGTGGTCCAATACATCATTGTGTTACATACGTTTATACAATAATCCGACAAGATACTTTTTACAACAATACACATTCATACATGTTGCTCATACACGCGCACGGAAAACAGAGTTATTATATACGAACCTGGTCAACAGGCTATTACAATACCATACCAAATAAAAAAAACGACATCGTTAGGCAAATGTAGCGCACATCTATGTAATCGATCTACTCAAATTTTATCAAAGTCTCACATATAAAACGATGACAGTCAGAATTACATTTTAGGCCATTTGTATACTGGAGGAACTGATGGTTTGTAAGTTGTATCGTACAATTGCGCCTGAATAAATTTTTCATAGTCTTTGGGCTGAGGATGAACCGTAGCAAGATCTACAGATATAAAATCAATTCTTTTAGTTCGTTCTAATTGCTAAACACAATCATACAGGAATATAAGAAATTCTTAGAATGTTAGAAGTCTTACTTACCATTTTCATAACCATACTTCATAACATCAACGGCTATTTTCAAAGAACATTTCTGAATGTCCTGTAGTGGCGGATACAAGTTTCCTTTCTCTAAATCTTCGTCAGAAACCATATCGGACAATGACTTGGCAGCGACAAGGAATGTGTCTTCAGGAATAGTACGCATACCACAGCATATTACGCCCAATGCTACTCCAGGGAAAATATAACTGTTATTTCCCTGACCAGGATAGAAAGTCTTTCCATCGTACGTCACTGGTGGGAATGGTGATCCACTAGCGAATACACATTTTCCCTGTAAATATTTAAAATTAATTACTCAATTTTTTGCTCTTACATACTATAGTTCACACATTGTTGGAGTACAATTGAGAATTTTATAATATTTCTGTAATAATACCTTTGTAGCAGTGTATGCTTGCTCAGCAGTACATTCTGCTTTACTTGTTGGATTGCTAAGAGCAAAAATTACAGGCTTTTCATTGTTATTTGCCATTTCTACCAATATTTCAGTGGTAAACGCACCACCAACTGCAGCGGCACCAATAAGTACCGTAGGTTTTGCGGTTTTGACAACTTCCAATAACGTATTTATAGGCGCATCGTCTCGAGCAAAGTGCAGCTTATGCTCCGTCAGCCCACCGCTTGGACGATTTTTAACAATTAATCCTTTCGAATCGACCATCCAGATTTTACTCTTGGCTTCTGCTATACTCACACCTTCTTTCTGCATGGCCATGACACACAACCACGCAATGCCCAGTGAAGCCTACAATATTGAACGAAACATCTTAATCTTGACACTAATTCAGGCTACGTTTACATTTATGATATTGATTAATAGTTTCTTAATATATTTCTTGAAAATATTTCAATCGATCTAAGATATAAAGTGTTGATATTTACCTCTCCTGCACCTTGGAAGACGATCGTATTCTCCGACAATTTCGTATTCGTGACACGAAGAGATGCCAACAAACCAGCTACAGCAACTGATGCAGTTCCCTGGATATCGTCGTTAAAGGTGCAGTAGTGATCACGATACTTATTAAGTAATCTGAACGCATTGGCGTTTCCAAAATCTTCGAACTGGATTAAAGTGTTTTGTCCGTATCTCTTGACGGCAGCCTGCATAAATTCGTCCAAAAATTCGTCGTATTCCTGACCAACAACACGCTTGTGCCTGTGGCCAATGTAGAGAGGATCGTCTAACAGAGACTGAAACAGAAGTTGGTATTTAACCATTTTGTTAAATCTTACCTTTGATAACATTTATTATCTTCTTTGCGTACGTTTACATATAACTTAATATAGTTTTTAAATACATCCTATACTGTTTTGGGATAAAACATTCATATCTTGCAAAGACCCATTGTTTCATATGACAAGAGTTAATTCCATTATAAGAATTAATACAAGTTATAAACGCACACTCGACACATGTATTTCACAATCACATTTTGTTCATAAGAAGTACTTTTACTTAATTAAGAAGTTGATTACTTGGTAATTAACACATTTGTAATCTCCTGACCCATATATGGGTACACAATTTAGATACCTGGATTCTGAACGCGTTAATTATTTAAAAGTTTTTGCACCAACCTGAGTGTTTGTACCAACGTCTAGAGTAATTGGCAAGCACTGGTGAGGTTTAATTCCAGCCAAAGCGGTATACAAAGACAATTTTCCAATTGGTATTCCCATTCCATAGGCCCCTAAGTCACCCAGTCCCAATATTCTTTCACCATCGGTAACGACGATGGCTCGTACATCGTGTTCAGGCCAATTACATATTATATCATATACATAACCTTTGTCATGTATACTTATAAACAGGCCTCGTGGTCTTCTGTAAATTAGGCCAAATTTCTGACATGCTAAACCTACTGTGGGTGTATATACCAAAGGCATCATTTTCTCCACATTCTCTCCCAATAGACGGTAGAAAAGTTTTTCATTTCGGTCCTGTAAAAACACCATTGAATGGTTATTCTTCTCCAGTGGAAATGTAATACGGAATAAGAAAATTTAGAACAATTTCTTTGGATCTTTTAGACTCTGCTTGGACTTTAGAATATTTCAGATATTTCGTCAGAATGTCTTGACTATTTTAAACAAATTTTTCAATTCAAGTTGCCAGTTTATAACTCAGATACTTATAAAGCAGAAAATAAACTAATAATTAGTACGTACCAGTAAACCAATGAGGTATATATATTTTGATAAATCATCATCATAACGATCTAGATTCAAGCGACAGAGTTCTAGTTGTTCTTCCTGGGTTTTTACAGCTGCTGGCAGTAGACCGTGTATACCTAATATCTGTCTCTCCTCAAGATTAAAGGCCATCCCCTGGAATGAAAAGATTATTTATTTCCAGAAGCATACATTCTAGACAAATTTTGTCTTGATTTAAGCAGGTCCGGAATCAAAATTATAAAAGATGCTAGTACAACCCATTCATTTTGTACGTCATGAGATTACGGAAGGAAATTGGGCGAATACGTACACTTCTTTCTCATATAGATGTTATCTAATTTAAATAATGGGGTCATCAGTTTAAATGAATGCAATAAACAGGGACGCGTCATGGGGGCAGCAGCCTGATGCTATCCTGACATTGACAGGAATTATTCCATTGCTGTCTGGAATGGGTTAACGAGAAAATTCCTGTCGGTTGGCAGTGAACGTGAGTGAAAGGTGATCAGCTGTTGCCTCCGACTCGATCTTACATCATGGTCTTTAAATAACGCGCTCAGATGTTTGCGAATGAAAATATTTCGTAACTCGCGTTCAATGATATGATCTGTTAAAAAATTTTGGAATACTTTGCTTTTATTTTTATACGACGCGAGAAAATTGTTTTCGAGAAGGTAGAAGAGAGAATATCGAAATTCAGAGAATTTGAAGCTGAGGATATTTCCGAGATCAGCAAATCTTTTAAATTCAAGAATACTAGACCGACAGTTTGAAAGAAAATCAAGTACGTACGAATTTTATGTTTCTTCATGCGTTCACCCTCTTTCTCTTGAGTTACTTTTCGATAGGCGTGCAATATTTCTTAATCTCCAACCAAGAGGGAACATTCATTTCAAAACCGTAAAATTGTCGATTATAAACGCCATGGCATAAAATCGCGAGGCATTAAGGAGTTTAGTAACAGGCAATTAAGATGATATATCGCCTATGTACACGGAAATTAACGAATATACCCTCGGGATGTAAATTTCCATGATCCACATTCGGTTCGCTCAAGGGCCCACTTACTTAATGGTCCAGATGCTTGAAGCATTTAAATCAGCCAAGGAGTCAATAAATCTTTCGACTTCAAAGCAGTACGATGTATAATGTAACTTTTTCGATCAGTAAGGAATGGCATAATAAGTTGGAAAATATCGAAAAGAAAATTACTTCGCGTCATTGATCTATTTTGTCTGATTTTCGCTGCCATTGTGTAAACAAGAGGCAGAAGTATTGAGATTAGTATTGTGTTGTAATGAGTAACGAGTCAGATCGTTGAACGTGTCAAAGAACGTACAATTCTGTGCGGTAGAAAAGAACAAACTCGACTTCCGTACGATCCATTTACGTATCCACTTTCGAAAGAATTAATTATATTTCTCTCGAAACCATTCAACTTTCCTCCGCGATATTTTCCGATGTCAACCGTCTCGAAAATATTTTCGAGCATCGATTTAAATTGGACACGCTGTATCGTACTATTAACAATATTAACAATTAAGAATAGCGAATATGTGTACGTTGTCTGATTGAAAAACGTATACTGTTTTAACAACAAATTGTTACGGATAATATTATAATGTATTTAATTATAATAATATTAATTTAATTATAATTTAATTATAATATATAATATTCATCTGCATTGACGATGCGATATTTCCGCCGCTGGAAACGGTAACACGATTCCGTTAGCGCCAACAGTTCAGAATTTTTAATTCGATTCATTCGCAAGACTCATCGGTTTGCCAACTAGCTAATTAAGCTGACTAATTAAATTCAACTTGGTCAGCGTTGATATTACGGCCGAGCAAAGAACAGTACACATCGCTATGATCGACGTGATGGACCTGATTACCTAATCGCTTTTTTATTGATTTTTATTTATCGAAACCTATATATATATACGTCGCCAAGGCCGAGAACATAAGCTGAAGAGAAGAAAGAACGTATAGAACACCTTAACATCGGAACCGTGGGATGTCTGTCCAATTTTTGCTGGACATTCTACATAGCCAGGCCAAGCGGTAGTTTCAATATTAGAATTAGTAGAATAGGCGAAGTGACTAATTGGAAATTTTATAAATAGAAAATAGTCTATTTTCGTGGGATTCGAGTGGTTTTTGTTAGAATGTTTGGACAAAAGCTCTCACAGAAGCAGTGGAACGTTTTCTCGAAACGCTTTCGAGATACGTATCTTGTTTCAACGTTTGACTTTCCTTCGAATTTCGTTCATGAAACTTCGTTTGTATGCTTTCTTCCATATCGACTGATTAATTCATTTATTTCTACACCATCCACACATCCAGCTTTCTGTCGAGTTTTAAATAAACCTAAAGCGAAGTTAATCTTAGTTTCCTTCGAATCCAAGAAAATTAGTTAAAGTTAGCTGCTGTGCCACGCGTTATTTATTTTACGCATTGACAAATAATAAACAGATGCATATTTCAATTAGCATAATCTTCGTTCAAGTAATAAACAAGGAATATTCAACGCTCGATTGTATTACGACCAGCGCAAATGCGACAACTTTCAGTTACTGTATCAATAGAATACCAATACAACCATTGAAGTGCATAACGTACGGTATCGATTAATTGAAACGATGGCATGTCTGTTCAAGAGGGCTAACGACAATTTGACAGTATGTGCTCGAACAATACCATTCATCATATTGTACGCATCATTCGATCATTTCATTATCTTTGTGTATTCGACACGAGAAAGAGCTTTTTCCTACCAGTCATCCGATATTAATTAGTGTAATTTATCAGTCTCTCATGACGTA
The DNA here is from genome assembly GCA_014737475.1 of Bombus confusus. NCBI lineage: Eukaryota > Metazoa > Arthropoda > Insecta > Hymenoptera > Apidae > Bombus > Bombus confusus. The sequence goes on from JACXIV010000011.1 coordinate 1,073,762, forward strand.
TCAAGCGTTAGCTTTACGCACTCTCGTAATTAACAGGCGATTTCTTTTTTACAATTATGATAAAAATACGATTTTAGATACTAGTAAAACGAGTTTATTTTCTTCGTTATTTTATGCTATGTAGCAACTTTTTCTAAGTGCCAATAACCATATTCTCCCTCTATTTCGATCGTAAAGAAATAATCGACGCGGTATTGTGCATCCAAGGCGCGATATTTTTAATTAATATTATTTGTAATTTTTAACTAAGCTGATACATGATGGACCAAAACATTTGTAGAGTTTTCTTTCGATGATGAAAGCCACGAAACGCGTTGTCGTGGTGTCAGTGAATCATTGCAATAACTATCATACGCTAGCATGATTTGTAGCAGTTGGCGAGGGAAAATTTGCGAAATTTATTGCTGTTTTCGAGTGCAAACGATAGCATGGCAGGTAGAAATAATTACGCTAGTATCGCATATAACGTGTCGTATATTTTTGTAATATGCAGTGTAAAATGCACTGATATATAATACGAACTGTCGTTGTTTATTTAAAAGGCTAACAAACACCGTCGACTGGCTTTTATCCCAAAAGAAGAAGTCAGATAAAGCAAAATAGTCTTGCGAATAGCGAAAGATTTTCTCGAAGACATGCAGCTTGTCTCGACATTTGATTTTAGCTTGAATTTCATTCGTAAAATTTCCTTTCTAATATTTTGTCGATATCAACTAATCGACTAATTTGCTTCTACGTCGTCCATACGTTCACATGTTCGTGGACTTAATTTTTTAACATCATTCACATTGATCCGCTAATATTCATCAATTTAGAATTTTATATTAAAAACCACCATTGAGAGATTAGGTCACGAAGGCAGCAGAGAGAAGGAGAGAGAGAAATATCTTAACAAAAATAAAAAAAAATTAGAACGAAGTTCTACCACCGAATAGAACGACTAAAACTGTCAGATGCGTAATTAGAAGTAAATCATAAAATCGCGAGTAACTTAGTCACATCTAGAGCGTAGATATTTTTTGTTAATTCAAATAATTCCAAAATGGCAGACAATCAGAGGTACAATACCTAGACTACAGATATTTTTCTCAAATTTTTATGAGAACGGGCGAAGAAATGGAACCTGAGTAAAAACTTGCGTCACCTTCTAGATTTTTAGCTTGTTTCATTTTTCCATATTACGCGTGTCCTGTATATTCTTGCACTGTCCAATTTCCTCTAAACAAATCAGTCAAATAAATATCCGCGATCTAGTAACAAATCTTTCTACTAAGCACCCTTCCTTTTTCATTTTTTTTTTTTTTTTTTTTTTTTTTTTTACGAAATATTCCATCGAGACTCCTCTGGATTCGAGACTAACCGGATATCGCAGGGTCAAAGCACTCTGAATGTACAGTATTTTTCCGTCGACAACTGGGGTCGTTGACAATGCCTCGAACGTCCCAACTAAACCATCGACTACGTCAGTTCACTTCTATTAATTATAATAGGGGTCGAGGGTAGACGAACATACACTTCCCCTTCTCTGTTTCGTTCTATCGCGAATCAATAGCGAGCTTCGACTTCTCAAGTCGATAATCTTAAACATCGAGCCAGCGTTCGAACGTCATAGTTCGTAAAACTTATGTAAAACTGTTTTACATTGCAAATAAACGTTTTAAATTTGCCCTCTGCTTCGCGACACGCGCTCTTTTATCATGGAAATACGCAGCGCCGAGTGATTACGATACTTAAATAATTTTACACGTGCTTTTCCTTCGCGACAAAGTGAAAGGATCGTGGAAGGTGTTCGAGAGGCGTGTAATATAGTCCAAAAAAAAAAAACGTAAAAAGAAAAAAAAAAAGAAAAAATAGGATTTCCACCAACTCGAGTAAACTGTCAAGTCGAGTTTCATCGATTAGAATTTCACGAGGCTTGTGTGTTTATAAATTTCCAAAACTCGAAAGCCTATCTAACTTAGAAACCTTTCTGAATTATTCTAAAAATTAAAGGACTCTCTGAGAGCTAGCAGAGTAGGTGCTTAAATTATTTCCCAACTTGCGAAAGTTTCTACCGATTAACAAAATTCCATAGTAGAATAAGTGAGTGCTTTTTAAAGGAAAATCATTCGATATTCTATTAAATTATATTCTGATCTAAACACATATATTGTTATGGATTCACAAGGTTCTATGATAAAATAAACGAATCCTCCTCACGTGAAAGGATATCTTCTAATACTAAATTTCTATCCGTGTCTTACGTTACATTCGAAGCTAACAAATTTTCTAACTCGCTGCATAAGTAATCAGGAACATTTCGTTTCTTAAAATAACCAATCTTTTCTCCGAAGTTCAATAAACGAAAGGACAAGTCACGTTGATCCTTATGCAACTGACGGTCCATTAAGCCAGAAAGAAACTTTCGAAATTTCGTAACGGACCAATGCACCGGGCAAAAGCACGAAAGTCGGAGAATGGAGAGCCTTTCGAGATCAACGAAAGTGATTTTCGATGTTGAGAAAATGATCTACCAGACGATGGCTCGATTAAAATCTTTCGAGATCTCCCTATCTTGTCTTATCGCGTGTTTGCGAATCGAAATGAAAATTGTTGATTCTGGAGGAAAAAAGATGTGTCAGGAGATACGTAGTATACAAATATTTACAGATTTACACCCGATGACATCTCGCGATTGATCTTTGACGCTTTGCCGCCTGCTTGGAAACCAGAAAACGTTTACAATGCACTTTGCGTACGCAACGAGAACATTTAGAGGCAAAATGTTCGGCTTCGCGATGGTTGACTATGCCGGCGCGAAGTTTGATGAAAAATCGAAATATTTTCCAAAAGAGAACGATTGCTAAATATCTTGTCGGTCGATCGAATTATTCGACTCCGTGAAAACGCGGTATATTCAAATAAGAAGGATACTGCAGATACATCGCGAATTTCTAAATCTAAGGATCTACGTTGCGCTACTTATTGTTGGAACGATTGAAGCAATGAAATGTTCAGAATCCGTAAAGTACTTGAAACACTGAGAAGGAAACGAAGAAGACGATATAAATAGATTTATGTCATGAGAACGCCACGTAACGTTGCCTCGATGTTGGATTCGAATATCGGTAAGCAGATAACCGCGAAGAGCTTCTGGTATTGTGGTGAAAGAAGAAAAAAAATCCTATCTAGTTTCGTTGTCTAGTTACGTGAAAAGAATTTTTTAGATAAATTTGATAAATTAAAAACGTGAACGTCACAAAACGAGCGAACGATTCGATGAACATTGAAATAGGATAATTCGGAATAGATTACAAATACCCTTCCATCCAGAGCAAGCAGAGGTTCAGGAATACGCGCGGTTCTGTGAAAGTCTGGCACGAGGTCCCACCAATCCGTGTCCATTGTTCCTACGAGCTATCCACGGGATCCTCGAGCCCCATGACTAACAAATCCACGATGGAAACGGTTGCTAGGAGTTGTACCGGCTAACAAACGATCGATACGCAACTCTGAAAGCCTTTGGTTACGGAACGAGTCACGACCTACCGCAAGAATCATAATACTTGCTCCAATGCGTATCACGCATAATCCAGGTGCGCCTTTGTTGTAAGACGCACTTACGCCTCTTTATTTTCCAAGTATTAATTCCTAAATATCGAGATATTAGTAGATAATACATAATACGTAGTCTAAAATTAATACGAAAATAATAATATAATGATACAGAAGTGGAAAATATAAATCGTGTAAAAATTATGTGAATTTTTTGTAAGAATATTCCATTTTGCCGATCCCTTCTTAATTTAAAATGACTGAAGGTGCTAAATTTGTAAATATTTCGACCGAAACTATTGAAATTCCTATGATAAAAATATTTTTATATGTTTGACGTAACATTTGAAATTTGATATTTGAACAGTTCTAAAAATAAGAAAGCACCGAATATTTAATGCGAACGCGCTTGTCTACATGAGTGAATACCTCAGTCGAGTCTTCTCGGTATTTAATATTTTATCTGCTTTGCAAATTAAATTCAATTAAATGTTCATTTAAAAAATAGCAAATCCCTGGAATATTTAAATGATTTGTCTCGCAAATTACCTAGGTCACTCGAGCCTGACAAAGAAACGATAGCATATAAATATGAAACAATGTCATCGTCGATATATAATTATTCCTATCAGCTGATTCGTGACAGCCTGTTTCAATGGTCGCGTGATGTGTGCAATTTTTGCATAATTACATAAAAAAAAGGTAGGGGAACGAGGGGAGATAATATTGTAGGATATCGTCGACTGGAGTTTTTCAGCTCTTCGATAGCACGAGCGTTCGCTCGAGTTCATTCTCAAATAAATAACAGAGCGAATTTATTTTCAATTTGAGACTGTGTACAAGGGCAATAAATCGTAGGTATTGAAAGATTTATCAGTGGAATTTTACCAGTTACAGCTATTGAGATTGTCTTTGAATGTGAGTGGATGAAAGCTACGTAGAAGTCTAATCGTTTATACAATATATGTATATGTAAATCTTGCAGCGACTATATTTCAATTTTTGTTACATCAAAGGCGAACAAACATTTGAATTCATAAATAAATTATCTATCAGTACAGATATTAATATTCAGACAATACGCTCTAATATTGGAATAGTATATACTCTGTGTAGATTTATATTCTGGACTTTAACAGAGTTTATATCTTTAATTCTTTGGACGTTAAACCTTTAAGATCGAGAATCAAATACTATATGGAAGAGTGTACGTGGACTGATTAAATTTTCGCAATTAATTTCTCTGGAAAATAAAACTCTGGTCGTAAAATCGTTATTCTAAAATTATTTCACTTTCTTTCTAAAATACTCTCAAGATAAGACTTCTTGAGACTTTCATAGGAGTTTTCCTTTTATTTGTATTATCAAGTACGACCCACCCAGTTCGATTAGTTATTTGCAATGTCTCATTCTTAATCATATCTGATGTCATACAACTTTAAGCTTTATATCTATGTATCTATATTGTATCAATCTTATCTCTCTTATTGTATCCTGTCATTATATCGTTACTTGCTATTTATGGCAATTAATATCCATCATACTTTCCAGACGAAAAATTGCACTTAACTTCTATAGGTAAAAGAACATTCGACCGCACAGAGTTAATAGAGCGTATTTTAAAACTAGTTTTAAACTGGTAAATATCAGATGTTTAGAAAGTGATTTTAGATTGGTAAAACTGTTCATGTGTAACTTTTTGATGCTTAACCCACTAGATACTGGAATTATTTATAGTGGAACCATTCCTGTCTTTTTTTTATAACCCATTCATTCCTGTTCTTTCATTTGACTAATAAATCCAAGCTAAATACTAAAATAACTATTCCTAACTGGTTATGTTTCTAACAAAATATTCATCATTTCATCAAAATTTCATCATTTCTGATCGTGACGTTGCATTAAAAACCTTATTCTTTTATTCTTTTATTCGTCACGTAGATATCGAAATATATCTTTCACAGAACGGAACGCAGTTATCTATTATATAGACTTAAATTCGCTATTGATTACTTAGATACTGTATTAATATTTACCTCTTAACTAGAAAGGAAGCTTTTTAAACGAACTAAATTTCGATGGAGAGAAACAGAATAACAAAAAATTAAATCGATTGTTCTTTTTTACGATCTAATATTCGGCGAGTATGATTAAATGAGTTGTTATTATTATCAGGATAATAAGAGACTTACAAGTCACGGAAAAAAGACACAACTGAATGACAGGAAAGAAAATATTGCAAGTCTTGAATTTCCATAGGAAGATACGTGTTACTCCTTAAACGGTAACCTTCGAAGAACGGCTGTTAACCGTGAAATTGCCAGTAAATTTCGTAATCGTAAGCGAATGCTTCCGGAATAGCGACACAATTTGCACAGTCACGCAGAAAATTATTTTAGTCTATACTCTAAAAATGCTATACTCTCGGTGCTTAAGCTTAGGTAAGATTTTCATTTTGATTTTCTGAGTTTTGCTACTTCCAGACTTTTATAACTCGAGAAACCTTATTTATATAAAATATTTCCTCCACTTTTGGCCATTAATCGCGAAACTAATATCCAAAATAATATTTATTTATATAGCTATATCTGTAAATTTATGAAAAGGAGTTACATGTCTGAATTATTTTTTATTATATTCGTCAACTGTTATCGAAATATTTAGTTGAATTTGTCGGCGTCTTCCTATAGGTGTAGATTAATTTTGATGAACGGATTCTATAGGAGCATAAAGTCGTGTATAAAAACTGTGATAAAGATAACGGCGTTTTATCATATACGTAAGAAGCGTCCGTTTCATCATCCTCAGGTTGTCATACCGCCGCTTGTTCCGTTTCTTAAGTATGTGTGCCGTGAAAGTGAATTTCATGGAATCGCACAGGCTACGTGACCTATTGAACGTAACCGCATAATGATCCTTCTACGAATATTTTTCGTATTTCCCGTATTTTCATTCTAAATATCAATTAATAATTCTTTCATATTCACATTCTTTCATTTTATGCACCTCCGTGTATCTATATTTCTGCACGGTTCTTACTGACTAACGTTAAAAATCTTTTTCAAAATATCAAGGTGTAATTATAATTTCATTTCCGATATTAATATATTAAAATTAAATAACGAGTAATATAAAAGAATAAAAAGTTACAATTCACTGTCTCAAAATATACAAATGTTTGATAAAAAGAGGAAATTGCGAAATAGTGCAAAATATCTTGTAAAGTGTGGTTAAAATTTCATCACAGAGTGATGATATGTATGAAACTTCATGGGTCATTCGTAGTACAACAGAATAGGAATTAAGTGAAAATCTTTTCATTCATAAATTACTATAACACTTAATCCTATGTAACCCGAATTTTTGTCCTGAGTATAAAGAAATGTCTATGTCATTATGTTATTTATTACGTTACGTATTATTTAAATTTACGTAATTATGCATATGTGTATATGAACAATGAATATGTAATTTTCAAAGATTTTATTATGAAGGAAACGATCACGATACAACTTCAGAGTTACACGACGTTATAGAGGTAAAATATACGCACACATTGAATAAAACAACAGAAAGCTTTCCATTACTGTCCAATAAAACGATGACCGCTAAAGATGCAAATATAAAATGCAAATTCCGCGCCAAAAGAAAAAAAACAGCTGCAACGTACAGGTTATTTTTACGGATTATCATAGGAAAGTTTTCGGTTCGATAAAAGAGCAAATGCCTTGGATACTGTCACAGTAAACAATAGTCAGTCGTCACTGTTTCTCCTCTTTATAATTATCACACACTAATAAGATGTAATCTATAGACTGCAAATTGTTATGCAAATTCATAAACATAAATAGAGATTAGTACTATCTTTATTATTAAAATTACAAATTATAACGAGTACTCTACTTTAAATATAACCCAAATGCATAAAAATCCACAATCTATATAATATATAATGTATGTTTCTTCTTTTCAATGAAGTGCATTCGAAAAGCATGAAAATACGATATTAGATGTCAAACTGTCAGTGATCCTGTCGGCATTGTAAACCGCTGTTATACGTTAAATTACAACACGTAACGTTAGCTTACCTTATTCAACTGGGGATTTTTTAGATGGTCAAGACCACGTAATAAACTCGAACAGACGACATCGCCCTGTCCCCGCTGACCAAGTTGATCCCTTTGAAGGCTCGACATCGTCGAAGATTTGCTGTCACACGCTAAATGAGTACTGGAGCTTTGGAGCCTGGAAATAACGAGCGAAGTTTAAAGCTGATCGAGGAGGGATGTCGGTACGGTAGAACTACTGGGTAGACCAGTAGAAGACAGTAGCGTTGCGATGAGGTGAGGTTAGGGTGCGGGGAGCGAACCTCAGTCACGTATCTATCACATGAGCCAATAATCGAATCTGATTGCGCCTTTTTTTATTTCGAGATTGTATTCGTAATTTAACTTATTAATACCATTTTATGGAGTAATAAGTGTTTACAGTCGGGCAATGATAAGTTTTTCATCGAGAGTTTATCGTAAGGGCGAATCGTCGGTATAGTGCAATAAAGTTTTTCTTTCGAGGAATTTTTATTTATTTTCGTTTAAATATAAATTGTTGATCACAGATGCAGTTTTTGCTATCCGATTGTGTCTGTTTTGTTGGAACTTAGTCGAGATAGGAAAATGGGAGTATACATGAACACGGTACACTTGCTACGTCACTGAACATATAGCTAGTTTAGCGCAATCGCGTGTATCGCGCAGTCGCGCGACTTCGCCCATCGAACGAAAATTGTTCGCGTTTTGATGGCTGGCCATGAATTACATCATGGATATCTAATAAAAAAATTAAGTAATTGTACTGTCAACCCTATATCTACTGCAGATTATAACAATTATGATAAACATATTAGGAGTATCTTAAAATAGATGAAATATTGCTACAGCGAAACAAATTGAACCAGATTGTACAAACCTTAGTTACATGGTTTGTAATTAAATAAAAGGAGGAATAACAATAAATTCTACACTAAATACACATTACTAAATTTCTTTTGCTTAGGTTTCTAACGGACATTTTTACATTACCACCATTATTACATACTATCAAAAAATCCGCGTTCACAAAAGTATAACGTTACACAACTGTCCAAAATCTCTGACCATTATAGTTCTAGAAACCAAAGAACACTTTTTCCCCGCCATTCCCGTATAATTCCCGACACTGAAAATTTTGAAATAAAAACAATAATTATGTACATATCCTATGAAGTTAAATAATTAACTTTAAAGAGCAAACTGTCGTTTAGTACGCATCTAAACCAGTTTTTGCGACATTTAAAATACGCATGCGTCTGGTAAATTACTTTGGTAAGGATTCGTACATAGTACAACATTTAATGGTAATAATAATAATAACCATAACTAGGCTATAACCACACTATAGGCTTATGTAGTCAGTTGAACATTCAAAATGTTGACTTTTACCTGTTGTTAATCTGATATTGTCTGCTCTTTGGTTCAAGGTTTCGAGTCGCATAACGTAAGTGACTCGACTGACGAAAAAAGCTAGCAAATCGACATTCTAACCGCCTGAGCAAATGCTTCCACGACATACTCGAGGTTTCCGTATGAATTGCCACTCATTCGATCAAACATCTCTCGATAAACTGTTATATCGATTGCTAAGAATGAGGTTGGACCGCGCTGCTACTCGTATAACCTTCGCGTTATATTGATAACTTAATAGTATACGTATGTCACGTGATCATCAGGCAAGAATATGAAAGTTTCATTTTTGTAAATATTTATCTCAAAAAATTGCTATTGGCTCAAAAATCTATCTACATTACATCGTACGACTGACTATTAACGTTTTCAAATAAAAAAGATATTTTCTTATATAATGATCGTAGCAGGATTGGCATGTAATTTTATCTGACTGTATCTTATTCATTTTCATCCATTTATTTTAATTTCGAAAAATTTTAGTATACGTATATATGTTGTCTTTTGTATTTTATAATTTTGTATAAATTTGTTTGTCTTTAATATTTCTAGCGAACTGATTATGTGCTATAAAATTGTAGACAATGTTATGTATGCTTTTGTTATGATATTTCTCACGTTTTGATTTTTAATTCATGAATGTTTCTGTTGCAAAAAGTAAAAACGAAATTGATAGCATACTTATTTGACATTCTACGTCACAGTAACTGACCAACTGTTTATTTCAGCTTTACACACACGTCGTACGACGTAGGTCGGTAACCTGTCATCGCATAACATGTCATTGAAATATTTACGATATTGGAAAATTTCATCCTACCAGTTACAATTGCAAAATCTAAAGTTTACGTAAAGTATTTATACATTTTTTTTAACCGATGAAACATCATTATCATGCAAGTGATATTAAACGTAATAATTGCTCGCGTGTCCCGATAAGAAAGAACTCGTATAACCGCATGATAAAACAAAAGATGCACATGTCACAATAAAAATAAGCGTGATCAGCGAACGTTTTTCTGAACTTCCATAAGCAAATTGTAAAATAATAAAATATCGTGACATATCAACGTTTTCAAGTTATCATCATCTCAGAATTCATTTAATTGCTTCGACATCCGATAATATCCGTATCATTTATTTATTTACGAAGCAAAAATATAAGACTTATGTTTTACATTACTTTCTGTTTCGGTAGTTTATTTTTGATGATTACACTTTTCTCCGTATTAAGTCTTCTTTTAATTCGATATGCGAGCAAATAAATGAATCGGTTAAAATTTATATGATTTAGCAATCACAATTGCAACAATATCTTCTTATAAACATACAACGAAAACAAAGTGCAATCAGTATTTTGCACATCTTTGTTTTGTCTCGAGTTATGTCCAGGGGAACGGCTTTATTTACCATTAATTTTCCCACCGATAGAAGACTAGCGATATAAATGCTTCCCATAATTAATTCACTCACAATACGACGCGAATATGGTTTATTATCATAATCGAACATATGTATATACTAACAGTCTTTTCGCCATTACCGAGCGGCATTTCTACCGCTGGGAAAAAACATCCTGTTATTAAGTAAAATATATATTCGTCAACATGTGGTTTTTCGCAACTGAATAACTCAACTTGCTCAAGAATATAATATCGTCACTCACATTCTGCGACGTACTCCATTACGCATATCCTTCGAATGCAAGGTTCCCATTGGTGATTAATACGATTCAAAGTTTATGACGAAACTAGATGAAATTCAACAATAACGACTGATCATAATTTAGAGGAATGATAGTTCACTTGACAACGAACACTGTCTGTTTCTGTCACGTAGAAAATGAAGAACGTTTCCTTTTGAAATCAATTTTGTTCGGTGAAATCGATCCCACCAAGCACGGATAGATCGCAAACGTGACTGACGTACACGCGAGTATGTAGCTAAAGCAACCTGTGTGCGCCTGCTCGATTATTGCAACTTCGTCATCATAGAAATTGGTCTTAAGGTCGCTAAGTTTTTTAGGACTGATCCAGGCCCGAAGGATATAAAATTTTCACCTGTTGCGAAATCTACCGTAGCAAATCATTAAATTGCTGTTTCTTACATTGTAGATAATAACTTGATAATTTAAGATACCGATATAAATTTAAAGAAATTCAAACGGTATTACACGTAATAGTGAAAGGATGGTAATAACACGTTTTTATAATTCTTATTTCTCACAATGGACACTTGTTGGGTGGAGGGTATAAACATTTACTTCATTAATTTTCGAATCATCGTTATTCTTTCTTCCTTTCAATGATAATATATCGGAATTATTTGCGTATACCGTTGAGAAAGACCAGAAAATGATAAAATTGTAATTATACACATACGTAAGCGATTCCACTTGCCATCGTGGATAAGAAGTACGAAGTGTGTACTTTGTACGTTTATGTGACGGAATATTATGTAAAGAACATATTAAATTCAATTGAATATTCAAATCTCATTAAAATGAAAAATTTATAAGTAGAATCTATATGTATAGAATTTATAAGTAGAGATTTTAAGATCTTCGAATAGGCAATTCTTAAAAATGTACGTTACGATGTTTAAACACGAAGAAGCTTAAAAATCAACAGATATATGTACCTTTTAAATAACAAGATAATAACAACATTGCAATCTTTACATGAAGATACTATATATCTCTTGTTGTCAACAAGTTATTAATAATACACTTAACGATACTAGGATCTTCTATTATGAATTATCAGTTGTGAGTTTCCTATTTCAGGCAAATGTAAAGGTGAGAAATCGAAACCTGATAACAACTGTGGTGAATATCGTTTGACACAGTAGCCTGACATTATTTTTTTACAGGAAAATATTAATTGGTTGGATTATCGCTCGATACGAACTATAAAATGCATATAAACATATCATCAAACTTTCTCTTTCTATAATCTTCTGTGCAAACAAACATACGTAAATATTATATTAATGAAATAGTAAAATATTAAATCAAGATCGTAGGATGGATTGGACTATCCTTATACGAATTGTTTATGTACTCACTCTGACGAACTATCATCGTTGTCCTCGGGATCTGTAGTTTCTGGACATACTGACCTATAATCAAATAAATTAAAGAAAATCTATGATGCTTCGATGCAATTAATTGACCTACTTGAAGCATTCCATTTTTTTTTATTTTCTGATGCAAACCACTAAAATGTGACACGTACCGATTGCAATGAGAACCTTCATTTGTTTTTGCATATCGAAAAACAATTCCACTCTGAGAAATAATGTTTTCATTTCTTTTTTATAGAAGTGAATTTTTTAAATTTCTTTAAATATCTAACACTTTTACAATTATTATTTATTGATCATTAATTGGCTATTGTATTATATATACACAAAAAGAAAAAGTTATGCAAAAATGCAATGCGAATTTAGATTCAATTATCGATTAGAAATTGACAGCGATGCATTGGCACGTACAAGCAAGTAGCCAAATTTTTATTTTAGGATGCGAAAAATTTAGAACATTAACAGTAGAGGAAGTATAATTATAACTATACTTGTGGTTAAACAGACAAGTATTTGAGAAAGTTTATGTGGTTTTTACTTTTGTTATTATACATTATTCATATAGCTTGTTGTACATCATTCATTCCGCTACAATTTATTTATTTATTTCATTGTTTCTCTCTAGAAATATTTGAAATATGCGTACTTGTGTTCCGTGTGACCTAATTCTCTTCCTTTCATCAGCGTATTCCTTGTACTTTCAGTCGCTGTAAATGAAGATTCGTGTACGTATTCGCACAATGATCTTATTATCGTTTGCTATCTATGCGAAAGTAAACCATGCAGTGTATACTTTCACCATTATATGGGATAATTGCTTATTAATCACGTAATCAGTACAGTGAAAGTTGAAACTGCTTACAAAGAGGTAGTTCCTCCTTTCATGTAGCATTAATATTTTGCACACACTAATTAATTACTGTGGTATTACTATTAATGGAGCTCATATTTTTTTTTACCAATTACATTTACATATATATTTAATGAAAGATATCGTTTAATAATATTATGTAAGAATTGTATAAAGATACGAATATACATATATCACGAAAATATTGTTACATTTTCTCCGAATGCAATTTGCACTGATACGTAAATATTGTTTAGCAAATATGAAATAGGAGTTCATGAAATCTAATGGGGATAAATCAGAATCGAAATCGGAAAACCGATCAATTTGGTCACAGTTCAAAGTGGTTAACATTGAATGATAAACGATATTTATTCATTCAAGAATAAAACATTGGAGTTTAAATATGGATATTTCTTAATTATTCGTAATTTCCACATACTGATAAGATATTGCTTTTTGAGAATTGTATTGTATTGAGTATCGTATTCAGTTAGTATTTTATTACGTAAATTATTTCAAAAGTGATTTTCCCACGCGAATTATTAATGAGAATGTTTATACAGAAATAGTTACATAATTTTTAATATTTTTAAGTATATTTTAATATTAACTAATTCTATCTTTTTATAATTAACATATTAAGACATAATTGTAACATGGCTCGTTGGTCTAGGGGTATGATTCTCGCTTCGGGTGCGAGAGGTCCCGGGTTCAAATCCCGGACGAGCCCACGTGATATATTTTTATTTTTACCTTTTGGAACATTTAATTTTATTTTCATTATATATTAATATCCTCATTATTTAGTACTTTAAACTAAACAGTTATTTTTTTTTTTCGTAAAAAGAAAATATTAGGGTTCGAAATAATAGTATCGATTATTCCATGGAACTATCGATAATATCAAATATGGCGCTCGCATGGAACCCATCGAAGAAACACAGCGACCGTGAAAGGTATATTTATTAAGACATTAAAGCGTTTATCGTATCACTTGATATTTCATTTTCTACAGAAATATTTAAATAACTGAATTTATATTGATATACTTTATTTATAATATACGTATACGAGTACAATCAGCTGCATAACCTCTTTGACATGAAACTGACAGCTGTATAATAATTTGTTGTAGATGGATTTGTATCTATCCAATATACATAAATAGTAAGAGAACTCTTGCAGGAGGTCGGAAACTTGCAAAAGACAAATGTGTCGAAAATCCAACATATCAAGAAATTCGTGATGTTTTGGTAGCAGCTGGTTTCAACGTTGGGGTAGAAAATAAACGACATCCCCGTGAACGAAGCAAAGAATTATTATATCGCGGACGTATTCGTGTACAACTCAAAAATGACGATGGTACTCCTGTGAAACCAGAATTTCCCTCTAGAGATTCGGTTTTGGCATATGTAGGCATGACCATTCCAAAGTTAAAAACTCGACAAGGAAAGCAGTCCGTTGGTGAGCAATCTTCTCAGCCATCAAGTTCATCGTCAAAGAAAGGAAAAGGAAAGGGGAGAAGATGATAAAGCGATATAATATCACTAGAACATAAAAGTATTTGTTACTTATGTATATTTTTGCGTTGAAATGAGGATTATTCTCATATACAAAAATATTATATTACAACTTATACAAACCTTTCAAAGGGAAGTTTTAAACTGAATGCATTCATACATACAAATATCTTAAAACTTTTGTTAAATTCTTTTATTATTCATCATTATTTTGTAATCCTGATAGTCGAGTTAGTTGTTTGTTTTTAATTACATTTTGGTATTTTATTATTGAAGGAATTTGTTCAATTGAATATTCAAATTATTATTCTCAGAATTAAAGGATAATTACTTCGATGATCCAGTTGGAGACTGTAATGCTGTTTCTGTATTGTGTGGTATATAGTGCACTATATAACCACTAGGGGGAGGATGAGATACTGGAAGATGTGGTTCAATCATACTCGATAGTGGAACCTATAAATTTAATATACATATGATAGAATTTTCCCAAGTTTGGTAGCACTTATTGTTATAAGTAGCTTTGTTAAGTAGCACGTACATTCTTGTGAAAATTTGGTTGAGCTAATCCTACAATAGGTGGTTGTCCAATTGGAAGCATTAAATTGTTCTTAAGATTTTTCCTTGCTTTTCTACCCTCTAGTGCCTGAAAGTTATTAAATATAACCATTAAATAGAATTACAAAATTATATGAATTACATTACATTACATTGCATATTACTTACTTCATTGATACTTCTAAGAAGCGATCCATTTGGGTGTAACATATCTTGGAGCTCTGATCTGGCATTTATTAAGTCACTTACTGGCCCGCTAACTGTTTTTACTAATGTACTAGGAATATCATGTAATGTGTTGATATGCGGATGTAAATCAGGATGTAATACAGATTGTAAAAAATTATTCCCTAGCAAATGTGGCAATCTACTTATTGTATTTAAAGCTGGATGTATAATAGAATTCAAATGTGGAGGAATAGGTAGTGGAGGAATATGTGGTACTGGAGGAACATGCGGTGGAGGAATATGTGGTAAAGGAGCCCCAACAATAGAATCGGATGAAGTTGTATTTGAATCTTGTTCATCTATACGTAAATCTGTATTAGTCTTAATAGTAGGATTACTGGCTTTTTCTGTATCATTGTCATCATTATTTGAATCACAATCTCTTGCAAAATGTGCATGACCTTTTAATGGTCCTCCAGTGAGAAAATAATTTGCAACTTGGTGAGCATCACCTGAGGATTATTAATATATTAACATAAGTTAATAATTACTTATAGTTTTCTTATTGCTATTACCTAGTTTAAGATGTCGATTAGAGCTTGATACACCACGTGAATCTCGCTGCTTTTGTTCAGTCAGTGTTTTGGAGTTGGTACTCAAATCAATTTCCTTCAATTGCCTTCCAGAACGTATATTGTAATCTAACAAAGCAAATTAATATATACAATGTAGTACTTTTCTTGAGGCATTACCTTTATAGCCATGGTACGTACTAGGATAGTTGGACTTTATTGATGTAAATGGTTGTAAATTGTGAATTTCAGTACAAGAAACGTCACGTGTATACACTACAATATAATATAAAATAAAGATGGATGATATTAATCTATAGTACTTCATATTACACGTAAACAATTTGGACACATCAAAGAATTCAATTGCATTAAGTGCTTTGAAGCGCAAATTCTGCACTGGAATCTGATGTGGTTTTACCTGAAATTTATTGATTTTGCAAGAAAAGATTTGCTGACGTTTTATGAACAATTCTTTTCCTTCATCATAACATAAATGCTTACATTAATATACACAGTTATAGGAATTACATCAGATCTTAAACAATTGAGTAATAATGATTCATGTAACATGCATACTTTCATGTAGACTTTTTATATGATATCATTATCTTTTGCTTTGTTTAATTTATTAATTTATCTCAAAAGTTATTATATTTTCAAGTTCATATTTCATCACATTATATTTGGAAAAATATATTAAAGTACTCAAAATATTGTAAAAAATTAAAGTTATAGAAAATTATATCTATCGAATGAATATATATAAAGTATTATAATTGATGAAAGAAAATATAAAAAAAAATCCCTTCACCGTGACAATGTTTTCCACATTGCCGTGACCAGGATTCGAACCTGGGTTACTACGGCCACAACGTAGGGTCCTAACCACTAGACGATCACGGCTATTGAAGGTTGTGGTAAACACAGTTATTTTTCTAAACACTAGAAATATATTTATTTTTATCTTAAAAATCTAAATTTCATTTCTTTATTCTTGAATGAAATACTTTTAGGAAAAACAAAATTCTAGACTAAATTAATATGATTGATATAAGTACGATAGTATTTTTTTTATATACATAAATATAATAATTATTATAATTATTAAAGCATATTGTAAATTATCGACGAGTCGCATTTGATTGTTAATATCATAGAATGGTAATGAAGTTTTTATTTATTGATTCTCTTATACACGTAATGATTAAAGCTCTTGTTTACAGATGGCGCCAGATGCAACCCCGATGGTGAAGAAGAAATGACTCCTCGAGTCTTCTCATTTCCTGATAGTGTCCGGGTTTCAGCGACCGCCGTTGCTACCGCGGCGTCGCGGTTTTAACAATAGTGTGTCATTCGTGTAAAGTGTAAAAAGGTAGCTCATGTAAAAGTGCTCCAAACACGACGGTTTTCGGCGATGCTTGACAACGGGAAGATGCATGGTACCTGACGACCGTCAAGATGTGGACTTCGAACGATACGTCTAGTCGAAGATTCCCGCGCGAATTCTGTTCAGGTATGTAACTATTTCAGTCAGTCACCGTTGATAATTTTACTCGAGCTATCTCAAGTTTTCGTTAAAATCTTTAGAAAGCAGTACATTTCAAATGCATTATTAACGTTCTATGGACGTTTCTCGTAACGTATGTACATTAACCATTAAAATTTCTGAAAATCACATAAGTTTTTCGCTTATGGTTAGTATAGAACGTTTAATCTATTTCGGTACTGTTGAATACCGAATACGTATATATTCCTACGACAAGACGCTCTCTGCTGAATAAAGTTTGCAATTATTAATTGAGTTTAATTCAAAATAATTTTTACTTTACGCGATGTGTAAATATCAATATCCAGATATCTTGGAGTTGGAAATCACTTCCCTCGCACGAAATTAATTCGAACAGATATTAAATGATTTATATACTCGTAAGAAAAACTCGATTAATAATACGCTACATGGAATCCGTAAGTTTACGAGCGCAACATAGCGGACGCGTATTTCACAAAACGTGTTATTACGGTTTCAGCAGTAAAAGGGTTAAACATATGAATTTCCTACATAAACGTATAGCAAAAGTTTCTGTAATTATCGATAGACATTCGTGCAAAGATGCTCAAGTACAGCCCTGCAAATGTAACCATCTTGCGCATTCTGTTCCCCTGGTAGCGAGAGTGTCCATGAGAGTCTATCCGAACAGCATTAATGAGAACAGCATTGATATTCCAATATTCTTCTCTCCTTTTATTCCCTTTATTGTTTCTCGTATATTTCAAAGTATTATTCCCTGGTGTAAATTATATTATATTTATATTCTAATCTACTACCTAGAGTAAATTATATTTCATGAAATCTTTTGATATTAGTTGATATATATATATATATATATATATATATATATATATATATATATATCAATTTATAAATATACGAGTTGTGGATCGTTTTTAATTTCTCAAATATAGGTACATTTATACGTACGTTTAACAACAAGTATAAGAAAATAGTGGCGTTAATAATTCAACTGGGGTATATGTTTCAGTTGATAGGTTAACTAGTACGGTAGTTTTATACGTTTTACTCTAGGGATTGCATTGGATTGCGTATTTGTAGATATGCTAATACGTCATCGTACATTTAGTTGTGCATTTTTTATTTTACAATGTTATCTAGTCATTTTTATTGTTTCGAATCTTTTAGTCCGTATTCATTCTAGATGATATCCGTTTCATTTTAATCATTTCAAAAGATTTATTAACGGCCAGCGAATCGATTTATTAGCCAATTTGGAATATCGACGGTTTACCGCATAAATATCGTACGTCCATATTTGGCGGAGTTTTTACACGCGACAAATAGTTATTTACTGTTTCTTTATGTCGTATAAAAATCACGTTTATATCTACTTCGTGAATTTGTCAAGAATAATATATTTCTTTATCATATTTGATGCGTATAGGGATATTTTCAAGAACTATGATTCGCTCTCGCCATTTTGTGTTCCCAAAGACGATCGATGCACGATAATCAATTTCGTAATGGCATTGGTAAAGACGAATACAATGCAGAATTTCTTTAATTACAAAGTACTATTGAATTCTCCAAATCGTTTTTCTCGAAAATGCTGGAAGTGCAAAAACATACAATATTCGTGCAATAAGCTGTCGACATGTCAAATAAACTTACAATTGTATGTGTGTTGATGGAAGCCTAAGCCTATCAACCCTGTTCCTAAAGGAATCGCTTGTTTTCTTTGCCTAGAATCTAGAACTAGCCTCTAGATCATCGTTTATAGCGTTGATATTAGTTTCTCTACAGACACGTGGAAATATGATGCATAAGCGAGTTCAAGGTATAAATAACCTTCCGAGAATTGATCTTTCTTAAATGGTCTTTGTGACGCGTAACAATAATTACCGCGGTACCTTTCTTGAAATATTTCATCTGTCAGATAATTATTTAGGCAAGTCGATTCTCTTGTTGCTAAAAGTCAATTAATGCAAATTTGCGCTCGGTGAGAAATGTGACGTTTCCTAATGCGACGAACGGAAGGAGTCGAGGATGACTTAATACGTATAATGGCGGAAACGCTGCCAGTAATTTGAGATCGTATCGATCGTCTATTACCTACGTATAGCTAATACAATACGAAACAAGAATCGATAATACGGGCATGTTTATGAGATCGTCGATGTCAGATATATTTCTATGTAAATAAATAAATATATACATATATGTATAATTAGGTTTATTTGCCTCCATTTTGTTTGTTTTACATTTATTTGTCTTCACTTTGCTAGTTTTACATTTATTTGTCTTCATTTTGTTCGTTTTACATTTATTTGTCTCGATTTCGTTATTTTTACAATGTTATCTTATACCTAAGTCCGCTAAATTAATCCCTATTTTTGTTATCATTTATTTACCGTTTTATTATCATCATTGTTGTGTAAGCGCCGCTTTTTCAATGATCTTTATTAATTTATCGATACACTTGGCACACTCTTCCACGTTCTTATGATCGATATCGTGCACCTAATTACAGCAGCAAGAAGCACGATAGGATTATCGTATTTCGGAAAGAATAATAATAAAAAAGTCGAAATGAAAGTTTGCGTACCCGTTTTGCGAACTGTGACTTCAGTTTCTTGTCTTGGAATATCATCTTTTCTCCTATTCTAAGATTCTTGAACGTCTTCGCTCGCAGCGGGCCGAATTTTCTTCGAAATTCTTTCACGTTCCCGTAGCAAGCGTTCTCGAGGTTCTGAATCTTCGCATGTATCCTACGCTGTCTTTCTCCTAGCAAATCTACTTTCTTCGTAAACTTCACAATGTCCTTGTAGCCGTGATAATAGTCGTGTCTCATTTGTATGGTCAACTCTTCCGTTATCTAGACGCAATTATACAACATTATTTTGTCATGTTTAGTATTTTGCTCGCGTTACGAATAAAATTCCACCATTCCCTCTCAACAGTCAATAAAATTTCCTAAAAAGTTGTTGACGTTAACACCGAAATCATCGCGTTTACTTACAGTTATTCACAGCACTATATCTGTGTTTCTTGCTCTGTATACGATTGAAATATTAAATTAATTACGATTAATTAAGAATATGAAAATCGGCCGCGATCTTGCACAAGTAATCGTGAAAATCAGCCACGAATGGACGATCGAACAGTACACGTATAAATAAAAATGAAAATAGTAATTACTTGCTCGAGTTCGTTCGCTACTTTTATTTTATACGCTTCCGGCAAGTCTGGGTGTTTACTGAAAATCCTGTCGATCCGCGCTTGATTCGATTCCATCCACGAGTCGATCTTTTTGTCGATGCACTCATTACTGTAATCGATTAGAAACGATTCTTCTTGATTTACGTTGTCGGCTACTCTCGATAGCACCTCGCCACTCCAATACAAAACACGATCTTTTTCCTCCAATAAATCGATCCACGAGTGAGGCATACGTCCTACCGTTTGCCCCATTGTTGTTTCTGTGCGAGCATGTAACTGCCAAAATCCATATGATGGCGAATGATGTATCGGCTCAGCGTCCTCTGTCTAAAAGTCAGGTAAATACTCACAATGCTTACGGTGATCCATTACGCGTCGGATTTGCTTTGTTTTGCACGCGAGATTTAACCGAAATTTGGCAGCATATTGTTAGCTTCGTTCGACAAGGTCGTCGGTTGCGCCCCTTCTTACGTTTGCTATGTGAAACTTCTCGAACGAGGTTCCTGTCATTGTTTACCGACTCAGCAAAGCATTTATAGAGTAAGGAGTTTGTAACACGAAAGTCCGAGTTCTGTTATGTCTATTTTACTTAAAGTCTTTGATTAAAATACTAATCTCGTCGTACCAATTATACCGTATTATTCGAATACGTTCCTTTATTCTTTGATTTATACTATTTTAACTTAAATTCGAGGTTTACAATACTTCTCGTTCATATTTCTTTATATTATCAATTCCAATTATCAATTCTTGTATACATACATAAAATTCAATAGCAATATAATAATGTAATCTTTTCAGCCAAAATACTAATCATGCGATATCAGTTATAGCATATTATCTTAATACGTTTCTCCATTCCTCGACCTATCCTAATTTAACTTAAATTCGATGTTTACGATATTCCCCTTTCACACCTCCTCGCATTATCTGTTCCATCCTATATACATACGTACACAAATTTCAAAATCTATATGACAATTTAATCCTTCGCACACTATAAACTACCATCGACTATCGTCTACGAAACTCCAATTCAGCCTCGTCTAATCTCTCCTAATTTACATTAAAAGCAAATCAGGTATTCGCATTATCTTCCTCTCGGTTCAAACTCTATTCGAACTTTATCCCATCGTATAGTTCGGTTGGTTCGCGTCTAGGCGCTGTCTTAGTTAGCGGTTTCTCGTTTATCGTAAACCGGACAGATGGCGTTGAAAAAAAAGAACCGTCGCGTTGTTTTCTTCTTCCTGCAAACGTCTCCATTTTTCTTTTCACGCCGGTGGCGTTGCCTCGGCATTGTTCACTTGTGTGTAAGCAAATAACGCGGATGGCACAATGGGTGGAAACTTGGCCAGGCCGTCACAAAAGGTCGATTCTTCGCGGAGTGTCCGCGAGGATTATATTGAGTGTTGATTTCACGTTATCAGACGTGGAAAAAGGAACTGGAGCGGACGTCCGGCCGTCTCGAAAGTCCGCGAAATTCAATCGGCGCACGTAGTTCGTGTCGGGGTGTCAATTCAAAGCAACGTAATCTCCGTTCAGTGCGACCAATAATCGGCTTATTGATTTCGATTCGAGGCTAAAACACCGTCCACAACAACCGTTGGAACCGACACGCGAGCTGCTTTTTTCCCCTCTACGTTCCCTGTCTTTTTTAATTGACAATCGAGCTCCTGAGCACCGGGAAGGGAGAGGCCCGCGTGGTTTTCATTTATTTTTAGCGGTGAACGTACTGTACGCGGTATTTAAAACCCGGGTAGCTTGGGAATGGACGTAATTTAATTTTCCTAAATAGAAATGACCTTTTTGTTCGCCTAGCTGAGAGCGGTTTGATTGGAAAATGCTTTTTATCGCGCGTACTTACCGCACCTGTAGTAGTATCATTGTTGCTGATGTTTGATTTGATATTTATATACTGGTAGACAAATTTTGTCGTTATTAAAATATTTCAGAGGATTATATCGTGTAATTTATTTACGTAAATTCCGATTACGAACAATTCCTGATAATAATCTCTGTGTCGTAAGTAAATGAAAATTGGCTTCGATTATGTAACACAAGTACAAGTCTGATCGTAAGTTGGAACATTTATGGGAAAAGAAAATCAACATGGCGGATCATCGGAAATTGATTAAACCATACTTGCAACCTTAGACTGTAAACGACCGGTATATTCAACATCGTAATTCAAATCTCGTAAATTATACAACAAAGTTAAATATTTTCTTTGCTTATATACATCGTGTTTTTCGATAATTGTTTTAATCAATTTCGTATTATTATTCGTATGATATATTCATATATACTGGCTTATGTATGAGTATATATATGTATGTATGTATGTTCATATATCGATTTGAAGAAATTCCAAAGAAGGCAGATTAATTAACTAACGCAACGTGCAATTAATATTTAGCCACAGTTGTGTTAATTGAACGACGTTGTCATTTAGTCGCGTAATCTAATTACATTTTACTTGAATTACATGGTAATTATTGCAGGTAATTCGATTACCGTGATCGTCAGTGTAATTGAATTACAAAGTAGATGAAATACAGCGTGTAACAGAATTGCAGGCCAGTGCTCCGATCTTACGTTTATGTCTTTCAATTACGTTATTCAGTTGCGCGTTGTAATCGTACTTCAATCGCAATTGCAAATTACATCGTAATTTGATTTAATGGGAGATTCGAGTTACGAATTGCAATTACTATGTAATCGAGCACGATGTAATTGAATCACTTTGTAATTATAATTCATGCACTAGTTTAGTCGTAATTCCGCGCGACTCTGTATTTAGCATAGAGAAGTTAGTTACCATTTCTATTTTCACCTAAATTTTCATCAAAATCTCTCGAAAATTGATACGCCTCGGTCGTCAACATTAAATCAAATTTTGACGAATTGCAGCGTGCAGAGTGTCGAACGAGCCGCGAAGACGTAATTTCGCGGCATGATTTATCGGACGTTGTTTCGGAAAACAATTTCGCATAAGAAAAACGCACGGCCGGTAACTCGTTCGATACTCTGGCGGGCAACTGCGGTCGCGTACACGCGAAATTAATATCGGAAACTCGTATCTTACAATGTATTTCAATTTCGTCGGCGAGTTAATTAACCGTATGAACTGCATACCTATCGTTTCATTTTCTCCCATATTTTGTTTAATTTCCCTATCTACCTTGCTCGCGTGCAATTTGTTCGAACGCGAATTCCCGGGATTTTTTCCGCGTAGAAAAAGGAGACCTTAACGCGCGCTAATTACTTGCGATTTAAACGACGAAAATGGTAGCCTTTTTTTCGCGCGTGAATTTCCAGCGCAGAGAACTTTTTGCACCGCATTTTCGCCACGAACGCGAATGTGTAAACAACGGTAGCTTTTAATTGCGTTTAATTACCGCCACGATCGATCCACGTAGTTGCAAATATACAAATTCCCATGATATTTCGCGTTCGTTTCACCGTGCATCGCCCACAGGACTGCAACGCGAAATATTTCCTCTTTCGACACTTGTTGGCTGACGTATCGGAGTTTGGCGAGAGGTTTTGAGAAGGCAGAACGTAGAAACCCGTGTGCACAGGTTTCGTAAACTTTTTCGTTCGACCAGTGTTCCGTCACGCGTTAATTTATGACGTTTCAGGCGAGTTACGCATTTTGTAGAAACACAGTTAGAAGTGCCGTTAATAACGCAGGCAGTTAAAATAACGAGTAATTTATTTACGCAGAGCGATGGAAATTTGACACTAGGAATTGCTAGGACGATTAAAACGTAAATTCATTGTATTAGAGAAATTCGAGCGCCAGCGATGGGACAAAGTTTATAACGCAATAAGAAATATAAGCTTTTGTTAATGTATTTTGGGAAAAATCATTGAAGAATGTAACGTTGTACGTGTGTAAAATTTCTATGAAAAATTATGCACTGGTCATTCTGTCGTCGATCACTCTGGCAGTTTTAGCGTTAAAAGTTTCCTAGGATAGCGAGAAAGGTGATATTGTTTTATAACAATAACAGATAAATTTGTTAAATAATTGTGTATCGTATTTTATTTACGAAATTCGGTCGACCGAATGTTTTTCCTTTGCTGGACTTTTATTATAGAAGGTGGTTGGTCCGTGTGGTTTTGCGCTTTGATTTTGGCCGCTTTTGAATTTCGAATCTCCTGTAACGTTCCACTCGTTATTTCAAAATACGAATTGATCTACAAACCGCAGGCTTCGAACGATGTCCATTTTGGAAAATTAATCCCGGGCGAAAAGAGTTCCTCGCTCGTCTGGTTAGCTCGATTCACTCGAAACGCTCAAGTTTTGGTCGTTAATCGAACGTAAGAATTAGTCGAATGTTCCGCAACTTGGAAATTAATTAAATCGATCTGAAAATTAATCGATGACGTGTTTTTAAATTCGCACGTTCCATAGAACACGTGGCATGCTTCAACTTTTGACGTTTAACTGTGTCAACCACGTGTTAAGCAACTCAACTATGACACGTTTTAAAATTTTTAAGTCCTATAGAACATTTTGACATTTTTTTAAATTTCCACGTTTTATGGAACACTGTGACATTTTTTAAAATTTCTAAGTCCTATAGAACACTTTGACTTCTTTTAAAATTCCCACATTCTATGGAACACTGTGACATTTTTTAAAATTCCCACGTTCCATGGAACACTGTGGCATTTTTTAAAATTTCTAAGTCCTATAGAACACTTTGACTTCTTTTAAAATTCCCACGTTCCATGGAATGCTATAACGTTTTCCAAATTCGCGAGTTCTATGGAACACTTTGACATTGTTAAAGATGCGTACGTTCTCTGAAGCATTATTAAATATATTTCTTGAAATTTGTAGATCGTATAGTACGCTACAACGATCATTACATGTTCGTAACAGCCGCAAAACGCTACGACGTTCTTTCGAATTCGTAGCTTCACGTGGTAAATGATAGGCAGATTGCAAACTTTTGAGCAGCGGTATTGTACTCGAACGTTTGATTGCTGTCGCCCACGAAGAATTGCAGGCACAGGTACGTAATTTCGATGACAGTGTGGACGTCGCTTAACGCTGTCCCTGACCGGCACTGTTATCGTATCCGATACCGACCACACGTTAACCTACGTTATTTGTGCGTTACACGCGGTTGCGTATGCACCTGTACACCTGCATATCCGTCACACGCGTACATACACGCGCGTGTACACGCTCGGTGAACGTAGTTCGTTATACGGCACATGTCGTCTCGTAGCTACACGTAACCCATCGAGATTGCTACTCTTATTGTCAGTCGCTCACTTTGCGCCTCTGTAAACAGGGGTGGCTCCATGGGAAAAACGCTTGAGAATTTTGAAAACATCATTTGGCATTATTTGGCCAATTTCGAGTGGAAAGTATTTGCAGGTACGGCGGCGTGCAAAAATATTTTGATTTATCTCGTTATATGTTGTTCCATCGCAGGATCACAGCTTAGAGAAATTTCAGCCAATTTTGTTGGATCGAAGTTGCTAGGAATTTTGTACTTACGCGAGATAACGATAGTAGAAAGTTAGAGCGGATCGTTATATTTACGAAAAGTTTTTGTAAATGGCTTGTTATCCGCTTTGCCGGGTGATATCCGTGCGATTAAAGGAATTATCACCGCCTTGCAGATTTCTCTGTATTTCGTTGAACTTTTTGCTGTAAGACAGAGAATAGCGCAGCTACGGAAGAAAATTTCAACGCGTTCCTATTTCACGAGATTTATCCAGATTCTCGATATAGGAGACTCGAACATACTCGATACATTCAGGTAGACGGTGGAACGATCGAAGGTAATTTTATGGAACTTCACTACTCTTTACAAACTTTCCAATTGAAATTCTGCGTAAGTCCTTAAATGAAATTTGTAAGAAGAAACCCGGAAGAAAGTTAAGTGACCGTAATACTTTCTCGAGTTTCCATTACCAAAAGGATCAATCTCTGTCTTCTGAGGGAAAATTCCTACGTGTATGCGCGGCTGATACGACGAGACTAATTCACCACGAGAAACTGAGCGACACCTTATCGCGACATTAATTTTTCAACGCCGATACCGATATATTTCTCGTCTGGTTGATGTTAGTTGTAACGCGGCTGCCACATCGGCTGAACGTCTTAACGTCTCAGCTGAGACGATCTACATCTTTCTTGCTCCCTTTGGTGCTGTTAATCTTCCGGCCGTCTGAATTCACGTCGAATGCGTTATCCGGCTCGTCTGATGGCTGTATCCATGGGAGACGACGTAATTAAGGGAAAGTCCAATTATATCCGTTGCAAGGACGCGGCTGCGGCGTTACCTCTTTACGAAATCCGCGAAACGCGCTTTACGAAATTCTGTTGTACCGGAGACGCGTCATCAGACAGCAGTTGAGTGGCTCTAGCTTTGCGCGCGATCGCACATTGGATTTTTAAGCCTATTACGACGTATTTTATAATTTCGCAAGACGTCCGCGCTCTCGTACTTTCGTATCTTGAATATTGGATAAAGCGCGAGAATTGTATTCCTCGCAGTTGTCTAACGCGTACTTCGTTTCTCCGTGGTTTGCACTTTGCGAGTTTCGTTCTTCTGTTACTGTCGTCGCGTCTCGTATGCAATTAGCAGAACTCGTTCGTACAATTCGATTAATCGCATATGGGTGAAAATTAGCAGCATCGAGCTTGATAATGAGATTTTCGAATGAATTGTAGAAATTACTTCGTTTATGCGAACCAGTTTTTGTTTACCGTCAGTTGTACGAGCTCGTAACCGAGCCTCTGTTATTCGAATCACGCTCCAGCTTATTTTCGGTCACGCGAACGCGTATCCGGAAGTTCTACACGTCCGCGTGTTTTGTCTAAACTGACATACAATTTGACGCAATTTGCGTGGAAATTGTGGCTCGACTTCAGTTACTCGAACGTCAACCTGTATTATCGAAACTCTGCTAGCAGCAGCTGGCGAAGCCAGTAAGCTTCTATCGTCCGAACTCGTCGGTTGTCTGAGATATTTCGTCCCCCGACCGCGCCACCGGTTCGGCCGAACCAAGTTTCGCCGTATCCTATTTCGCATAAAACTGCAAGATTACAAAGTTAGAACTCGGTTTAACAATACGGTTTAACATCTGTCAATTTATTAATATTATCGACACGTAGACTGACGAGCGAACTTTGTATACACGTACATAGAGTCTTCGTACATAGAAATACGTATGTATATTACACGATAACATTTAACGTTCGTTAAATATTATATCGTATTCGCGCAGCATTTCTTCGAAAATTTTCCTCACGTCGTTCGCACGGTGGAAAATTTTCCGGTCCATGAAATTTGTCTAAACACGCTGAAAATATAGTAACTAGTAGGTGATCCACTGGGACGACCACTGAATCAACGCGTTAATTGGTAAACTATCGCGCAAGACTGGCCACATTGGTCCCAACACGCTGGAATCCGCTTATTACGGTCGCTTTGGGTCGCTTGAAATTTTTCATAAGAATAACCGACTGACGACGTTACGTATACAGAGGACAAAGAATTTTCGTTACCGAGGTCAATTTCCTACGAACAATTACGATACTCGTGCAATTTCATCGTTTTTTAACGTTTCAATTCATTCGTTTTTTAAACGAACTGTTGTGTAATAACTGTTTCGTTTCTTGGAAACAACTGCCTTTGAACACAACGTGGGATTTATTTGAAAAACTTTCGTTTGCTGCTGTCGTTGGCTCATAGTCATTGCGCTTTTCCAACTTTCCACAACGTAACATGTTAATAATATGTTATGAAAGAATAATACAATAAATATAAAAGTTTCAGGGCCAAAAAAGTATTTGTACACCGACGACTTGGCTAGAAAAATTTCAAATTATCGATGGTTTGGATGCTGATTGATATTTTCCATGCATTCCTTTCGCATCTATAACGGCTTGTAGCCTTTTTGGCATAGATCCGACCAATTTCTTTGTAATTTCTTTAGATATTTTTGGCCACTCTTGTAAAATAATTCGTTGTAAATCTGGTTCATTTCATATCTTCCTTTTTCTTATTTCAATATTTAATAGGTGCCATAAATTTTCTATGGGGTTAACGTCGGCAGACTGGGGTGGTGCAATCAGTTGTTTTGGGACATTGTATAGGAACTTGGACGTTGACTCGAGCGCAGTTGGTCAGCGTACACGAACGTCATGTAAATAAAGCGCGGCGTTGCACGGTTGCGAGCTTTCTGATACGACTATCCACGAGAGTGACGATGAAATCGAAATCCCTTAAACCGAGTGAAAATGGCGTTGGTCCGTAGGCAGTCGATAGGAAAGGCAGGAACGGCGCGGATTATAGAGCGGGACAGGCTTTTTCCACATATCGTGCGACACGTTTAACGACGCGACTGGCGTTTAGTCGTGGGTACAAACACGTGAAAATTTCTATAAGCCGGTAACACACACGCCGTTAGGGCTCGCTTTATGGCATCGTTCGAGCGACAAATTGCACTAAAAATAAACGTTTGCGCTCGGTTAGCACCTGACTATTCGTGCGTGCGAAGGTGGCCTCGAACCGCTCGTGTGCCGTGTACATGACAAGCTTCCCTTTGAAGTGTAGACGATTGGAAGTCCCACAGGCTTGCGAATTATGTAGCCGTTACGTTTTTACAGCATGACCTACCTCCACGTCGCGTGAAATTCTCCTGCCTCCTTCCTCTTCTGCCTAACTGTGCCTCGATGGATTTATTTGGAGCAACGCGGTCGTCGAGTCGACGAGCCTGCAGGACGTATTGGCTCGTCGAGAAATTAACCGCGCTCGCCGCCGGTGTCTTCCTTTCGCCTAGCCTTTGTTCGCTGTCCTATCACAGCCAAGTAGTGAGATCCTACTCGAATACCCGAATCCTATACTCCTACGTTCACGAGTACTGGCACATCTGCCGGTGTCGTACGAAACGCGATGTTTCATGCAACGTAGCCAGGCAATGGCTCTGATCGATCGAAGTTCCGAGATTATAGTATTTTAAAGACGAAGGATACAGCAAGTCAGTAAATTCGACGTATCAGGCGTGTAAATGCGAAGCCGGAATTTTTGCACAGAAAATACGCGTTTATTGTATGAAAATGCTAGCTATACATTTTTCCCACCTTTTTTTTTATTTTTTATTTTATTTGGAGAATTACAATCGATTCTAAAAAAAAAGAAGAATTTTTTTCCCACCTGTCTGGCAATTGGTGGATGCCACGCAAAAAAAAGAACTGTCGCTCCTTCGAGGCAAACCAGTCACCGGGCCATTTTCGTACATTCTCGTAAGAAGCGAAGCGCTGGTCAGAAAACGCGTGTCCCATCGATGCGAATAAATAGTAATCGGAAGGAGCCAAGTCTGGTGAGTAAGCCGCGTGCGAAAGTATTTGCCAACTGAACGCTTCGATCGTCTCCTTCACCGGTTTTCCTGTATGCGATGGTGCATTATCACGAAGCAAAATTACTTTGTGTTGCCTTTTTCCATATTCTGCTCGTTTTTCACGCAAAGCTTCGTTCAAATCGATCGTTTGTTGTCGGTAGCGCTCGGTATTAACGGTTTCGCCAGGTTTTAACAGCTCACAATAGATCACACCCTTCTGATCCCACCAAACACACAGCATTGTCTTGCGTCCATAGCGATTTGGTCTTTCGGGATGCTAGTCGGATTGTTGCAAATTTTGCAAAATTATTTGCCATAATTTGGTCATTTGAAAGGAGAAGCAGCGATAGTCGAAGGTACGGTGGCGCGTGCAAATATTTCGACAGACTACGTGTCGTTTTTCTGCAAGATTAGGGGTTAGAGAGCGCGGATATAATAAATATGTTGTATCGTAATAACGAGGCGGTGTTACGGTGATCATGCGCGGCCTACGCGGTTTTCTAATTAAAATCCTACGGAGAAAGTTTAGGGTGTCATGATTAGTAAGCAGAGCGACGATACTTGTAGTTGTAATTTGCACATTTATGAAAACAAGTAGGGAAATGGAATATAAATGCAGATTTGTCGGTTCGTTATTGTTTTGAGTCACGTCGATTGCGAGAACTGCGAGCGTGAGATCTGCGAGATCGTTCCGTTCTGTGTAACGTAACGAGTATTTTATCGCGCTCGTTTCGTACATATATCTTTGCATATTCGTATTTTTCATAAACACACGAACATCCGCGCTTTAGCGATCACGACATTTACGACAAGGAAAGAAAAAAACAATTCCATAAAATGTGTTAACGATTTTACACGAGATGCTTTATGTATTCAAAGAACAAATAGATACAGCTGACCGAAGGGAAACAGGCGTTGCATTTAAATAATCAGCAGAGTCGATCGATGTCTACGAAACAGCAAATATTCGATCAAATTCTACTACCCGTTTTTCTCATTGGGTTCGATCGGCCGATGGGACGACCAAATATTTTTCATTTTCGCTGGGAAACACTCGCAACGTTTACGCGAAAAATCACGCGTATTTCGTGTCGCTTGTTAGATATTTTCGAAATATCGCCAGTCACGCGTTATCGATATTACTCGTGTAAATTTGAATAATATTCGGAATGACGCATAACGAAGCTTCGCAAGCGTATAATGCTTCGTTACGCGCGACGATGCGATGAAATTAATTAATAAAATTCCCGTCGTCGAGTTCCACCGGCGTATGTATTATCGCCTGGCTCAAGAGGCTTTAATCGAAATCAACTCGACAGATTTTCACATCCGGTCAAGAGGCAGTTAAATTCCAGATCAGATTTCCAGTCGTTGATCCTCGATAAATCCATTTTCTTTTCGTTATTTTATCACGGTTTTCTGCTTCCATTTTTCATTGCGGCAATTTTTAGACTCGCAATAACATTTATTTTGCTTGCAACAGTTTCTTCGTTTATTCATTTCGAGGCTTCCGTTAGTTTATCTCTTTATAGGCAAACGTGTCTTTTTTACATTAGTTGATTAGTTAATTGCTTTTTTAATTGGTTAAGGAGTTGATCCTCGATAAATCCATTTTCTTTTCGTTATTTTATCACAGTTTTCTGCTTCCATTTTTCATTGCGGCAATTTTTAGACTCGCAATAACATTTATTTTGCTTGTAACAGTTTTTTCGTTTATTCATTTCGAGGCTTTCGTTAGTTTATCTCTTTATAGGCAAACGTATCTTTTTTACATTAGTTAAATAAACATACCGGATCGTTTATATATACAGTCTGCTTTCAGTCACAGTTCTCTGCAACAAGTTCGAAAAAATTCTATATTTATCGATATATCCAGTTTATTGACAGCAGGTTAACACGTTCCAGTGGGCGCGCTTTTTCATACGCGTCTATTCCAAAAATATTTTCGTTTTATCCCGCTTTGCGTTAGATTTTTCGTTACATTTTTACAAATTAAAACTGCAAACATAAACGGCGTGAATCATTGGTGGATCAAAAAGATGCTGATGTTAAAAAAAAGGTAGCGAGCCATCGTCAACAAGGTTTCCACTTGCTAAAGACGTAATTGGTACGTTCTACGGGACTTTCTACATTAACGTGTATCGTTTATCAATGCGTATGTCATGAAATGCATGAAAATCAAATAACCACAGTTTAAAGAAACGCAAAAGCAAAAGATTGAAAGGGAGCGGTATTTCCAGCCAAAAGGAAGATACGTAATTGTAGCTATCGGCTATTTTTATATATATTTAGAATACTATGGCAATATATAACATTGTGGAAATTATGTTATACAACCAAGAAGGCAAACATTTTATGCTGCTTTCACAATAATTACTCTCCGATTACTTTACACGCTCTACGTACGATAGGTCACTGGTAATTTCATTCACGCTTGCTTAACCGAATACGTCAAGTGTATTTAATTTCTAAAGAGTAACTCGTT
Organism: Bombus confusus; assembly: GCA_014737475.1. Classification (NCBI taxonomy): domain Eukaryota; kingdom Metazoa; phylum Arthropoda; class Insecta; order Hymenoptera; family Apidae; genus Bombus; species Bombus confusus. Next base: position 1,106,144 of record JACXIV010000011.1, read on the forward strand.
TATCCTGCTTTTCGATAAATCTTCCATCGAAAAATCGAAATGTTTATATCCCTTAAATAATTTATTACAACGTGATCGAAGAGTGCTCGTAGAAAACACCGCGAGAGTTAAGAAACAAGCTTCTCAGGAGGAAAAAGGAACATATGCACTGACGTAGTCCAAATTCATGGAAAAGAAGAGTTCTATCTGTAGAACACCAAGTACGTGCCACGTCATAATCGTAAAGAAAGCTCGATGTTCCCTCCCTCTCGATAAATAGCGCAGACAAGAGCCAAAAGGGAATTAACTAAAGTTTATTGATACTGATATCTTCCAGCATTATTGATGACAATCTAGCAAGTGAAATTATGTAATCGGTACATTTCCCCATAGAAAATCAACATTTTTCAATTATGGCACCCACAGTGTCGTCTACAAGCGAACGAACTTGTTGCTCAGTCCAATGGATACGCCGATTAGACAAAAAGAATTTCCTGCAAATAAGACGATACAAAATAACGCGACAAGTTTGTCAAATCTTTATCTTGCCATCATATTTTGATCTCTGCGAAAAGCCTTGACACGACACGGTAACCGTTGGCTGCCGAGGTGAATTTCGCGATCAAGCGAGTGAAAATCCACCTTGCCAGCGTCGTACGAATTTCGGGTCGATAATCTTCCAGTTCTCCGGTCACACGTCGACGCTTCATTTACGCTGTCGGTTTTTTCTTCCATGCCCCCGATGGCGGTGGCGGTGGTCGCACGTTGGAAGGAAAAGAAGAAGGGCTCGGGGAAACAGGTCCGAAATATCGTTCATTATGTTCACGAGCGGTTACCTTTGGCACCGCCGCACACTCGCTGGGTCACGATCCTCAGCCATCCGATTACAGGTTCGGCCGCGTAGCTGTATGCCGATGCTCGTTTCATAGCGATCGGATCCTTCCACATGGCAGATCAAAACAGCGAAACCCGCCGAATCGGCTGTGCCCAACGAGCACGGGCCATCTGACACGAAAACAGAGACATCGCTTCCGGTTCTGTTCGCCGAGCCAGCCAGAAAGAATTAACCGGATAACGTATGTACCCGGCCGTGCACTCCAATTCAAAGGCACTCGAACTCACCGCGGTCATCTTATTCCTATAAGCTCGATCCTTCATCTGTATTTTGCTCGGTCGTTTCGCAATCGTTGTGGGAGGATTATCCTGTCAGTTTCAAAAAATCCACCTTCTTTCGCTGATGTTAAATTTTCTTAAAGCGTTAGGCGCCTACGACACGACGTATTCAAATTTGCCTACGGTTCATTTCGACGTGGACTCGTGGCGAAGCTACAAGCACGAAAACAGGATCGATTCGTCTGAACGAAATGCTATTGTGAAGCGGCTGCGGAAAATATTCGTGTTTATGCACCGTTAAGTAAATGTAGCGAAAAGTAAATGTCGTTTTTTCAAGGTGTTAAACGCGACTTCAAATTTGTATCGAAGTTCCTCGAGTCGTGCGCGAGAGACCTAATCACCGAGATGTAATCAACCATTTTCTGTTGTCTGCCAGCTGGAAAACGGCTTTGATTTTTGTAAAAATCCTTCTGAAAAAAACTTGTCCTTTGTTGCCACGAACTTTTGAAGGATTATTCTTTAGTTAGAGTATCTTCGGTCGATAATACAATGTAACGTAGGATGTCTGTTGATATGCCAATTGTTCGAGGTTTTAGGAATGCTGAAAGCTGATTTCTTCAGCTCACCCACGGTTTCTTTTTACTCGAAACTGCTACTATCTTATTTGTACCGTCGTTGACATCTTTTCGATGAAATTTACATCTAGGAAAATTTGTTCCGTTGTAGAAGAGAACCGAGTATAATTTACTTCTAACTCGTGCTTTAAAATCTTGTCTATCATTGAAAGCTGTTTTATTCCATTTTATTCTCTGCCCTATTCTTCTACTTTTCTCGTTTAAGCCTCGTGTCTATATGTGAGAAAAAGATCCACACGAGACTGGACGTGCACTCTATCACTCTGTAATTCCTCCTGAGACTTTCCACAATGTCCAATAGTATACCTTTGCTATCCATCTCTTTCTTTCTCTTCCAACTTTATATTACATGTACCTTACAGCTAGTCGAATTCTGATAGATCCAACGTATCGGTTACGAATCTTTATATTTTCTAGCCATCTTTTGTTATTCGAAATTATCTACGAGCTATTGTTCGATCTTTAACTTTGAGTTCAACAATTTATCAACGAAAGAGAGAGAGAGAAATAATATTATATTACCTACACATACGTATATAATATTATTATCAGATGGCGGATTTTTCTGCATTTATGGAAAATTAGCGAACAAATGCCTATACACAGTACCTATAATACGCAAAATTATATGAAATATGCAAAACGAAGTGTTCATTATAACACGTGGTAGGTAAAACAGATTTCTGTAATCTTTAATTTATGCTTATTTATTGAAAATTTCAAATTGAAAATTGAAGATACAAAAGCGCGTAAAATATCAAAACTGTAATACTTGCTGTAATATTCAGCAAGTAAAGCGATCGTCTATCACAGTTGCTTTTTTTTTTTTTTAATTACGTTCATAAATATACGAAGAATTTGTATAAATGTCCGATTACGATATCCGTGCGCGTTGTATTGTATTAATATATTATATTGTTTTTCAGATTGACGAGGGAATAGCTTCAACTGGAAGATCATAGGGACGCACGGTGCTAAACTTGATTGACTGGGTTAATTACTTTGCCGAATCGAGGTCTCTCAAGTACAACTCTATTTGCGTATTTGAGTTAGCGAAGAGGCTGCAGTATGCTGGTAAGTTCAATACGCTAAAGTTTGTTCAAACTCTGTCGCGAGTCCGTGATTGCCAGTTTCTTCGTGTTTTTCCATTTGGGACGGCAATCCTCGCAGGTTATTATCGAGCATTCGAAATTAAATTTCAAATTAAAACGTCACACAAGTCGATGTTACTCTCGCGAAGCTCCATTCAAGGGAAACGAAACGTTCAGAATTATTATGCATTCTGTTCGCGAAATACGAGCACCGTAAGCAAATCCGATCGCCTAATAGATTGTATACCGTGTAGCGTGAACGTAATAAGGTAATCGTTTGCGTTATACCGCAATGTTTGTCGAGGAAAATGCTCTTTAACGCGTAGAACCAAACGTTAGGTAATTACGGGGAATTCAGACAGCAGGTAGCGATGTTAAATCAATAACTATAGGAATCGGAGAGTTGAAATTGCTGTTAGCAAGAGAAACGAAAATACAAATTATAAAAATAGAAATTTATAATTCGTAGAAAAACAAAAAAATTAATATGTACGTTGTTAGAATTCGCTGTATCGTCCGTCACGCTCAAATCAATTCGTCATTCCTGATCGGTTCGTCAGTTTCGTAAAAAGGAAAAGAAGCGAGACGCAAGAAAGAATGGAAACTGTGATACGCGTTATTGGAACTTGACCACGTTATTTATTACGATCAAATTAATTTTAATTAATAAGGAGGAAACATTTTTACTCAAAGACTATTCACTCTGGAATTTACGTCGATTAAAAGTTTCTCCTTTTTCTTCACGAGTAGCATGATATATGTTTGATGTATCGAGTATCTTTTCAACATTGAAAATCATGCACATAAGAATCAAGTAACAGAAAAAAAAGAAAGAAGGAAAGAAAAGAAACTTCAGAAAGAAGTCCTCTTCCCAAGAAATATGCCCACTCGTTCAGATAAAATCGCCAAAGTGGAAATTGAAACACGGTAATCTGATCACTGATGAAGATCAACGATACATATTCTGCATAATCTTCGGTGATCTTTAGAGCACGATCTGTCCCGTGGCTTTAAGGACGCGACGAATCGGTGTACTCGATTCAATTACCTTTGAAATCCCTTGTCGTCGGACATTAAAGCCAGAACTAATCCCGGGGACAGGGTGCGCGAAGTGAAAGCTACAAGCGGATGCTCTCGCCCCGCCGCTAAGCTTCGCGGAATCCTCTATGGGGTAACGATAATCGATAGGAAAAGAGGAAAGGAAAAAGACGAGGAGCAAAAAGGACGGTTAAAACGTTAACGCCGTCTCCGCTTCGACAACGAAATATCTGGCGTCTAGGGTTGAAAAACGTCGTCTGAAACGCGGCTTCATCCCTTTCGTAAATAATACCGTGTCGTTTACGTTGCGATTTAAGCGAGTATCGCTTACCCTTCTGCCCCTGATAAACGGCGACTTCTCGTTTTTCACGTGTTTTCGAGGCTCTCGTTCCGCGGAACAATGCTGGATTTACGCCGGCGGTTAATATTAACCTCGTTTGCGAATTCTTTAGCATCTCGCCGGTCTGTTAGCTTGGTTTTAACCCCTTAATGCCGGCGTGAGGTAGGTGCGCGGTTAATTGTTCGAAACAGAGGTCGAACGAAACTGTTAACTCTTGTAGTTGAAGGTTCATTCATCGAACTTTTAAATAATTTCTTTTCTATTTTCCGTTAACTTTTTAGATTAACGTTGCAGCTCTGTCGTAAGAGCTCGATCGTGGCAACGGTATTTCACGTTGGATTAATAAAAATTCCGGAGGATCGTGTACTTCTGAACAGATACAGAAGGGTGAAGTAGACGAGTTGGAAATATTCTTTGAATTAGTGTTGTCTAAGGAATTGAAAGCAGGGTAGAATAGAAGCAGTCTGAAAAAAAACTGAGAGGAACAACAAATCACGTGTACACTGCTCAGAGTTCGCAGTTTAGTTGCACGAGCAATACGTTTTCCAAATTATTTTTATCGGTGCTCGTCATCTTTCGTCAACGAGACCGAAGAAAATTGTACTTTAAGACTCGAAGGGGTTGATTCTCTTCGACCAGCGATTTTTTATTTCGATCTCACCCTCTCTGTTTTCTGGCTGTTTTCAAGCTTATTTTAATTTTGATCGTAGCTAGACGCTGCGACAGACGCCGAGTATCAAATTCGAACCGATCTTGTTGAATTCTGTTTGAAAATATTCGAAGGGATGAAAACGTTCGTCCAATGGTGGCAACGATCTATTCGTGCGTTCGTATTATGTACATATCAATCGGCAATTTCCTGTGTTGCCCCGTGAAAAGTGGCCATTGACCGAATCACCTGGCATTTTCGCGGCTTTCATCGACTTTCCTTCCACGTCATTTCCTACTCTCTCGGCGAATTTCTCGGTTCTCCGCGGAACATTACGGTAGGTCACGCGCGCTTCCATCGTGCACAATACCTTCAATCTCATCGACTTCCTTCGACCCTGCCCTAATACGTAGTAAGTAATAATACTCGTGTCTCTACGAAAATTGCCATTTTCACTAGGTCAATTGGAAGAGAGAGGCTCTTTCTTACGGTTATCGCCTTTCAATTCTTCCAGGACGATGAGTTCGTGTATGAATTTAATAAACGTTAGCGGACAATGTTCCTTTTGCAATGTATAATATCGAGCAAAAGTCTGAGAGCATTCGAAAGTTGCCATTTTCGCTAGGTCGATTGGAAAAGACTCGTTCTTACGATTATCGCCTTCGAATACTTCGAGGATGATCAGTTCGTGTATAAATTTAAGAAACGTCAGTGGACGAGCTTCGTCTCAGAGTATTTTTGAAATGTTGACATTTCCAGTAGATCGGTTGGAAAAGATTCGTTCTTACGTTTATCACCTTTGAATGCTTCGAGGATGATCAGTTCATGTACAAATTTAATAAACGTCAGTGGACAAGCTTCCTTTTGGAATGTATAGTACCGAGCAAAAGTCTGAGAGTATTTTTGCAAAGTTGACATTTCCAGTAGATCAGTTGGAAAAGATTCGTTCTTACGTTTATCACCTTTGAATACTTCGAGGATGATCAGTTCATGTACAAATTTAATAAACGTCAGTGGACAAGCTTTCTTTTGGAATGTATAGTACCGAGCAAAAGTCTGAGAGTATTTTTGGAAAGTTGACATTTCCAGTAGATCATTTGGAAAAGATTAGTTCTTACGATTATCAGCTTTGAATACTTCGAGGATGATCAGTTCATGTATAAATTTAATAAACGTCAGTGGACAAGCTTTCTTTTGGAATGTATAGTACCGAGCAAAAGTCTGAGAGTATTTTTGGAAAGTTGACATTTCCAGTAGATCAGTCGGAAAAGATTAGTTCTTACGATTATCATCTGTGAATTCTTCCAGGAGGATGAATTACTTAATCGCAATTCAAGTAATTTGAGGATCGAACGCGAAACGTCGAGGACCGAACAAGGATGTTATATTCAAACGAATCTATCCCTTTATGATCTATTTTCCATCCTTATTCCGCTACCGGTACAAAATTGAACGTTTCCGGTGCCAGAGATAAGCGTCCACGAAATTCTAAACACATCTCTAAGCCACCCTACCATCGACCCGTCGCCGTCTGGGAATCCCATCTCGGAACGGAGCTTGAAAATCTAAACAAGATACATTTCCAGCACGCTCTCATCCATCAAACCTTACAAATAATACCGAAAAGTCTTCGAATCTCTCTCAAGCGTCTTCAAAATCCTCGAATTTCTCTCAGCCTCTTTAACCAGCTTCCGAACCTGTCTCTAATTCTCTTCAAGAATCTACGATTCCCTCCTAACCTTTTAATCTGTCTTTCAGCCTCTCAAAAGATCTTCGAATCCCTGTCGACTTTCTCTAAAAGTCTTCGAGTCTCTTTCTCTCTCTCAAGCTTTTACAAAAATCTTCGAATCTCTCACAACCTTCTCGAACAATTTTCGAATCTGTCGCTGACTCTCTGCAAAACTCTTCGAATCCCACTCGACTCTCAGTCTGTTTTCACGAGCGTATCACGCTCGTCTTCAACGCGTTTAGGTCCTGCGCCATCTTCTTCTTCTTCTTCCTCTTTGCACTTTCCCTTTCGTAGCCGTGTGGTTGCACGCTCGATCGGCCATTTCCTTTTTAGTCTTTGCACTTGTTCACGGCATAGAACGAGGCAGGAAACGCCGGTGGTCGTGGGTTATTTTCGTGCAGCCGGCTCTCAACGTGGAAGCCATTGTTCGCCGCGGTCCTAGTTTGGCAGTGATCCTCGGTGTCAGCCGGTCTAATAAAAGCCAGGTCGAGCTCGCGAACGGTTGCCGATCAGAGTTGACTGTGATTCATCCCTACAGGCTACGGAGCGGCCTGGATAAACGACCCGCTTCGGTTGTACGTCATGAACGGACGATTGTGTGTATCCGTCGCAGGATCGTTCCCGTCAATTTGATGAATCCCCTAATCGTCCGGCAACATCCGACGGAGTTCCGACTTGCAGTTGTTTCCTTAGCATCCGGTCCCTCCACGTCGTGTTTCTCTTTGGCTGATTAATCGTTCTTGTTGAGGATTTCTACATAGACTTGTGCACGTGCACTGGTTCACGAATGTACCTCGTACGCTTATCGTTAGCGTAGAAAACATTTACCTACCTATCGTACGTCGTATGTATTGTATGAGACTCTTGAAATTTCATTGACACTGTAACGAGACTCGACGCTCGAGTCAGCGCGTTGATAAAATTCGGGACCAACCTGGAAACGTATGCAGAAATTGCAGGCTGTTTTCATCGACATTTGCAGACACTTGTTTAGTAAAAATTAGTTAATTTATCAATACGACGAATAATTGACTTTTGTGATTTCTGCCAGCACATATACGCTCGTACTAGATGTCTCGTAATTTCTATGTATATATTTTCAGATTGGTCTTGAACTGTGACAATGTGGTGACGATACTCGAGCATCGTAACGGCATCGATGATTTCATTTGGAATTTTCCAAAATTTGCATATGTAACGCACGCGATATACTCGTAAAAATGTTCTACAGGAGTTCGAGAAAATCCGCATGTTGTACAGTTTGAAGTATCGAGGAATTTTGAAATGACTCGTATTGGAATTTCGGGGCTACAGTAAAATTTTGTACGAGGGAGTTTAATTGCGAGAAAGTTGTACGCAATTGCGAGGAATTTACAGAAATTTACAGGCAGCTTCTTTCAGCTTTTTTCCTCATCGCGTTCCAAGGCTAGCTTCTTAGGTAGAAAAAGGAATTTTTATAGAACGTTCCGGTTGTATCTTGAGTCGACTCGAGCGGCTCGACAAATTTTCTTTTGAAATAGTTTAGCCGCAAGTTATTGTGCCTCGGCTTTCAAGTTGCGATTTCATTTTCTTAATGGCAGAAATAAAAGTAACGGATCTGGTCAGAACGTATCAGAGATATATATATCGGTCGGGCTAGAGAGGTCTGCGACATTCTCAGAAGTAATATCGTCCACATATATTCTTGGCTGGAACATAGTTTAAGGGAGTTATCGGACCCACGATGAGGCTCTGAAAAGTAATATCTGCTCCATGCATCACGCCTTAAATCCGGCTTCACCGGCAACCAACGACGAATTCTAAAAGATAATATCGCCTGGCCGTAGGTTCAAAGGATTATCTGTTAATAGCCACGGTTATGGCTAGAAATTTGACGTTACCGGAAGAGACAAGGATCTTCGCAACCATGCTTGGATCTAATTATTTCATGCGCCTCTAGAGCCCGTCTTTATTAGCAGGAAAATTTCACATTGAAGTCGCAGAAATTTCAGAAAACGTCTCGAAATCTATCTCGTTGGGTAGCACGGATAGCGTTACGTTTCGATCTTCAATCTCGACAGGTCAGCCCCTTAGGTACAAACTCCCATAATCACGACACTAAAAGTGGACAAAGACGATGGAATTTCGACAGGCTGCTGCTAATTCTTGCAAACTTCAATACGATGGAATCTATGGTACTTGGAAGAGACGGCGAAAGCGTCGTAAGATCCGCAAATAAATTATTAGATGGAAGAATTGGCGCGAAAGATACCGCGCTAAAGATACCCAAAGGAAAAGAAACGACGAAGAAACGCGCGTGATTACCGCCAGCGACGAAACCGCAACGAATAGCTAACCTCTCGACATATTTCATGCGCGTAATAATAACGTCGAAATTAGCCGAATCTTCGTGTCAATCCCAGCTGTCTCGTTCTAAATTCACGCTTGCAACCTCGCTGCACCCGTAAAATCCTGATTTCTATCTTCACATCTCGCTCTACTTCGCATTAGCTCGCGCGGATCGAAATTAGCAGCTTGGTCCAGCGAGGAATTCCGGGCGGGTACCGCGCGAATCCGGCGCGCCAGAGCGAGCCGAGCGTTTTGCCCGTGTTAACGAAGCGCGGAATGCACCCTGGACGAAAAAGTTGGAGGACGGGGGTAGTCGCGCGGAACGGAATGGAATGGAACGATGGGGCCAGGGTGGGACACGCCGCTGGTGTCCGCCAGTATTTATAGCAGCGGATTGTGTCTGCTTGGCAACCGGCCACCGAGCCTAACATCTCTCGAGCATCTTATGGGGAACGTCTTACCGACTGACTGTCGTGCAGCAGACGCTATCGGCCAGCATCGATTTCGCGTCGACTCGAGACATTTGACTCTTTGCGCGTCGTGTCTCCGGACAAAATTGTATCAGCTCGCTGGGAAATACCGTGGACGTAGAATGTTCTCTTGCTGCTTCTCGATATCACCGTCCACTGCAGACTGTCGTTTAAATCGGGCTCGTGTGTCCTTAAACGTCACGCGTGAAAAAGAAAATTTAGTCGAAACGAAATTTTCTCATTTTACCGTCGTAGCTAGTTTCGTTAGATTCGGCTCTACAGCCCGGAGATGGACCTGCTTTGTATTTTCTCTCGCTCGCGCTTGGTTTCCTCTCACGCTGAAAATTGTTCGTGGTTCAATCAGCGCGCGTAATTCGTTATTCTAATAATTGTTACTCAAATCTGTATAAAAATCCACGCCGATAGTCTTCCGAGTTGCTCGATGTGAACGTTCACAAAACCGACTCCAAGTGGATATTGCTTTCCTTTTAGACAATGGTATAAGGCAAACGACTATTACCAACGTGGTAAGAAAAGTTACCGCGTAACGATTAACACGCGCGAGTATGGATTAAAAATTCTTCTCGTCGAGTGTGCAAAAATTCCATTATTCGGTTCTTTCTAATATTACTGAGCGTGGTTGCACCTCGTAACGAAATTTCCCCCGCGTAATTTCTTCTTCTTAATAATCGCCCTGACCACCTCTCTATCAAAAATCAACAACGCGACAGGATCGTGCGAATTCTTCCATTCGATCTTCCAAGCTGGTCGATCTCAAAGCTGATAAAACACCACTCGGAGGCGCGGTATTAGTTTTTCAATGGCTGACAGGCGATTCACGTCGGGTAAATAATACCACGCGGGTAGGCTAATCGATCGTTTTAACGTGACACGGGTAAGAAAGGTTTAAGGATCGCGAGGCTTGAATCGTAGACGACGCTTAAGTGGAAGAGGGACAACAGGCAAGGCGAATAAAGGAGAAAGGAAAAGGAGGATGGAAACGCGGAAGAGAGGAGAAGAGAGAGAAAAAAAGGGAAAAACGAGGAAAGCAGCGTTTATCGAACGTTATTAAATGTAATGCCGGCAGGCGTGTCCCCTTTTGGGAACTTTACCGATAACTTCGTAATTCCCTAAAAGGATCCCTGCCACGGGACTTTCAAGACGTTCGCTGCCTCGTCGCGATGTTTCCCTTCGTTCTAGCGCCGCAGCTTGCCGAAGAATGGACCATTATGTTCCTCTTCTTCATCGTCCTCTTTCCTTCCCTTTCCTCGAGTTTCTTTTTTTATCCGTTCCACGTGAAAATCGATATCGAGCGCTCTTGTTGTCTCAACGTCTGAAAAGTAAGCAGACCTTTCTCTAAACGTTGGACACTCGCCGTGCCAACTTCTGCGTCGTCGTGGTCGCCGTCTTAATTTCGCATTCGGCGGGACAACTCGGGAGGAGAATCTCGAAGACCGACGACTCGCAGCGTCCTGCCTCGTTTCTTTTCAGATTTCGCGCTGTCCGTACGAGTTGCCGGAATGTTTGCCCTTTGTTCTTCCTCAACTTCGTTATTCCTTCGACGATTACGTAGCGATGCTGTGAAGTGTCGGCCGTGGATGGACAAACGAATAGTTGTAATGGAGAAGGTTTTTTTTGTGGAAGAAGGTTTTATTCGCGTCGGAAGACGACTTTGAATCGGACCAAGCTAATTCGCCTTGTGAGTCGCCAAATTCGATTAGCAGCAATTTTGATACGAGTTACGCTCGAAGTCTACGTTGCAAACGCTTGGTTCGTGGCTAATACGTGGCTGCCTAGCGCACCAATAAAATCGTCACGTTATTGTGAAATTTTTAGTTTGTAAATGTATATGTATTTCTTTATTTCATATGCTGGCCCGGAAATTACACAAAAACCAAATTTATGGACAATTACGGTAATACAAACTATAGTTATTCTTTGGTTGCTCCTCCTCGTCATCTCGAAATGCTCGATCCTCTACAAATATTTCTCCCGCTACGCTTCATTCATCCGGTCATTCGATACCTGTTTATTACTTTGTAAAAAGAACACAGTTTCATAGGAGCGGGATTAAGATTGAGATTGGAAAAGACTGGAATTAAGGCCCACGCGATTTACTACTCTGTTTTACGGACTTTCTTCCCGCAAAGCTGCTCGAATCACTTGGCGTTTTAATTTTATGCGTTTGAAGGAACGAGGCAAATCTCTGGCCACGGCCACGTTGTCCTACAAAACGAACACAGTAATCTGACAAAACCAGTCGGCTATAACGCTTGTAGTGCTTGTTCGACATAAAGGAAGCAACGATATTCTGCAAGTGGAAGATCGAACCGTAGAAATTAGAATCTTGTGAAGTCTGGAAAATATCAGATAAAATAATCAAACGATCTGGCTTTAATAAGATCTCGCAACGAACGATGAATGATGAATTTCACACCTCGAGATTTATACGATTTTCCCAACAAAGAGGAACGAGCCGAGTGTCTTGATTAAATCTTCCCGAGGATTCTAACGTGGCTCCCGATAGCGCGGCAAAATTCAAATTTAAATTCCGCTTAAGTTTTAACTAGTCCCAGCAGCGTCTGAGAGTCAATTGAATCGGTGCTTGCGCGCATTCGGCCGACGAATAAATTCATTTATACGCACAAACCGCTATGCATTCTCATTTGCCTGAAAATAGCCCCGTTGGCCGACAATGGGAACGGTATAATTAACGAGGGAGCCAGGGGAACGAACGAAGTAGTAACGCTGAATTCGCTAATAAACAACGCTTAATTCCCTAATCTCTGTTAATCTAAAGAATCTCTCTTTTTTATGTCCGGCGGACTTTTCGTTTCATTGCGCGCGAGGAGATCTCGAACAGCGAGGTTGTTTTTCTTCGATTAACGCGACTAGATTCGTCCCTCCGCTCCTAATTATAATTCACGCGCGCCTCTGCAGCGTAACGTTGTCTCTTATTCAATTTCCAACTCGGCCAAGGCGATAAAGTCTCGGTGATATTCGTGTGACGTGCATGTTAGTTACGACGTAACGTTATACCGGTAATTAGAGTTATTGCCGGACCGTCATTAGATTGTTTCAGGCGCGCTGTAGCCGCCGAGCCTCTCTTTTACGCGAACGATCGTCATTAAAGTTACGCAATCGGTGCATATTACTTGATTTTGGAATGATCATCTTGTCGAACCTTTTCGGGGCTGTATTCAGTTTTTAATTGATATTTTTATTGATAATTAGAACGCGTTTTGGCGGATCTCTAAGGAGGGCATAATATGGATGATACGTGTAATAATGTAATATTACGATATTATTGTTATAATTATATAAATATTAATTGCGATATCAATACGTATAATATTGTACGTAATATACAATTTTAGGTCAGTCGTAACGAAAATAAATACATTTATCTTTTAGTTAATTAATAATTTGTAGAGGTACGATATCGTATATATGACTTGTAAACAAGATTAATTAAATAAAGCTCGTTTTAATACTCGTACGTGCAGCGTGTCTCGCTTGGACTGAAAATTGAGTACATTCGGTGAAATCTGAATAAAACACTGCACTTTAGCGACCAGTTAAATCAAGTTAGAAATTTAATAAAGAATTTTTTGGTAATTTTAGACAGCGACGTTTCAAACGTTTATCGCAGAAAGGAAGATATGAGTTTTAAGTACGCAGCGTTTTTAGAGAAAAAGATTTAATACTCCTTCAGAGGAACTTGGTAAAAGAAGACTCTCGCGACGACAGAAATACGGCATTCGCTTCTATCCTAAATTATAGTTACTATATTTGCGCGTGTACATGTTTCTGCGATTTTTAAAACGCTTTTACAACCAGATATAGAGAAAGCGTGGACACCTTTTGCAACGGGTTATTCAGCTTCCCAAAAGCACCGTCTGAGAATTAATGCGCGTACTTCTAACTAGGAAATACAGGCTGACCTACCCTAACTTCATCGCCTGGAGTATCCCGCTTGTTTTCCATAATAGTCCATGGATAGTAAGCCGGACACGCTCTACAAAAAGTATTAACCCGGCGTAATAACCAAGCACAGTAACCGACAAAGTCCAGAAACTCGTACTCGAGGAAAGCAAAGGACAAATTTTCTTCGAAAGCGACGAAAAAATGGAGAAACCAGCGGTCGAGATACACTCGGTTCGTTCTCTTCTGACACAGCAGCGTTTCTTCGAGGAGACCTCGGTCTAGGGAAACCGTGACAAGCGATTCTTTCACATGGTCGCACGTACGGCGAATTTCCGTGGTCGGAATGAACGATGTACCCATTGGGGCGGCTTTTTGCGATCGCACGCGGACCAGTTAGTGGCTGAGAAGTGGCTTATAGCGTGGCCGTGTACCAGAGGCGGCGTGTTTCGACTAAATCCGCAGTACTCCGGCTAAGAGCTATGGCGTGTAGCCCTAATGGCAATGTTGACGAGTGAAATTTACCTGAAAATCGCGTTACCCGCCAAGTTTCGTCCGACCAGTGTTTCTCTGCTCTGCCGAGAGAAATAGAGCGAGGTCGCGCGCGCACGACAGACAGAGAAAGAGAGAAAGAGCGCGTGTAAGATGGAGTCTTTTGAGCAAGGAAATCAAGGCGCGCTATACACACGGCCAAGTTAGCTCTAAAATTGAATCGAGACTTCGCGAGCAAGCAGCGGTATAGTCCATGGGAGAAATTTATTAGGTTGAATGATAAGTTCGTTCACCTTCTAGCCGTGGATATATTTCGAGGAGTTGATTATGAAGATGTCACCTACGTTAGTTATAGCGAATACGCGTGTTTAAGCGTTCTTACAGCGCCAAATAAATTGTAGCGGTTAGCTCTCGATGAGGAAATTTAAATTTAGCTGTAAATGTGAATGAAACGAGAGGATTACGATCGTCCGTAGATTTTCCTTGCTAGCTGACAGGTGTTTATCGGTTGTCTGTTATTACAGGCTAATATAACGCGAATTGATTATTGAAATTTTTTGTACCGAAACGCACTGCGGTGATAATCGTGCTAATTCGTTATAATTTCATCTTTCTGTTTCTTTTCTTTTCACGAGAGGGAGAACACACCTTTATGCATACCCGAGAGTCCGTAGCGTCGCGTTATGCGTGGCTCGGCATGCTAATACTCGCTAAAAACCTCTCCTCGACTTCTCCATGTAGCGGATACGACCATTTCCTGGCACGGAAAAACTGTATTACTTGAGGGGATGGTCTTTGCAGTGTCGTACGGTGTCTTCTTCATTTCATCTCCTCTGCGATCTCCTGACCCTCTCAATATCCCTTTCTTCACTCTTCCTCTCTGTCTTTCTCTAGGGCCTTTTCATTATTGTTATAATTTTCTCTATTGCGCAAAACAATAATCTTGCTGGTATATATAACTACGACTCGTTTGACGCAAATATATTTTTGTTGTAATTCTGCGTGTCTCTCGTGTTATAAAGTATACGAGGAGAATTTGAATAATAGAATTTACTTTCGCGTGATTTAGTTCTAAATCAATCCACCGCGAGAGACGAAGAAAAATTCGTATCGTTTGAAGAAAGCACAGAGTACTCGCTACGGTTTTATCTAGATTTCCCCAACTTAAAATTATTACGAGTACAGTGGAATCTCTTGCGGTAGAATCATGCCACGTCGCGAACCGAGCCATCGGATAATAAAATCGTAGGAAACATTTTGATAACGTAGTGTTGTACGTGTATTTAGATTTAATTAATTATTTCATCGGTCGAAAGTTCGATTGATTCGTTCTCACAATAGCCGACCAGTTACACTCCCGTACTGCTGTTAAAATATCGAAAATCATCAAGCTAACGCGTTAAAATTCAAAACGCCTCGGATAATACGGAACTTGAATAACCGAGACTCCAATGTCCATCGAATACGAACAAACGCTACGATGTTAGTAGTAATTAGCAATTAAAGATACGACACAGTGCTACAGAAGTAGTTAAACGGCATAATATTGGAAAATTATACCTTCTGAATTTATCAGTAATATACCATAAATCTTCAATAATTGGTTGCATTCGTTTCATTTACGATCGACTGTATTTCTGCCAGCGATTTTTCTCGCTCTGTCGAGCCACGAGACATTCGAACGAGTGTCCTTAACGAAGTATCGCGGTAGAGTGGAGATTGAAATTCAATCTCGCGGCGCAATGACGCCGTCTTTCTTCGTCGTTGCAATATTCCCCGTTGTTTTATGTATACTTGTTCCGTGTCGCGTTCTCCAGCGATGTTTTGCGCACAAGTTTCCGGCTTTTAGTCGCGTAAACTGCTTTCTTTTTATTTCTCCACTTCCATTTTTTTTCATTCTTTTTTTTTTAGTACAATCGCGAAGTTTCAACGTCAGAGAGCCGTCTTTCAAGCAGGACCGACAACCTCTTGAATTTTCAACCACTTTTAGCCGCGGTCTTCCTTCACCATCCTCGACTTATCACGCCCTCCATGAAAGATTTCGCCCGTTTGCTAACCCGCCTTAAGGTCGAGTTCGCGTTCCTCCGGTTGCTCGTACTTAGGTCGCGCTTTGTGTCGCGATTGCGTACATTTCTCTATTTCGTTCATTTCTATTTGAGAAAATTGGGTCGTCATCGAGAATTTTCTCGAAAAAATGTATTACTGTTATTATTATTAGCGATTTTCGATAGTATAACAAGTACCGTACAGAAGAATGGTAGAATACCAGAGGAAGAAAAGAAAAAAGAAGAATGCTGTACGATAATGAAAAAATCATTTTCTTTATGCGATCTTCGCAGAAGAATTTTCAAGTATTCTGCATATCTTTGCGTATTATGTGCATTTTCTGCGTCCTTGTTATCTAGAAGTTTCTGTAAATACGTAAAAATCTGCAGTTTATTTATTGCCATTTTTTAAATGCATTGCATCACTATAACGAGACAGACTAGTCATTTGAGACGAAGAAGTTAAATTACCAGGCAACGTCCAACCGTGTAACGCATCTGACCTGGTCATTTGAAACCAAAAGGGTGAAGTTACGAAGGAGCTATTAATCCTTTGTTTTATGATCTCCTCTGTGCTTATAAGCGCGAGGTGCTCGTTTCATCGTTAATCATTTCGGATATTGATCGAACGAATATGTCGTTCTTGTATAAATTTCTAGACGAAGCGGAGCAATCGTTCGGTATATTTGTACTTGAATAATGGGCCGGGAAGAAAATTATAAAGATTGAAAATTGAATTCGTAATAGGCTCTTTTATATTTTCTTCGTTCAGAAGACGCTTCATTTCGTGCAAATGACAGCAGTGGTGTTCTTAATATTTGATATTTCATTTCGTAAATATGCTTTTATAGAGCAACAATTTACTGATTATTTATAAACCGTATACTATTTAATAGCGTATAGTATTATTCGCATTTGTGCAGTAGCAGTACATAGAATATAATAGGTATAGTTTTACAATAACGATGTAAGAAATATATAGAGTATATGATAATTACAGGTTAACGTATATAAAGTAAAAAAAGAAATTATTAAAGAGCAGCAGTTACTTATAGATCGACTTCTTCGATGTTTTCTTGCCTTACATAAATTCTATTTTCCTTGAATCACCGGTATCACGATCATTAGAAAGTATTTAACATACCTGCTATCGATCGAACGAAACTGAACAAATAATTCTTCATAGATCTGTACATATAACTCGAGATACTTTAATCCTCGTCTCAAATGTCTTAATCTCGGAATGAAAATCTTGCACGTTTATTTTCTCACATTTTCCTCCCATTTTCTCAGTGTCTTTAATTTTAAAACATCGCGGATAGCTATTCTTCTGGAATTCATAGGGCGGAAAATCGATGCTTCGTTACTGTAACAGAGCTGGCATCGATTTCGTTTACCGTGACGCAGGAAACGCAAATTTAACGTCCTTAATCTAATATCGCCGTAACCATGGCAAAATTGCATGCATCGCAATATCGTGCACGTTATACGAATGCTGCGTTATTACTGTTTATTTATTTTGTGTCCACTTGTCCCAGATTTTCCTTCCAGGCGCGGCCACTTTCCGTGCTTTTCAGTTTATTACCGTTCCGTATGCCACGTATTTCCGTAAATATTGTTGCAGTCATAAGCGGCTCCAGGTTTTAGTGCATTTTTACACGCTTGACCTATTTTCTCGAGCATTTGATAATTAGAAAATAGTTCGATACTTAACTTATCGACGCTTGCCGCCGCAATGATATTGATTGATCGCATAGAACAGTCGCTTGCGTTGGACAGCGTTGCTGTCTGTTGAAATGACAAGAGTTAATTAATTTCAGTGATCAATATTTTTAAGTAGATTCAATTAGTATGAAAAATATTGAAGACGAATTGATATCGTTGAGAATATAAGAACTTTTATTTGGTTTTTCACTTTAATTTGCATTTTTTTTTTTAACATAAAAGAGATCTATAAGAATGTATTCAATCTGAGAACAATTTCATTGTGCGACATATTGTGCAGCTTAAGTTTCATCGTTTTTTGTTGAATAGATATTGGTCAAATTATGTGTCGTGGATCGTCGATCAAAGGGGCTGAATAATTTGGTAACATTTAACTCTAAATTATTAATACGGATACCTTGGCAAAAATTGATTTTAGAAATTGAATTTCGGTAAAAATGAGATTTTAATTTCAGCTGGTAAAAGCTAAAATTAATCCGTAAAAATCAGAAATATAGAGAAACTCGATTTTGTAAGATTTTTTTATAAAAATTTCATCAATCCAATGGATTACGTCGATCGTAGAATCATAGAATTATTTCGCTCTTAATAATTACTGAAATGTAATTTCACGTTAATCCTCAGCAACGATATTACCGTTTATTTGTTCCATATTTCTCTTACGATTAACAATTTCTTTTTTTTATTTTCTATTTTTTGTTTCTTGGAAATTTCCCCCGATACGTACAAAAATATCCATAATCTGTTACCACGGCTGAAATATAGGTCACTGATTGACCTTTAAACGCCCTCGTTATTAAGAATCAGCTTTTTTAACGTTGCTTTGTACTTTGCACATTTTTTTCGGGAAATTGTCGTTCGACGAAATATCGAAAAATATTCGCGACGACGGTGTTCCTGCGATTTATCCGCTACATTGCAATTTTTTTTAACGAACGGTCGTGCGCGCGTGTGCGGCGAATTAATTAATAAATGTAACGCAGCGAATATTTAGAAGTATCGAGCGGAATACCGTTATCAAGCGGCCCTTTAATTAAAAATACTTTCGACAGTGAAGCAGCAGGGCCACGAGATAGGTATTTCGGGGAATCGATTACGTGAAATCGATGCGTTTCGATAGCCTCTATGTACTTTTACTTCGAAAGGCTTTGATCGATGCCAGTTTTCTCGAGTTCGCTGAATTTCAAATCTTTTTCACCACAGAGTCTATCCGTTAATTCTTCGATGTTGAAAAAATAACACGCCCAAGTTTTATTGGCGGTGTCATCTCTCGTTAAATGGAATTTCGTTCTCTGCTATTTCTAGTTAAACGTCCAGAGAATTTTCTAAAGATTATCTTAAAGATTATCTTTAAAGATTATTAGCGACCACAGTGAGGATGATCAGTGGAACAGAACGTACGTACAGCAGCTTGTATAAACCAACATCTTCCAGAAAATCTAGAGCTTGAAGATTTTTTGTTCATCTCTTGGAATGGTTATTTTAATAATTAACTAGAGGTTTGGTTTGTCTGACTAGTGGCTCATCGGAATTTTTATTCTACAGAGTTGTATGATTTTTAATATCTCTTTTTGCTCTGCTTTTGGAATTCCTAGGATTTCCAGGTTTTTAATCGAATCTTCGTCTTTGACGTATCGCAAGACATTAAACATTATTCGAAGTATTTGTATTGTAATATATTAGTTATATTAGATAGGATACGTTCACGTTATTCTCCACAGTGATAAATATAGGCTAAGTATAAATGGATTCTATAATCGTTTGATATATTCTTGGTTTATTTTTCACGAAAAGCTTGGATCTTTTTATTAGCCAGTCAGTACATCTATCTCCTCTGTATTCGTATATTTCCACTTATCGTATTCAGTATCTTACTACGCTCTGTTTCTGAAAAATCCACGTTACTCTTGTTTGTTTCACGTTATCGCATTTGGCCAATTCTATTTATCTATTAATTTTGTTTCGTCAAAGGCTGAACATAATATGGTTCCGTAGTGGACATGTAATTAAGTAAAGGAACAGCGACGTACAAAATGGCAGCAGATAACGACAGAAATATTTATTTTTACTTGCCTATGCTTGTTTCTTATAAAATGTTAATTAAGAATAAATTAAGATAAGCGTCCGAACGACGAGATTCAGGTTCGAGAAGCGGTTGATCGGAGGATGAATGCTCGTTACAGGATAGATTTCTATTAGCGTGCAAGCTTAGCCTCGAATCCCTGCGAATTGTAGCATGCAGCCCCGTCTTAGGAAGCTCGTGTGTCTCTTCTCTTTGAAATTGAAATTCCGAAATTCGCGCTCCACGTGGCGCGAGAACGAGCGAGTAAGTGAATCTACCCCCGGCTTAATCGATTATCCGCACTGTTGTGCGACAAACGTATTTCCCGCGATTACTATAACAGGCTTTCACCTGCGTTTTAGGTAACGCCCATTAACGAAATTACGTCGTTTGCATACGGAACAGCAACGTGTCGTTCTCTTCGGTGTATACCTTCAGACTGTTACGAGAGACGTTTACTATAAGCGAAAAATTTGTCAACCACACTGCTTTTTCTTCTAATTTTCACTCTGCGAAGAAACTGATACCAAAGCTAATACAAAATTTGTATTTTGTATTTCTTTGCTCCAGAGAGAAAAAAAACTACTAGACTAATAATTGCTTCAAATTTCTATCTTATATTTTCTTACTTACTGGATAAACGTAATTATAATTTGTCTTGTGAAAAGAAAATGGTTATTTGGTCGAGTCCTTTGCTCTAAATAGCTATTTAGGAATGGTGGAACTTAATAAAATTTTGGAAACTTTATACAATATGTATCGCGAGTTTTATTACTTTCTTTGCATGTTATTCGAATTTTTATTGCCTCCTTTTTAGGAATATCGTTTCCATTAATTTCTTCTGTGCGAAGTTCAATTAGTGCCATAAATTAGCTAAATATGGAAAATTGGCGAATGTAATTGTTTGCTGATTTTATAAAAAATATTTCACGTTACGATTGCTTGATAAACGTTACGTTACGGAAAATAATTAAAACGCGCGCTGTAAAGTGTGTCTGATCACACGCCTACCGTTTCCCCTTATTTTCGACTATTTCGTATCTTTCCCTTTTTATTACATTACAAACATAGGAACATCTAATATCCACGGAAGTGCAAAGATATTCAAATACGTACAAAACACTATACTCGACACTCTAAACTATTTAACATTTCAGTTTATTTGAAAACACTAACTTCGATAAAATATTATTCGAAATCGATGTTTCATCTGAACATATAGTTACATCTCGTAAATTATCCTTGAAATAAAAGTAATAAATTAGCTCGTTACTCCAAGCAGTTACGTGTTACTTTTTATTCGAAGGGAAATTTGCTGGTCGTCAGATTGTGACGTTCTTTCTTCACTTTTGTTTCTTCAGGCAGGAAACTCGTCCTCTTATCCGTCTACTCTGTTCCCCTTTCTGAAAATCGGTCGTATGCAATAAACTTTGCCGGAACTGGTTGGGCCGAGTTTATTTTCACGCCACTTCGCCCTCGCGTCTCGTCTGGCGCTAGCGTGTTGTCATTTCCTCTCCGCCTTTTGCTCGTTTTCGGTTATTTCGCCCGTCCTAGCTATCTAGTCGAGGGAAACAACAAACCTCGCGAAGGCGTCTACGCTGATTACGAGCGGCCGTTCACTGTCTCTAGGATTAATTTAAGATTTTGCCAGTTATCGGGAGGGAGCATGGAATTTTCCAGGAATTTCGCCTCATCCACGCGTGAGAAATTTCGACGGCCGCTCCTTTCGGAATGACGATAGGAATCTATGTCAGCTCCAGGTTATTAGTTTTATCGTAAAGTTAATTGAAATTAACGCTGATACAGTCGTGTTATCGCATAAAAATTCCTCATAAATGTCACGATGAACAGCCACGGTCCAATGATAAACGTTATGACGCGTACTACGGATGAAATTTTTGATAATTCACGTACACACTGGAATTGCGGAGAAACAAATAATTAAAGAGCGAGTTTGCGTGACGCTCCTAAACGTAGCGCGAATAAACTAGTGCATTTTCAAGCACTTTCGCAAAATTTCGAATAAACAGATGTCCACATAATGCTAGACAGTTATATTCCTCTGAAGCTAACCGTGGTTTGGGTACGTTCCAGGAGAAGATCTCCTGTACCAAACTCATTTCGACAGCGAAACATATTTTCTACGCGTTATCTCTACCCGAACTTTTACGACGTCGTAGAAAATGGAAATGGACGAATTTCTGACGACGATCTTAATTACTTTATCTTCGTGAATGATCCATTAATACAGACGCAAACGCATTAATCACGCGGAGTTGATTCTTTGTTACTCTACTTCATCGTATCCTTGTCAAGAGACTTTTTCTGCTCTGTAAATAATTGAATAAGATCGCTGTGATTGATGATTCTTGCTACGGTATACATATACACGTGCCATGAAACTACGAAGATATTAGCTTTTGTTACGCTGCGCGAAGCTGCCTGTGTCTGACCACACACAGCCCGTTTCTCCTTGCACTCGAGTGGCCGTGCTCTTCTTTCTACGTTCCACGATTCCTTGGAATCTCGCTAATTTCGGACTTTCTGTCATAAATAACGACGTTATGTCGCGAATATTATCAAACGTTGTCGTCACACATATCTCTATATAGAAATCTGTATATCTTCGAATATCGCAACGAGCACTTTGCTTCGGCTATTTTGTACACTTTCGTGTATCCATTATCGTGTATTTTTTCGCACATTTCTGTACATTATTATCCACTTGCATACTTTATCACAGGTTCGTTGGAATTTTTCTTGGAAATTGCACTTGCTAGAAATTTCGAAATTTCTCATAGGTGCACGAATATCGATTTAGTCACCGTTCTCGTTAATATCGTACGTACGACTACTCTAAAGTAAGACGAGTGTGTTTTACACTTGCTTCGGAATAACAACAATAACGAAACGTTCTTACGACCGATTCTCTCGAAGAAATAATACTCTCTAAAAAAAAAATACCAACTTGAAGCAAGCTGATCAAAGGAAGTTCCAAGTAAAAGTGTATTCTCCGCGTAAACTTCTATTTATCACGCTTTCCGCGTCTCTCCAACAAGAACCGTCAAGATGCGCGATCCAAGCAGAGTCTCGACCGCAGCGTGGCCGCGATGATTTCGTAATCGAGAAATTCTGATCGAGTGTCGGACAATAGCCAGTCCGCGAAGGCTTTAGCAAGTACGAATGGATCCCAAGAGGTATAGTGGTAATGAAGAGCTATAAGCGAACGCGGCCCGGGTATATAGAGAGCGGAGGATGGGTCCGGATTAAAGGAAGATAACTGCATCGTAATCTTCAATCTGAAGCACCCCACGGGAAATACCGCTGCGGATACCCCGTGACGTGCATGCACAGAAAGAAATTACATTCTAAAAACCGGCGCTCGCGAACCAGCCGGTCTACTTCCTCCGATGGCTGGTAATTTCCGCGTGCCTCCTTCCGTCGAGCATTTTCTATCGTCCCAGACAGGCTACTGGAGCAACGATTCGATCAACTCCCCCTCAACTAATATAAGCAAGCGGTAGAATTTGTCGCGGATTTATTTCCATTGGTCGTCGACCGATATCCTATTTTCTGGAGACGCTCGTTGCATTTATTTCCGCGCTGTTTCGTGTCCTCCGCGTGAATTTGATTTCGCCAGAGGACTTTGATTTTATTCGTTTCGGCTAATCTTATGTACAGGCGATCTCATTGAGCTTCGCAGAATTCAAATCGGAGTGAACTCTATCTAACTTTATCTATCTTCTCTTTATTTTCTAATTTTCTTTATATTTAATAATTTTCTTTATCTAATATTCTAATTTTCTCGTAATTTTACCACATAGACGGATAGCTAGCGTTCGGATCTTTGCAACAGTTCAGTTACCTGCCGAGGTTTATTCAACGTAAAGACACGCGTAGATAGTCGTGAAGTATAAAGTTGAAAAATGGTAATTTATAACGCGTGTAAGTAACCATCATTTCCTTCTGCTCTTTAGTTTCTGTAGTCGATCAGTGTGGTTTCTGAAAGACTCAATTGTATGATATCTACTACGAAGCTTGATCTATATTTTAAATATACAGGTTGATTCAGATTTGTCTGACCAATTCTTGTTAGTGTACTCTATGGATGTAAGTGAGGAAACTATGTTATACGATCGTGGGATTGTCTGAAGTTTTATCAAGGAATTGCGGTCTCTTATTTTTACATTTAACGCCAAATGTGTTATTTCAAGAAAGAATAAGATACATCCATCATAACTTGTTTGGAAGCCTATAACGCGTTTCAATCGGCATTTCGCAATCTAATACATTTTTGTGTTTCTGATGATCACACGATGTTTAACTGCAATCTATTTTTTATTTGCCAATTTACAATTGTACATGTTCTATCGTATCGGCATGTAACGTCATACTACGATAACAAATGTAATTCATTTTAGTAGTACATTTTCGTCCGAAAAACGATCTTCTATACAAACATATGCATATTTTAAGTAACGAAAGTTCGCGTGATCGATTCCATCGTTGGAAACACAACTGGCCGCTACACGCAGGAGTATATCGCGTTTCTAACAATTCCAATTGTTCGAGTTGCCGTTTGTATTGCCAGATGCATTTCGGCCCACTCTTTGTTACATGCGGCGTTATTTTGCTCGTAGTTTATGGCGCAAAGTTATCCCATTTGGCCGAATTCGAGGCGCAAGGACAGTGTTGAATTTTCGTCGATGCTTATATGCATTTACGATCGCGCTGGGACAATGGGCATATTAATGCGTACTCGCTTCCAACTCGATGCACCTGAACTTGCCGCAGTAACTTGCGCCATGAAATCTTAAAGTCATCCAACCGAGAATCAAAGGAATTTAAACTCCAACACGAAGATGAAGAAGCAATTTAGCAAAAACGATAACGATTATTACGTCTATTTCAATCTTCCATAAAAATCGTAATCCGAGCAAAAAATCTGCATAAAATAAAAATATAAATATATAATATAATATATAATACATAAAATTATATTATAAATAATTATATATTAGATATATTATTATATAATTTTTAAATATATAATTATATATGATATATTAAATATTAAATATATTATAAATATATTATAAATATATAATACATAAAATTT
Organism: Bombus confusus; assembly: GCA_014737475.1. Classification (NCBI taxonomy): domain Eukaryota; kingdom Metazoa; phylum Arthropoda; class Insecta; order Hymenoptera; family Apidae; genus Bombus; species Bombus confusus. The sequence continues at coordinate 1,130,883 of JACXIV010000011.1, forward strand.
GGCAAAGTTCAGTGTTAAAATTCAAATCATAATACGCGATTTTATGACGTCGCGACGATAAAATTTCGTAAATTTAATATTCTGAATCGTCTGAATCTAATGGCGCAACGAAATACACGTCAAGAGTTAATCGAAAATTTGAAGAACGATATGTGACTTTTACAAATCATCGAAAGGATCGATCGTGTCTTTTAGTACATGCAGTATCCGGTGTTTCGAATATATTAATACTTACGATATCTATAATGATACCTAGCCGTTCGAATTCGCCTGTTCATGATCGAACAAACAAAACTCACGGAGAAACAACCACGTCGTATAATAATAGCCGCGTACCACGAGATCATGGAGATTAGAGGTATGACGTTAACGATCGATCGCAAAAACGGAAGTTGGAAACCGGAGGACGCGTATACATAAATACAAATCCGAGGAACAGCCATGAATACCGATAATAACGTACAAGCACGACAATACCTGTACTTAGTGTACGTAGCGGTGGCCAGCGAACAATACGCGAACAATAAGTGAAAATGCCAGAGCTGATAATGTCATACGCGCCTCAATACCAGCATCCAGCGGTGTCCTACAGCCGTGGACAAACGTTTCGCGTGTACACGGATCCATGGATCTCGCGTATCCTATCGTCGGTATGCAACCAATTCAACAAAGCCTGCCGAGTTTCGAAGTCTTATTTATAGCGTAAGAGCGTGTTCTCGCTCGAGCACGCTGCGTGGAAACTGGTTAATCCTTGGAAGTTTCACCTACAGGGTGTGCATTGCGCGGACCGAGGGACTTTAGAAGTGATTTCAAGCACCTAGAGGACGCTTGTTAATTGGAAAATAGGCATTTAGAGGATTTCAGTCGGGTTTGCGTGTAGCTTTCGATAGGTTAAGCGCGAAATTATGCAACGACCATCGTGTTTAATGGCAAAGTACAAATGAAAGTACAAACAATGGCAACTCTCCGAACAGTTTTCTACTTTCTCAAACTCTTTCTCGTTCTGTGAATTTTTCGTTCCTCGATAATACCGCGTTCTTACCAAATCTAACCGAATTTCTGTATTCTGAGAGTCGCTCTCTTCAGATTGAACAGCTGATACCGACGATTCACACGTTCCAGTAATAACATCGTGCACTGTGTCGTACAATTAGTACATTACAGTACTAAAGGACTTGGTGGTTTAGGGTTAGCGTGCAAGTCTTTTCGTATAGGCTCTTAGAGTCGCTCTCGGTTGGTCGAACAACTGATACCGATGATTGACGTGCTCCGATAATGACACAACGTGGTGTGTCTTACAGTTAGTACAGCACTGCAATGTAAAGTACTAAAGAACCGGGTGGTTTAGAGCGTACGTCAATATTTCCATGTACAATCTGAGAGTCGCTCTCGATCGATCGAAGAACTGACACTGGCGATCGACGATATAACAGTTCCAATAATAACATGATACAGCGTGTCCTCCAACTGGTGCACTACTGAAGCGCTTGGTGATGATTTAGAGTGCACAGTGTCGAATTCAGTGCATTTAATCTGAAGGTTCTGAATCATTGAAATGACCAGTAAGATGTATGAATGTATTTTATAACAAATTAAAATGTGCATAAGTTTCTCCTTTTATTATTATTAATTTTTATTATTAATAATTTAAGAATTTCCTTTATTAAACGGTCCTGTTTGTGTCCACAAATATTTGTATTTTTTCTATCATCTGTTTGTTACTATAGCAAGGGGATTTCGGTGCTATTACCGACAATCATTAGGAAGGTTTTCATTGTTTCAATTAGAGTGTATGGGCGTGCGATTTGTTAACAATCGGGGACAAGCAACTCAGCTGGATGTAACGTACGTATAAATATATTCGCATATAAGTGTAACGACGCTAAATGCTTGCGATTAGCTAACGATATTTCGACATGAACACTCGCACAGGTCTCTATCGTTCATCATCGTGCGTTATTCCTTCGAGTTTTTATCGTGGCAATTTATAACCGAAGAGTTGAAATGGTAAACGATGCAGGATTCCTAATAGAGCAAAGAAACGACTCCTACGTCTTGTCAGAATTCTACTCGTCAATTGTGTAATTACACAGGCAACGAAACGATACACGTTAGACAGACTTCACCCGATTATCCCTGGCAAACTTCACGAGAGCTGCTTTGACTAATGGTGTTCCCGGTTCCTGAGCGACACGATCATTTATCGTTATTATCTCGCTATCGTATCTTTTTACTTTTCGTTTCTTTAATGTACCGTACCCGGAAACTTCTGTTCCAACTTTCTCTCAAGCAGCAACGCTGCATCGCTGCGAAACTTCTCATACTCGTCTCTCCATGCTCGTTACCGCTCATCGATCTCAGATCGATCGAAGGCTAAGGGGAACGTTAAAGAATATTACGGAACACGCGTACAGAGAAACGTTTAATACTCCGGGCCATTAGTAATACGACAAAGTTTAATTAATCTGCACGACGGTTATTTATTTGCTACGAATTACAACATTTTTACCTGTGCGAACGATTAATTCTTATCGTGAAATTTCAAGAAAATTTCATCAACTTTCATTTACGATACGGCTGACTTTTTCGAGACTTGTATTATAGTTCAGCATCTTTACCTAGAACAGTGTCCTTGCAAATTTATGTTCTTACTTTTAATTAACGTTACAATGTTCTCGCTTCTATTAAGAGTTTAAGTAGGTATGGTGATATGGATTTGTTTCGTCCATTAAATTCTATAATAAATGGCAGGTTTTGAATATTTTATACATTTTTACTCGTCACATGCATCTTCCTGAAAGTTCTCACAAATGCCTAAACGTTCGCAGTTTACTAAATACGCATCAGATCGATCAGGTGCAATCGTCACCGACAAAACTCGCTACACGTCGGAAAATTGCCAAAAAAATGGACATTTTCCGTATTCTCTTCTACCAATCGACCCACGATGAAGACTTCTATCGGGAAAAATCGTTATCAATGTCAACGATTTCTCTAGCGTTAGCGAAGCTCGATCGACCAGTCTGACAAAGGTCTATTAAAATCACTCGATGGCCCCAGTTGGCCGCGAGATGGCGATCTCGATTTGTCTTGCGGTCGGTTCGCGATTGGCCGACGATTTTTCTGGCACTGAATCTAAAATCATTCTCTCTTCCTACGTTCCCCGCTTGCCTCTCGTTCCATTACACGAGTAATGCCGTCTCGAAGAGGAACAGCGCGAGTGCAAAGTGTATTGTGTTCGTCTGCGCTCCTTCGTTGGCCATCCTCTCTCTTCCGTTTTCGTTTAGGCCCGTGTACGGCCCTCTAAACTTAGCCTCTCTGTCTTTCTTTTTTACTCCCTGTCGTCGCGTTCCCACTTCCTCTTTGCGAGGAGAGCAGAGATTCGCGTTGCTCGTGACCGATTCCTAGCATCTTTTCTTACCGATTCCTCCACAGACTCACGCACCAGTCGCGTCTAATCTCTCGTCACGGTTCGACGAGATAATTCTTTACACGTTTCCGTAGCGAAGCTCGTGTCCGTGAAAAATTCGAGTAAGTTTCAGATGTTATTCGTATCGGTGGAAAATCTGCCGTAAATTCAGGCAAATTCTAAGCTTCGGTGCAAGATTCGCAGCAACATTTTGGCAGATACCAAACGCCAGGGGTAAATTTATCTCGAATCTGACGTTGATCGTATCGGTGGTAAATTCGTTGGAAATTCGAATAAATTCCAAGCTTTAGCGGAAAGATCATCGCGAAATTGGGTACGTTCCAGACCGTTGCTCGTATGGAAAATTTATTGTAAACTCATCGAAAATTCAAGTAAGAGGCAGATCTCGTTCGTATCGTTGGGAAATTCGAGAAAGTTGCAGTAAATTTCAAGCGTCAGTAGAAAATTCATCGACGATTTCGCGGGAATTTCGTTCGTATCAACGCAATATTCGTTGTAGATTCGACTAAATTCCGGATGTCATTCGCGTCAGTGGAAAATTCAGCGTCAGTGCAGGTAAATTCGAGCGGACTGGAAGCGTCGCGTCAGTAGAAAATTCCGGGCAAATTCGACTAAATTGAAGTAAATTCGAGGCTCCATTCGCGTTACAAGAAAGCTCGCCGTGTACTCGAGCGAAGTCGAGTAAATTGCACGCGACGTTCGCATCGCTGAGAAGTTCGTGCAAAATTCCAATAACCTTCTAAACATCATAGCGGGAAATTCGTAAGAAACTAGAGGAAATTCCAAAAGTCATTCGCATCGCTAGAAAATTCCGGACAAATTCGGATAAATTCGAGCAAACTCCAACCTGATTCGCGTCAGTGGCAAGTTCACCGCGAATACGAGTGAAATCGAGTAAATTCTGAGCGTCGCGCGTATCACCGAGAGGGTCGTACAAAGTTCGAACAACTCTTAAACGATAGTGGAATTTAAGACAAATTAGGGTAAATACCAAACGTCGTTCGCATCGCTGGAAAAATTCACTATAGATTCCAATAAATTCCAGTAAATACCAAGAGCGATTCGCGTCACTAGAAAGTTCACAGGAAATTCTCATAACTTGCAGACGTGGCCCGTGGCAAATTCATTGGTAATTCGAGGAAATTCGAGGCGTCGCTCGTATCGGTGGAAAAAAGTGAGCTTTTCTCTGTCCGGGCTATTTACCCTGGGCCACTCGCCACGCTCGAGAAGCCCCTGTGTGACAGTGTCGCGTCGCGTCACATAGTGAAGAAGAAGTGATAGCAACCGTCTCACGGTGTAACGACCTTCTCTGGTTCGCGTACGCGCCGGAGGAAAACCGGCCAGAGACTCGGGGCTTCTGCTCGCTTGTTGACCGAGTGTCTTCAAGCCCGGCCTGGCAAAGAGGGCTTCCAGGCCTCAGGGGGTGAGTACTTCTTCTGCTGCTTCCTCCACTTTTTTTTCTTCTTCCTCGTTTTGCACCTTCTTCTTGCAGCTACTCCTACGTCGTTGTCCTCCTTTTTCTTCGTCGCGACTTTCTCCCTCTTCGTCTCCTCGTGTTTTCTATTTCCCCACTTATCTCTACGGCATCCCCCGTCTTAATTTCTTGCCGTTCGACGAGATAAGGGAAGAGCCTGGGCATCCTAGGCGCCGAGAACAAGGGCTTACGCCCTCCCGTTATTGCCACCCGTTCGATACGTTAAGTGGCGTGTATCGACGGTGTACTTGCTTCTTTGCGTCCTTTCTTTACCCAGACTTGGCCGAGCGAACGAGTTAGAGAAATTATTTGACGGACGACGCGCAGTATATCGGAGAGGAAACTCGTCGGAAAGGCGAGAAAAATTAGCGTAGTAGTCGATGTGAATTGTTCGATCGATAGGATTCGTAGACGGGAGGATGAAGATATATCTGGAGACGCGAGAGGCAAAAATTGGCATGGGTAGTATCTGATGTGAATTCATCGACTGATAGCATAGATTCGCAAAGGGAATGAAGATGAATCTAGAAACACGAAAGGCAAACATTGACATAGGGTTACGTTTCGTATAAATCCTTCAATTAGTAGAATAATCTGGATAATGGGATTAAGTTGTATCACAATACAATATGTCTACAATAAATGGCACGTGTCTTACTATTCCAGCAGACAGAAATCTTATAAACTTGACAGATCGTGACACGTTGCTCGCGTATGATTTACTCGCTCGTTTTATCATTCGGTTATTCACATGATTCTGCCACGAAGATTTATTTCACAATAATGGATAATAGTTACAGAACATACACACAGAATGTGGATACGAAGAGCAAAGTGTCTAGAATCTCTTCCAATCGTCTCGAGTGTCATAGAATCTGTCCACGAGAAGATTGTTCGAACGAGTTACTTAATTTCTCGAATTCTTGGGGACGCGGTCGTCAAAAGAAGGGACTTAGGCTCGCGCCTCTTGTTGACCGAGTGTCTTTAAGTCGGCTGCTGTCAGAAAGCCCTTTCTTCCCCTCAAAAAGCCTTCTCTTCCGGTACTATACGCCGATTCTCTCTGTCGCTCTTCTCACCACCATCGCTTCACCTCGATTTCTCACATCCCGTAAATTCCCCTGTATCGTAATATTTATCGTTCCTCTTACGATCGTCCTTCTAGCCTTGCAACGAGCCGCTCGACGCAGTGATCGTTTCTTCGAGGCTGCCAGTTCGCTTCGTTAAGAAGACGGAAGAACTTTTGCGACACGGATCTTATTTTGAAAATAAATAGTCAGATAAGATACGTAATTAATAGTAAGATACGTAGAATGAAAAACACAGTAACAGTCAAACACAGTCCACGGTATAACGATCATTATATTACACCGATTAAAACATTTTACGGATGGGACAATCCACTGTCTGGGTATTTTAACTTATAATTCTGTACTTTTATGCTTTTATTTACACTTCTTTAAATTCGTACTCGCAAAAATGGGAATTTGCGTAAATATCAGCAGCCTGGCAATTATTTCTATCGTTCTAGGCTCGCAACGCTATGAAACACCACGCGAAACTATCCTGGCTTGCTTGTTTATAATATCCCCGTAATATCGTACGATCAAATTCTTTTGTTCCATTGTTCGTAGCAATTACTGCGTTTTAATTCTCGGATTAATGTGTGAAACTATGATCGGTATTAGTCTGTAATTATTTCACGTAAGACGTCGGTCGATATTCTCTTCGGATGCAAATTCTGGTTATGAGATCGAGACTGGTTTATCCAGCCAATAAAGTGTAATTTGGTATAAGACGACGAGGAAAAACGAGATTGGCCGAATTAACGCTTAAGCCGATTCATGACATATTGCCTGCTGGGTGATGTAACGTCATCAGAAGATAAATAATCCTCCAAGGATCTGGAACATTAGCCCTTGATAACTGGAAGGTTAGCAAGGTGATGACATAGGTCAACAGAGGGACTAGGCCCAAGGGGAAGCCAACCCCATATCCACGAATTGTTTCTGTGCTGTATTACAGATTTACGTGGTATAAACCTGAATGCACAGACGTCAGATTCTAACAGTTCTGTATTCATACAGCAATCGAAGAGTCCGCGGCAAAAACTTGTCAATTTTTCTATTATCCCGGGAGTTTCTGTGTTTTTTCGAAATTCGAAAATTTCTCGGAGCAGCTGTCAACACGGTGTTGACACCAATTTCAAACTCGATTGTTCTAAAAAAAAAAAAAAAAAAAAAAAAAAAGAGGCTTTGGACGAGAGAATTTTTAACTTATTTCTATGCATACAACAATTTGCAGATTTCCGATATATTTTTTACGTATACCTTCACCTGCATACTGCATACTCGCGTCTTCGATCGGTAATTTAAAATCATTTTTCATTTTCCTCGTGGTTTCGTTTAAAGTTTGCTTCCCTTTGAAAATTTAAGGTAACATACGATAATAAAGGCTATTGTATGACATCCCGGGAACTCGAAGAGCATTCCGCGAAATTTCCGAGGATTTTTTCAAACGCAGAAACGTGAAAACCACCACGAGCCGCGCTTGAACGACCCAGTATTATGCGGACGTCGTCGGTAAAAATGAGCTTGCAGACAGAAGGTTAAGCTTGGACATAAACCAAATGATGCTACCACGCAATTTGCGGACTAAAACAGGGATTAAATATATAGACGTATGGACGTATAACTTGGGAATCACGTGTCTCTACGACAAGTTAAGGTGGTCGAATTGCATAGATGGTTCGGTATACGCGTTTTCAGGTATAATTCTAATTTTGCTCGCCGTATAATACATTCGAGAACAGGTTCAAAGTTGGTGCAGTAGAATAGTTGATATAATTGGGATTCGCGTACAATAGGTGCTCATCAATTTTCCTCGCTACCTATTACTTTTCCTTCGTATAATGGGATAGCTCGCGTTCAGGTAAGCGAATTCAACCGTCAAAAGCTCGGTTAATCGGGCACTAACTAAAATTCTGTCCTGATAAATGGAGTTCTGCTGTAACGTAAATGACGTTCTTAACGAGGCCTGCACGACTACTACAGATACTTTCGGTCAAGTTGATCAACAGCGCATTTTGGCAATTCACCGCGGCAGGTGAATAACGTTCTTGGCAATCGGACGCAAAGCTACGCCGTGGCAATTTGATTGGTTGGGCAAATGTGCGTGCGTACATGAACCATCGGTGACCTGTTTCTGACGTCTGTTTCACGTGGCATTGTCGACGTCGTTTAGGCGAAAATGCGTTATATACGAGCAAAGGTGGAGCCGTGGGAAGGCGAGAGAAGCCAGCAAAGTGTTGTTAGCTTCTCGTTCGGCGCATTGTGTGCCAGTTTTCAAAGGAGCTGCTTGTTTGCACGCAGTTCCATTTCTTTTTCGTCGCACGGCACAATTCCATGTAAATTTCTCCCAAGCTCTACCTCTTTTTCTTGTTCCAACGAGAGCGTTATTCGTATAATTGCGACGAAACGCAATGTAAAGTTGTTCGACGTTTAATGTGACGTATGTTTCACGTGTTTGGTCGAAATGACTGAGAATGGAGGGAGGATTTTAGTTAATAGAAACGAGGAATCTTGTTGTTTCTGGTATTTTCCAGCGTTGAAAATCGTAGCTACGAATTAGGGGTTAAAGATCGTTTCAACGATACTACACCCGTGAAAATGATCGAAGTTTACATTACAATCGTGAATTGTACCGGATTTTAATTGTTACGGTCGAGGAATTCTTTATCGAGTTTTTCAAAATTGAACGTGCAGTTGTGAACTAAAAGTTGATTCGAAGAATTAGAAATTAACTTACCACATACGATTAAAATATTCCGAGTGTCTTGAACATTAACGAAACTGAAATTATACTTTCAATGATTGAAGGATCGTACGTATTTGGAAATTTTATTCGTGAATTATAAACCGAATTATTAGTTTTAGTTGTCGCAGCGAAGAATTTCTATATTTATATCGCAATTATACATCAAGAACTAATTTCAATTTTTCGAGTGTTCACGTATTCGACCTAAAAACAAATTTCTTCTAAAACACGAAGACGATGTTACGAGCAATATAAGAGCTGACCAATCGTCCGTATAACGATTTAACGTTCAACGTTTATCACTCGCATCGCATTGAAACTGATCACGTCGCTACGACAGAAGACCGCGTAATATCATCCCGATATCAAACAACACCAAAGGAAAAAATCCCCGCCCTCAACAGAACAACGCAATTCATCGGCAAATAAACAAATAATTAAATTCCTCTGCTCATAAACGTATAATGATTTGGCGCGCTCATCGATCGTAGAGGTTTCGCGATTTGTTTTCCTATTTGCAAATTCAGCGAAAACAATTACCACTTGTATTTGCGCGCAATTGTTTGCGTTCAGTTACCAATTAACCAATATTCTCGGCGACAATTTCCAAACGTTGTGTATTCGTTTAACACACGCTATCAATTATTCAGCAGGAAATTGCATAGCAATTGGGTGCTCTTTAACCCGCTAGCCAACGTCATTTTGCGTTCTGCAGTTGATTGTTAACATTGAAATTCGCTGCTTCCTTTAAAACTGCCCCATCTCCGCCTGCCCCTCTAATGAAATTCAGATTGAGAAAGCTTTCAATCGGCTATAACCTTCCGATATTCTCACTCGGCTCTGCTTTATGAGATGACGCTGCTCCGAGGGATTTTGTTCGTACGATACGGCTGTGAATAGCTCGACATATACTCCGCGGTACTTGACAGACACGACGATGCATTTAATAATTAAGTCCCTGGTTCCTGTTTCGCTCGAAGATCGCCATCGCAGACGATTTAATCGTAGTTGAAATTGTCTGAAGGTTTTCCCGAAATTGACGATCTTAAGACTCTTTGGTATAATAATTTATCAACGAACGATTAGACTGTGGATTTTTAGGCGAACGTGTAGTTTCGGAGATACGATCGAACGAATGGAATGCGAATAGGAATTTGTTTCGCTCTCGACGTTTCTCGTTATGGCTGTATTTTGTAATATTACGCGTATATTTCGCGTATTTTTGTGTATTTGAATTTTCTGTAAATTCGGCAAAAAAAGCGCCGGAGGATTGGCAAATGTAAAATTGTGAATTATGAATTTCTACGTCGAATTACCTATTAGCATCGATATTCGTATTCGTATTATATTTATTCGAACAAGGCATACATTTTGTACAGCTAAGGGTAAAAGCAACGCGACGACATCGAGAATTTCAAAGTTTGCAACTTCTCTTTTCTCCATTTTTAAATAAAAAATACCTATTCGAGCGTATTTATATTCATTGGGTGTTACAATTTAAATCTGTCCTTTTTAGGTCGTTCTTTGTCACTCGCAGTGACGAGCTATCCGTTTTATGTGAAAATTGATGTTGCATAAAAACGTCTAGTGAGATGTGCATGGCTCTAGAAATTCATCACAAGATAGCTCTTACTTTTACATATCAGAAATTATATGGGAAGAAGAAAAGACCTGTTGTAATTATTGTAAATTAAATTACACATCTTGAAATATTAAGCGTAAAAACAGTAGAAAATTAATTTTATCGTTCCCTAGAAATTTGATAAGAATCTAAAAACATAATACTTAATTTAATGATCTTGAAATTAATAGAAATTGAATCCCGATACTTTTCGAATACACTCTGATTTAATTTCATTTAATTTTGTCCGAATTAACGATAGAATAATCCGAATTAATACGTCCAATTATATTAAAAATAATCTTTTACAGTAAATTCGCAACTGTTACTGTCTATTGATTTCTCTTTAATTATGTTGCAGCCGTCAATCTTCCATTAAAGAATCGGAAGTCAGAAAAATATTTATACGATTTTATGTAAAATTCGTCGAAATCCTATTTATGCAAAATGTTTGAACCAGAACGATTCTAATACTAATACAGATCCAATCTACTTTAATCTTGCACCACGTTGTACAAATCCAAACTATATTTATCCAACTTCCACTTACGCTAAATATTCCCTCTGTTTCCCCAAAATACAGTACCTTTTACAGAGCCAACTAATTTCTCACGATCAATCAAAAATTCCATTTCAATCAAAGTAGAACTAAACCCAAATTTGCTTTTTACGTTATGTTACGCAATCTTATGCTATATTCACCCAACTTCTATATATAAATGGTCGTTTGTATTTCCAAAAAGCTACGCCGTCCACAAAATCAATCGCAAATCCAAGCCCAAAATTTCATTGCTTCCGTCACCAACCGAACTCCATCGAAACGGAACCACGCATGGTCGTATTATTCTAGTCGTTACGATAGGATCGAACGAGCCGCTCCCTCGCCAAGTTGGTCAACTTCGCGAAACTTAAAGCAGAGAAGATGGATGAAATTACGCGTATAAAGTAGCCAACTAAAACGAAGTTCGAAAAATTTCAAAACGTGCCAGTCGACGCGTTCACTAAATCGATTAATCGAACGAGATTAAAAGAAGGCAAATTTCACGGATTAAAGGATTTCCAACAGTGCGACTAACTCGGCTAACATCGTCAGAGAAACGCGCGCGAATACGATACGACGTTGTACGACATAAAAGTTAAAGCCTATGACTCGGTGTATTTCTATTTATCGCGTCTGCAGAACAAATTCCATAAAATTCGCGTGCCAATTAACGAGTTAATCAATTTGCGCTGCGAGCTGCTGTGATCGAAGCCGATGCACCGGTCCAGCGTTTCCCTCCTACGCAACTTGCGTGATCGATGCCGATGTGCCGGCTCAATAACCGAAAGTTCCCGATCGAGCGTTCCTTTCCAGCATTTACACCAGGTTGGAGAGAGCGTGCGGAAAATGAAGTGACTGTACGTGAATCGGCTCTAGTGAAAGGGAGACACGCCGTAGAAGGGTGGCTGAGACGGGGGGAGGGAGCGGTTTGGTTGGTGGACGAAGGGTGAGAAGGAGCCACGCGAGATGGTCGTGAGTATAAGGGTAGATATGGAGAGATGGAGGCAGAGGGTGGAAGGGAGACGGAAGAAGGGTTGGATGTTGGAAGGTGGTGGATGGAAGGGACGTATTGCAGAGCCTGGCAGGCACGACGATGCATTTAATAATTAACTCGCTGGATACACGACGATGGATGTCTGACGGGGTTTCGCCGGGGGCTGATGGCGAGCAGAGGGGCGAATCGAGGGGCGAGGGGTCGGTTTGTTGCAGGAGCAAGTATGGAGGGACGAAGGGAAGCAGGAGGAGGTCGGAGGAGAGAATGGTGGTCTGGAGGAAAGTGGGTGGGGCGGAGGGTGGCGGATGAGGGAAAGGGGGTAGTGCTTGGGGTAGGTAGGAAGGTTGGCAGCCGGAATGGCTCTCGTGGATGCTGCGCGACGATCAATACACCACGTGATGCCACGCGTCACGTCTTTCTCGCTCCCCCTTTCTCCAGTTGCTCTCCTTCTCGCCGTCTGTCTACCCGGTCCTCTTTTTCCCTTGCTTGTTCTTTCTTTTTCAGTCTCTATTATAGTCTGCTTCCATGCCTCTTTCTCCCTTTTTCCACCGGATGCTCTCGTTTCCACTCGCCTCTTGGCTCTATCTTGCAACCCCCTTCAGCCCTCCCCGGCCCCTACTACCAGTCTTCCTCCTCATCCTCCTTCTTCGCCACCCCGTTTCTTTCGTACTCTCCACTCTTCTCTTTGTCCCGTTTCTCCACCTCCTTCTCTATCGTTTTCTCTCCCCGTCTGTCTGCCCGTTCAAGCTTCGCTCTTTTTTCCTCCTAATTGTAGCGGCGCCGATTCCTTTTCTTTCCTCTACTGGCCCCCCTCGCTCTTTTCCTCTTTTCCTTACCCTATTTAATTCACCCCCTCCGGGTTGCCCTTTTCTTCCCTTGCTTTCGACTTATTCTTCCCAATTCTTCGTCCTCTTTGTTGCCTCTACACTCGTCCAGTGATTTTATTTTTTCCCTTTCTTTCTTCTTTTCTCCTCGCTGTAGCCCATCGCTTCTCGTCTGGCCTTTCTTGCTCGGCGTGCCGCGTGTCGTCTCTTTTCATTTCGAGCAATCTCCTCCAGCTCTCGAACGTTCGCTATCTTTGATTCTCGCTAGCCGGCGATTTTCTTCGCTACTTGCTCTCTTCCCTTCCTCTCCTGCCTCCACCGCTGGTACACCGTAGCGGGCCGTGGAAGTGGAAGTCGTCGAATCTCCCCACGTGCAACGTGCACCGTCCGAAGACTGTGTCTCGCAGTTTTATTCCCTGCTCGGTCGTTTTATTTCCTTCTCTTCGGTATTCTTCCATGGCTCTATCCTCGAGTTTTGGGGAAAAAAGAAACGATCTATTTTTATTTAGCTTATCGTGAATCTTGAAATATCGCCGCTCGACTTCGCTGTTGGATACGAATATTGACTTCGACTTTTGGTATTGCGAGTAGTTCAGGTATTTCGACCTTAGATATTTTAAGCGCTTTAAGCATTTCAATTTCAAGTATCAAGTCACGTGCATTTTCCGCGTCCAGGCAAGCAGCCATAAGACGATTACTATTCACGAAGGCTTCACGCGTATTTTCTCGCCTTCCTGTCTCTTTGTTCCCTATCTCTTTCGATTTTTTCCCAGCCGTGATCCACGAGTTAGAGCGAAAAATAGTTCTTCCATGAAATAAATGCTACCCGCGCGTCCAGCCAAACTCGTCGCTCGTCCGTTTATCGAAAAACGCCACGATTTTCATTATTTTTTTCCCCTATTTTTGCCGATATCGACCGAGCCTGGTCCATTCTGTGCCCGTCTTCCGCGTTTTCACGCGTCGAAACAGACCGCGATTCGTATCTCGCGCCAGACAAACGACGTCGATCGCACGTCTGCGATTTCCGCCGTCGGGCGGCTCGGAATTCTCGCGAGCTCGCACCTCTGCCATGATTTTTTGCAATCGATAGTTCTCGAGTAGTCTGGCGATTGAGTTGGCAACGACGTAAGTGGCAAAAAGGTAAAAACTGATTTTTCTACGAGGGTAAAGTATTCCATTCGGAATACGCGGAAGAAAAGTTGCGAACGACGGGATAGTTTAATTTTACCTTTTCGCTTTTATATGGAGGAAATTTAGTAGTAGGTGAAGTAGTTTCGGAAGATATAATTCTTATAATTTTTTAAAGAAATACGATCGATACGTGGAATATAGTCACGCCCGAAGACAACCTGAAAGCATTTTGATGGTATTTTTGTTCTTATTCGCGCAATTTCGTCGATAGCCCTCGGCAGCTTTCCAGCTTGTAAATTTTAACGCATGTTCGCCGTCTTTACGTAATGCTATGGTTTTCCGGCTTGATTCCTTTGCGAGCGAGATCAGAAACTGCGAGCCGATTTCCAGACAATGCTCTCATTTGCTTTGTTTCGCTCGTAACTTAACTCTGTAATTTTGTGACCTGTATATTTACTCTTCGGTATTTTATCGTATTGCCAATGCTCGCTGATGAGCGAAAATTAGATGATAAATGGTATCCGTCGGTATGTTGCAGTCGCAAAATTTATTTTAGTAGATTCTACTTTGTTTGAACCTTTGATAATGTATAATGTACGAGGAGAAGGAAACTTTTCAAATGCCTGAATTCTGACATTTCAAAATTTTTAATTTCATATAGCTTCCACTTTATATCTTGTTATCATGCTATAGTATATTGCGCAGAATGTAAGATACGACGTTATGTACGGAATACATTTGCGTCATGAAGCTGTAATACACTATACCGAAGTATCGATCGATCTGGATGGAAATTTGATAATGTAATTAGAAGGTAACCATTAGAAGATATTAATTTGAATGGAAGAGTAGAGGATCTTGCTTCACCTTATTTGTAATCTTGTCGCTGTTGAGAAATTACTACTATTACTTCTATAGGAATCGATAGTGTCGAAGAGATGTCAGTTTGGAATTTTATAGGAAACGCAATTCCACGGTATAGAAAAATACATCGTTAAAAATACAAAAATTATTTTACAATCCCAAAAGCACGTCTACCTACAGTTACGTCCATTCTAAGATGCAAAGATACTTTTTTCTCGAATACATATAATAATCCAGCAGATAATCGCGTGCAAAGTTGTATGTAGAACACTCTGTACATCGCAAAAAATATAATAGACGATACTGTGCTCTCTCGGATCGCTAACTATTCCGATCGATGTAACACGCTTTGTCCGATTTGATTTTTCTAATTAGTGGATGAGGCATAAAAATGGACGATTGGATCTTATTTTAAGACAGAATTTAAGACAGATTCAAAGACAGAATTCATCATTTGTCTGATCGATGGCAGAAAGTTATAAAAATCAACGGCCAATATTTTGACTGAACAAGTTGCTGTACTTTTCTCAAAACAAGCTCCGAGTTTCACTGCAAAATTTAGATTATTCATACATTTATTTCCATTATTTTTATTGCCAATGGTTATTTCTTCGTTTATTTCCTTAACAGAATCACAACGTCCCACTCGCACACACATATCGCACGCGATACTCAACGCAGTGTAACAAAACATAGTAAAACGTAGAGTAGTCTGTTATTTATCTACGCGGATAAGATGTAAGAGTACTTTGCACGATAAACAGGAGGATCATAAACGGTTCGGCCGATCGAAGGTCTCGTATTTCCACGAGAGAATTCTCTTTGTACTCGTGGTGCTTGCCGGTTGTCTCGCGAAGACGATCCTCAGGAGCAGGAAGAAGAGGATATCGTTAGTCGTGTCTCGAAGACCCGCAAGACTTTAATTATGATGTAACCGGATCGCCGCTGTTTCCCGGGAAAAGTAGGACGAGCAATAAAGGAATCCGAGGCCTGGAAGTTATCGAGATTCATATTTTCCGTTTGCCGGGGCTCCTCTCTTCTTCCAATGAATATTAATCAAAACAACGTTTAACGGAAGAGAATTCAAAGCGGAAGAAATACAATCGTTCGAACTGCGATAATTAAAGCGACACGCCTTTTGCATCGGCCGACTCCCATCGATCCAAATGTTTGCATAAATTTGAATGAACAAGGAAAGTACAAATTGGATGGCTCGCTATTCGATCGCCGTCCTTTATGGTATTACTCGTCGTACTTTGTTACACGTTGCTTTACAATTTGTATCATTTATTTCGATTATTATTTAGTTGGATGATTAGTCAGTTCGTTTATTAGCTCGCAATAAATATAACAGACGATACTCTGCTCTCTCGGATCGCTAACCGTTCCTATCGATGTAACACGCTTTGTTCGATTTGATTTTTCTAATTAGTGGATTTTCTAATTAGTATCTGTTACCAAATCGTTTCGTAAATTTTGTCTTTTCCACGTCCTGAAGATTTGATACGAAAGTGCCTCGCTACTGCTATTGTGATTCTTTGCGATATTCGCAGAATATTCTCGTATTATTCGCACTTTCTTATCTACTGTTTCAGAGTTTGCATATCCATCGGTTAAATCGTTTATTGGCTCGCTTCGTGAGTTTCGTCGTGTCTTCATTGAACATCCGATAGGAAAATCGCTTACCATTCGATCGCGATTCTTTACCACGCTGAACATTCCGACTTTGTCATCCGTTGTTTTAGGATTTCTTTATCGACCAATCAAATTGTTGTTAGTCGGCGCGTCTCTTCTTCGTTCGTCGATATTTCTCAAGCTTTTTCACGTTCCAACTGGAACAAACGTAGCCGCGTTTGTCTCAAACGAAGGCAACTAATATCCTTTCTTGGCGCGGCGGTCTCTCCTTTTCCAAACGCTCTTCTAACTACTCTAAAATTCTATTTGCATCTTAATTTCGTCGAACAGAGGATTTTCTGCGACGAAATGAAAAAAAAGAGGAGAAGCTAGGGACGAAAAAGGGGAAGACGAGGGCAGAGGGGAGGGGAAAGTTTCATGTAAAATGAAGTAGCCGACAGTTTATTCCGGCTCGTTCGTGCAGTACAAACGCTCCGAAATTGCAAATCTGCTCGATTGATCTCGGATGAATATTTAAGCCGGCTGCAACTCGCGCCGCTCACTTTCTCCCTTTTTCGCCTCGCTTTGACTCCATCCCAGTCCACACACTGATATATTATATATGTATATACGTACTTCGTGTGTTTTCCCCTGTACGTGTACATCCCTCGCCTGCGCGGCAATTAAATTTTTCTACGAATGAATCGCGCCTTCCGAAGTTGACGATACGCTTTTAATCGTGTCGCGTAACTTCGCTGCATCATCTCTGCCCGGATCTATAAAGTTTTGTCGTAATAATGTTGCGGTCAGAGGTATCGTGACGTTGATTCTGCGGGGAATAACTCGTAAAATTAACCGACTCTTTGTAGTCGAAGGGACTCGTTTATTTCGCACTGTTGCAGTGTTTTAATTTGATGAAATTAGAATAGATCGTACCCTTGTTGCGAAAGTGCTTTCCCAGTTGTTGCTACCAGAGAGTTCTCCAGGGTTATAAATCAAAATTAATTGGAACGATATTTTTATTTGTTGCACGAGTGTTACTCTGTTTGGTGATTAAGTTGATTAATGAAATAATGTGACGTGATGTTATGTGTGTGTGTATGCGTGTTATATTTAAAGGTAGATTTTTATATTTCGTATTTCATATTCTGTTGTCAATCGCGAGGCGTATTTAATTTCTATACCCCGTTTGTAAATATTTTAGAACGTAATTGAAATTTATAATTTGTTGGATTTGCATATTTCATTCATTTATACACATTCTGTCAATGTTTATGGACTGTTGCTGTAAATCGACCAGTGTTCGGATAGCTACGAGCGGCAATGCAGGCAATATTATTTAGTAATTTATTCAGCGTCATTAATAACATAACATAGGAATAGTTATGTGTCGCTATTAGTTGTTAATGTATTTGCGCACATATTCAGTCACAATTCACATAATTATCAAAAGTAATTGAATTCGGTTTGCCTGTAAATGCAGTGATTGGACAAATACAAGTTCGCTGGTATAATGCAACCGTTGCGTCATAGTTGCGCAGATAGAGCGATTGAAAACTGAAAACAGAATGATCCGAGTGTAGGAACACTGAATGCAACCGACAGTCAGCATGTTATTTCAATTTCATTTTTTAGAAAATATCTCGAAGTATATTACAATGACGTATCATAGTGCATCGATATTAAATCATAGAATTAGTATGCTGCTCGTGACTCGCTGTATTGTTAATTCTGGCAAATTTTCAAGTATGCTTTAAACCTGTAAAATGATAGCGAATAAGAAGCGAATGCGACGATACTATTAAAAACGTGGCGGAACAATTCGACGCAGAATTATTTTCATTGCAGCATAAATTGTTTTTATAGCAGGTTGATGGCAAGATTGATTTTGAATAATTTGTTTCTAATATTAAATGCATCGGCAGTTCCGCAAATATTAGTCGGTAATTATAAACAGTTTAATTAGGTTCCGTAAAGTCGGCCATCGATGATCCATGCAGCATCCGATCTATTTGCTCATTAAGTTTCGGCGTACTGCTGTCACGAGTAAACAGAAGCGTTTAGAGACAGATACACACTTGTCGAAAGCATGATTTAATGAATCGTCAGATATAGGGATTATTGTTGGAGTAAATGACGCAAGGTACGACGTTTTTGGCAATACTTTCGAGAATTGATTTATTAATTTTCCTAAAGAGTTCCTTAAGGCAGTTAGGATCGTGTTTTAACTTTATACATTTTCTAACAAACATTATCAAACTATACGTCCGTATATATTTACAAATTTCATAACATACTTTCGCTCAAGCGTATTCATACATTTAGTATAACACATCGATACATCGATCTTAGAAATGTTGCATAAGATTTGCTTCCAGAATCGCCCAATTTATCTGTTTAATTAAGAGCTGATTTGCTCAAGTCGCTGGTACCTTGGCGACGCGTCGACTGCTCAAACATTTCGTTCCACAAATCCGCAAATCGTGAAAGTTGAAAAATTAAAGTCGCAGGCGAAAGGGGAAATTCCCAATTCGTCGTTTAAAGCCATTCATATAAAATGACCGAGAAAAACGTGGAATTATTCACGGTGGAAAAAGCGATCTAAAAGTTACAGTGCAACGAAATCATAAGTTTCATACCTTACGACACGACACGTCTGCGTAATAAAATGAAACACCATCGACAATAATCGATTAATTATTTGGACTAATTTACACGACGTGCACGTAGCTTATCAGGTTGGAGAAAATGTTGGCAAACTCTCTCTTTCTCTCTCTCGCCGGCTATGTTTTCCTTCGTCTTTTTGTATCGCAACGTTTATACCCTGCGGTTCGTGTGCAGCCGTTGAAAAATCTTTAACGCGTTTATCCGGTGTAATTCGTTGGCGGACGTTCTCCTCGCCTCCTGAGGGGTAACTTGCCCGATAAAATTTAATTTGCGCGAAGTATCGTGGCTCGTGGTCGTTCGCCGACGTGCGCGCCATTGCTACATGGGTCCGCCGGGGTGGAAATGAAACGAGCTGCACATCCGCTACCACCAAACGTGTCCTGGAATCTCTGCGCTTGTTAAAACGTTGTTTGATCGATCTTTATTACCGTTAGCGACCTCAACCGAACGTCTCAGATACCCGAGTACCCGTGAGACAGAACCAGCCATACAGAAATTATCCGGCCATCTCACGAGACACCCGAGTACACGAGATAGTCGAGAGATTCGATACCCTGTAAGGTTAGGCTACCGTGCTATGTGTGTGTAGTACAAAGTGTACGTTGTTTATGGTCGGTCTTGGATACTCGGAAGGAAAAACTGGCGCACGCTGGTCCGATCTTCGCGTGTGCGCGTATCTGAAAACGACGAAATTTCGTCGATTTCAACGGTTTCTTCTTTGGAACTTGTGGCGAATTTGACTCTGATGTCGCGAGATATCTGGGCAGCCGGGTAACTTTTGTCTACGCGGGCATCTCACGAGCAGGATTATCAGATTTTAGCCACTTTCAATACCTTTACGATTGTTCAGAAAGCTAAGCTCGTGTTTGTGCGAAAAGTCACATATATAAACAAGATGGCTATGGGCAGTGACAGTGGCAGTGTTGACGTACGATTAAGAGGATCATTTGGTAACGCTGATCACGAGTAGTCCGGATTCCCGCACGAGTTAGAGGACTGATCTTTATCGCTGGACGCCACCTATCGAAAATTCGTTTGCCAAATTGGCAAAGTAGTTAGTTGATAGTTGCTTCCTTTCGATACCCTCGAAATACGTTGTCATAGTCATCGTTCTGAAGACTTTTTCCTGTACGTACACTACCGGCCAAAAGTTTGGGTACGCCTACTATATTTGTACTCCACGCTCAAGTACAAACCGTGCGGCTTAATATTTCGTCATTTTTTAATACTTGTGCATCCTTTGTATAATTTTACTGTTATAACGATACACAGCTTTTTTTTAACTGCAAATTATAAGCTCCTATAATACCTGATACTGTTTACGATATCATTGTCCAAGGTGGAAACGACATTTATGGGAGCTTCTACGAAACAGTTGGAAAAATAAACCGATAGAAAAATTAGAACAGTTAGTTTCAAGAATGCCAGAACTGCGTAAAATATTAATAAAGAAAGGAGGTGGTTACTTCGATGAACGGGACGTGTAGCAATATATAACATCTGTTTATTAATATTTTAAAAAGATATTTCGACTATTATAACATATGTCGATCGTTTTTATATCTATTTATGTAAACAAAGAGAAATAAAGCATTGATGTCATACTAGTACAAAAAAAATTAAGAACATTTCGCAAATTAGTGTGCGTACCCAAACTTTTGGTCGGTAGTGTATATAGAGTGGCTGGTTTTAGTTTTCCAGTTGTGCATAAAAGTATGTTTGGTACCATATACTCTGCTCCCTTTCTACGTTTCGTACAAAATTCTGCAAATTATGTGTCGATTTGTCCTGTGTTGATGTAGTTGCGCCACCATCGGTGCCATAAAACTCGCGTAGATATTCGTGTTGTATGGTAACCGGATATGCCTGCAACTATACGTTTTAACAAATCCATCTGTGAGGTATTCTCGGTGTTTTTCTATGTTTCTTTTAACGTCACTGGATTGAAATCACTCGTCTATACCATTTCAGTAGCCCGTAACTCTAACCGCTGCTTCTCATTCGGAAGTCGGTGGTCGGAATTTGTAGTTCGCTTTTCCACGACGTGCTTTTGTGTACAACTGGAGAACTAAAATCGACCACCCTATATACGCGTAGGAAAGGGTCGCTCGGAATAATAACTTTGCAAGCACATTCCAAGAATTGAATCGTTTCTATTGGATCTTCGTTCTCATTGGATTTTCTTGCTGCTGTTAGGACGTAGCAGGTGAAGTGGATCACGAAGGTACTTGAACAATACACGTATTCGTGGCTCTGCGGTCGTATCTTTAACGGTACGTTGTGTTTTGTTCCGACGTTTCGTGAATCTTGCATCTCGCTTCTTCAGGGCGGACCTGAAACTGAAGCTTTTGGATCTTGATGTCACTATTTGTACCATTGCTTTACGAGTAGCGATAAATAACGACATCAAGATCCAGAACCTTCAGTTTCAGTTTCTGAAGAAGTGAAGTGGAAGGTTCGCCAGACGTCGGAACAAAACACCAGGTGCTATTTCTTAAAGATTCGCAACAAAACGCAACGTGCTATTGCGTACAACGAAACCCGAAGAACCACAAATACGTCGCCCAATCGTTCTGAGATTGTCCTATCGCAGCTAAAATGTTTGAGCAATTATCATAGAGATCCTTCACGTTCGTATGATGTGTGTTGCGTGAAATATTTTGAAATTTCATTGGTCCGGGGAACGTTTACCTGTCCATCCTTCGGTCGAACATGGAAACATCTTCTTTTGGAGGAGACGCGATGGATTTGGTTGCGTTCATTGTTTTTAGTAATTCTTCGAACATACGAAGATTATAATTGAGTGAAACGACATAGAGTTAGAGTTTCTTCTGCAAAAGAAAGAAAATCCTAGTGTCCAGTGGAGCTTAGGAAGGAAGGAGGAACGTATGAAGATAAAATTAGAAGAAGAGAAGATATCTTGGAAGTACAATGTCAAAAAATCAGCGTTCTCTCGAGATTCCCCGAGGAATAAGGAAATGTTCCTGGGAATACAGAGACAAGAGGACAGGAAAGTAAAAATGTCTGGAGAAATCTGAACAGTGAAAGTTCGAGAAAGAACAGGAAAGGTGTTATCAGACAACGTCGTAGCTGTCATAGGGGAATAAGGGAAAATGGACCGTGTATGGTCAGGCAATCTTGTTCATGAATAAAACGTAGATTTATCTGTATGATGTAGGTTATTTCTACGATGAACAGGTTATTTCGATCGAACGAGGATCGTTTCGAGCGTGTACCGATCGAACCAGGATAGAAAGAAACTGCTAAAAATAATTGTTTTTTTAAATAATTTCATTTTCGAAGACAGACTTTAATGTATTTATGAGAAATCTATAGTAGTTTTTCTTGCTACGCTTTAGTTTACGTTTCGAGAACAGTTTGGTAACAAACGCGACGGAAAGATGGTTAAAAATTTTGCAAACAACAATATGCGAGGAACGATGACAAGCGGAGGGCCATATACAATAGACACGCGTTTCACAAAAACATTTTCGTTCGATATTTAACTCTGAATGTCCAGTGCCACTCTATGATAAATCTCGTCGAAAATAACTACAGGGATACGTTTTTCAGAGGATCGGATAAGAAACAAGGAAAACGAAATTTATCGAATCGCTGTGCTTGTTCAAGCTACGCGTGTTTAATCGTTACAGAACACGTAATAAATGGACGAATAAAACGTACGATAGATTCTATTCCAGCGAGAAAATCTTATCATATTGGTAAATTAAATTAAAAATCGTATTTTAGTCGTCACCCTCTAGACATGTAATACGTGATATATATATAACATACTGTCTAAACACGAACCTCTATGTACCTACGTATAGTGGCATCTTTCTCAAGAAATTGAAAAATAATTATCTCCTTCTATCTGCAACAAAATTCATCTCTCAACAGCCTAATAATACAGACCACAGTCCGCGAATTTTGTCATATTTCCACTTTGCTCTCGCTTTAGCAAACAAAACAGGTCCGTGACGTACCAAAAAAAAAAAAAACAAACAAACAAAATATTCGACATAAAATTAAAACGCACGCCAGTCAATAAGGATCTTTTTCTATTCTCCTCAAACTCGAGACATCTTTTAACAACGGGGAAATAAAAGTGCTCTCAGAAACGACGAAACTTGGTCGAGTAGTTTCCCCAGCGACGAATTCTTAAACGCGGGATATCTGCAAATTCGGCGGGACACCCTGTGCGAACGCAAGCACGAAATTTACCCGACTCCTTGGCTCGAAGAGCAGCCGCTGCAATTAGAAAAATCAGTGCATCGTGCAGCGCGCACGAGACAAAGCGGAAGCCTCCGCCTTGTTGAACGTTGGTACTCGCATAAACGCCTCTATACGGCCGCGTATATCGCGTCTGTGGAGTTTGTCGGTGCGTCGTTTACCAGAGAGTCGGCTGAATGCACAGCGAAGACGCAGACGAACGCATTCTATACGCTCTCGGTGAATGCATCTGCCGGCGCAGTTGCAACCTGTGTGCCGGCTCTGGTCTCCGGTGTAATTGAATAGAGTAGCAGCGGCGTCGGCGGCGGTGGTGCAGGGGCTGCGGAACAGGGAACGGGGGATGGCGAGGGTGAAAAGTGAGACAGATAACTCGTGACAGCGTAGACCGGAACACAGTTGCGCGTAGCGCCGCCTCATTGTTTACGGATAAACCGACGCTGCTGTGTTACGTCGCGTCGTGAATGCGTTTATTCCCTTCAGATCGCATTTCCCGCGCGCTGCGCTCCTCGTCGCTCGCGTTCCTCGCGAAGCCGCAAGACGGCGGAAGATCGCGCAATTCCACGCTGATCTCCTCCTTTTTCTTTTCTTTTTTTTTTTTTTTTTTTTTGGACAGGTGTTTGTAGAATCATCGTTGCGCGGTTTGCTTTTGGCGGGGCAGAGCAGGTTCTTTTAGACGTCGACGTGTGTTCTTTTTGCGAATGGAACGGAACCATCTAGCTGGGTAGACGGTTTAGTCGAGCTTCCTAGAAAGCAAATCGGCCAGCTACGATTTCTGTTCCTTTTGTTGGTTGGATTGCATAAAGTTCAGCTTTTCGAAGGACGAATGACTTGTAGCTTTTGCTAACTTTCGCCCGCGATATTTGTTCCTCTGGAGTATTATAATATAGGGGATGATGTTTAAGCAGATGAACCTTTTTGGATGAAAAACCTACATATTTTTTATGTACTAACAGCTAGGTTATTCTTCGTGGTAAAAAGTATTAAAGTAGGAAAAGATTCGATTGGAAAACGAACACGACGCAAAGAGTAACCATCGTTGCTTCATCTCTACGAAATATGGCAACGCATACAACTCAAATGCTAGGCTATTTCTCAGCTTCTGAAAAACGGACTCAGATGAAACATATCCTGTTCTCTTTCCCGGACATTAAGCTATACGACAGAGAATACACCATCAAAATATAAGCGGTAGGTTTTACGTGACGCGAGTACAAACAGGCAGACGAAAATTCCAGAAATGATTAATAATTAATTCTTAAATGATTGAAATTGTTTTCTGCTTTATTTTCTTATTTTTATTTCTTATTGAATGTACAAACAAAATCCTTCCGCTGTTTTATTACATAAGAATATAAATACAGATATAGATAGATGTATCTACATGTTGGATTACAGATTAGAAAACGAAAAGACTATGTCTCTTGTCTCTTGTCTCTGTGACATCTTGTTGGTCTTCTGTTCAATCATGCATACTGGATAATGCAGCTTCGGTAACTCGTCTGTGGATTCTTTTTCTTTAGCTCGGAAGAGTTATATTTGCCCAGAAAAGAAAGAAAGTCAGGGGTAGATTTAGAGTCACACAGGGAAAGAATAATAAAACTTCGAGGGTTTTTAATTCAAACAAATAAATGAAAAATAATACGAATCTGTATTTAGAATATAACCACTGAAAGATATTATCATCGTAATGAAATACATTTTGAAAAACGGAATATTTTTACGCATTTTCAGTGATGTATATTTCTTCAAGATTTCAATGTATTTCTTTGCAGCGCAAACATTATAACGATGCCTTTAGGCGATCAGTACTTTCTAGTATTTAAAATAGAACACACGACACACTTTTTTTCAGAATCTGTTTTATCGCCGTTGCCATAAACTTTCTCGAATGAACAGATATTCCGTCCCATTTTTCTACCTTTGTTCCATGATGGAATGGTAGAAAAAATTTTGTAGTTTTAGCGAGCATTTTCAAAAACAAATGGTATTCGTTCCATATCGCCATATTCTGCCGTATCTTATTGCGTAAATACGACGAGAAACATCGTTGGCCGGAGAAATATTAAAAGCAGCCGAGAATTCCCGTAAACGTTAATATTCATCAGTTTCTTCGCAGGTGCTTGGCAATATTCCTAAATTACGTACGCGTTTCACGTTTCTAAAAACTCGTATCATCTTTAGTTGCTGTTATTATAACGGATATAAATATGGAATTTTTTTACATCGTTAAATTCGAAACAGTATTCGATCCACTTTCAGAAGAACGAAAAATATAATTATCTTCTTATATCAATTACAGACGCTCACACCGGCTGGAGAAAGTGTTTGAACATTTATCGCAGAAAATTGTCTGTCTGTGTAGAATGTCTGTGAAAATGATCGTTAGTCGTGTCGATTTCATTCCGGATCGAGATCGTCTAGCGGATAATAGGAAAGAAACGTTCGTCAGAGGACGACTTTATTTCTGAGACGTCGTTCCAGAGACTCAGTTTGCGGAAACGTTTAAGACTGTTCTCGTTGTTTTCCGCCGTGACGAGGGGAAATTTGATTTTCTTCGTACAGCTTGTGCTCGTGACAAGCTGCACGTGATAAATTTACAACATTTCGCGTTTATGAACGATCCGGCTCGTAGAGGAAAGCACGCGCTTGCTTTATCTCTGCAATTGACAATGTAAAGCTCGGGTTAAATGGAGAAATCGACATTTCAGTCCGACATGTTACTCGAGAATAATTGATACCGCAAAAAAGTTACCGGCGGGACATCGAAAAGCTGAGTGGGATCGTTAATATAGATATTGCCGGAAACGACTGCATTGTTCGCGCCAACATAAACCCGATATTTTTGAGAGATGATTGATTACCTGGCTGCCGATTACGTAGTTGAGAAATTGCGTGGAATTAAGCAGCTGCGGTGAATGGTTATTTGATGTAATTAGTCCTTCATCTTTATTGCTGCGATATCACAGCGATATCGATATTCGCTGATAGTTTTTTTTTTTTTTTTTTATAGAAATTCCGTAGATAAACGCAACGATGCGTTTTCGAGCGGTGGAGCGATTTTTCTTACGAGACGCGTCTGCGAATAAATTTGTCCTTTTTCTTGCATTCGTTTCCCCGGAGGAAAGTATTCTCCTCGGGAATTAAAAATTAATATCGACGAATCCGTTTAAATGCTTACAGATGTACAATACTGAAGATTATAAGATCAGAGGGTAATAAGACCGATTTTCATAGAACAGATCACACCTGTTTGCTTATGATAACGAGGGAAATCTGGACGAAGATTGGATCTGTTTCTATCGTTATTATCTATAAACTTATATGTTCAGGAAGATACCGAACTTCCTTCGCTCTCGATTATCGTACGATTTCTCGACCCTAAAGAAAATTATAACCAGACTGCGGAAGCTCCTGCAAAAGGATATTTTTATAAACACAAATGAACGTACAAAGAGATCCGTTTCGCCTGTAGAATTTTACGACGTGTAAATCTCCTATAGATGCACAAAAATCAGCGGTCCAATTATAACTTGTACATCTATTTATTCCATATTTCAATTTCCCGCGAATCCCATAAACATCCACGAACGTTCTCAATCGTGTGATTAAATCGTTAGCATATTGCGCATTATCTCGACAGATTACCTATATCCGATCAATTACCCATCCGGGCCAAACTCGCGCACGCTTCGGCTCTCCGTAAATAAATCTCCGTAAACGCAAATGTCCATAAACGCTGACAGATGCCCATAAACCGTCGCGATGGACTGGTTAAATTTTTCTTGCGCCGTGTACCATCTCGCCAAGCGAACTCTCCGTCTGTCGGTACGTGCTCGGTTACTCGTGTAACAGTCACTCGTCTAACAGTCACTCGTTCAACATATAAACCAGCAAACTGAGAAATTTCCACGATGCATCGCAGCAGGCACACTGCACACGGTCGACACCTGATGCACACGTGGTACGTGGGTCGGTGTATTCGCGAGGACGTTAATAATTCGCGTCGCGTCGCGTTGCGTAGGTGCTATTTGCATTCCTCGGCCTGAAGTTGTTGGCCGGCTGAGTAATGCGCGATCTGTGTTACTGGAGATGTATCGATATCGCAGTTACCCGTCTACCACCGATCCTCGTAAGGCTATTAATTATCACGATCTACGGATGCGTTACACGCGTTCCACGTCCATCGGGCATCGAGGGACCGGTAATTCGTTTGTACGAAACGTAGCGGGACCAGGCTTCGTCGTTTTCAACATTCGAGTCGTCGAGTTTATTCGCTGTGGTTAACCGACTCGTGTGCTGGAATTAATCGAGCATTGTTTCGAACGACAGCAGCGAACAGTCGATTTATTCATCGATTTCCTGCGTTGATAATTTTGCGCGAATGGTTTCTCCAGGATTTACGTGGTTGCACCTTTCAAGAGCGAGTTGTTTCTTTTTTTTAAGAATAACACGTTAGGATCGCACGAGATTGCGGCGAACGAACAAATACGAAACAAATGGTAATATCATGGAGCATCGGTAATTCGTTCAAATTAATCGAAACAGCCGCGAACGCGTAGAAACTCGACAAGTCGGATATAATTCGCCTCATATATATTCCACGTGTATAAATTCTGTCGCCACAAATGAACGAGTATAAAACAACTCGCAACAGTTCGTATAAACTTTGCGCGCATTAATTATTCATCTGAAAATATTCCACTCAATAACGATTTAGTTGGATTTGGAGAATACTTTAAATTACATCTGCAAGCAAGAAGGTGTTGCCTCGAACATGAAAATTCGACCAACCGCGTATGTAATTTATCCTTCGATATTAGATCGAACTGCTGCGAGCAGACAAACATGAATCGACTTGCGATATCGCGCGTCACCAGTCCGCTTAAACCGATCCAAACAGCCTCGAAAACACGGAAACGCGACCAGCTTCTTTGATCGCGCGAGAGAGGAATGAGAGACACGGTGGCGCGATTTTCGTCGGGGGATTCGTTAGAAAATGAAAAGTAAGAACAGCAGGAAACATTGGAGACTGCGTCAAAGGGTCGCGTAGCGTTTCTTCGTCGCAGTTTCGCAGACGATCGTGCAACGGCTATGTCGTAGACGGAGTCTCGTGCTTCCAAAGGAATTCTCGAAAGGTAGCCGTGGCGCAACTCATGCAATATATCCGACACTTACTTTGTCGATGCTTCGACTGAATTCGACTCTGGGTCGGAGGAACGTTCCAATTTCCTTTTCTCAAATCCCTTTCTTTCAATTTCTCCTCCACAAACTGTCATCAACATACTCCTACGGATCTAGATAGAATTTGTTGATCTTCGCTTCTCCGTCGTTCGATTCTCAGCTCATCCTTCATCCAATCTTTCTCGTTAATCGAATTTTCCGAGGATAATATTCATGGAAAGAAAATATTTATGACAATTGATTGGCTCGTGTGCATACGTTCCTACACATTTCGCGAATTTTAACTTCATTTTTATTCGAGATCGCGTTTACTTAAGAAGGAATATCTTTCATCTCTAGGGATTATTTAGACGTACGACTTCGTTAAGAATTTTCGGGACGTTTCGCGTCAGAAATTGCGATTTTCCAGGGTAGAAACAGAAAGAATATTCTTAAGAACGGAACGAGACGATATTTCGCGAAAGATATTGCAGGCGTGACACAACATTTTGTTATAATTTTATAAGTACGAATCTGGATGGAAAAAGTTGTCGGCAAAAGGAAGCCGAAAGCAGCGAGAACGAAGGATAATCTGTTCCTCGTATAAATATACCTCGCGGCTAGGTGAAAGTTTGCAACTTATTTATCGGATTGTATATCAAAGTCGTTAATTTCCACTATTGTCAATTTTTATTATGACGGCGCGGAGAAGAAAGCGCGCAGCGAAACGGTGATAGACGCGTAACAGGAAAAATCACTTTCGCGAAATGAATCGAAAAATAAACAAGTCTCCGCTTTATATCCCGCTATATGTACGTGGAATCGAGCATGGGAAATCTCGGCGCGCTAGCGAAAAACAGTTTATTGAAGCAGTCGCGAACGAACGGGGCGCGATGTTGCGTCGTGAAATGAAAAAGCTACAACGGTAAATATTCATAACTTGGACTGTACAGGGAAGACCGGTAAAAGGTGAAAGGAAATAATTCAGGTAAATAAAGAACTTTCCGGCGACGCGTCGCAGTAAATAGAGAAACGGACGAAGGAAAGCTAAAAAGATCGTTTTTACGGCTGCTTGGCGACGAGAGCGCTGCTCCGAAGAAACAATCGTCATCTAGAAATTATCGTCACTCGCAGACTTAATTTGCTCGGCAATTAAAACATAAACGCTCGTTGATTAATAGAATTTTCCTGCCAGTTGCTATCTCTGTCCTTTCGACTAATCCAAGATGTCCAGCACTTTGTACTGTCATTTCGAGATCGACGAACGTTACGCTATTGAATTCGCGCGAAACAGTATTCTTGCATTAACGTGTCACTTACGAGGGAAATTCGGCAACTCGAAAATTCAACAGACTCTGAAAGTTTGCCGCAAATGTAGCTGACGCGATGCTGATATCGGAAGTTTCAGTCATCGTTATCTATTAGGTTGTCCGAAAAGTGTCTCTCATTTACGGACGCGTCTTTTACAGCAATCCTAAATCTGCCGAACGTTGTGATCTTTATCTTGATAGAAGAAAATCCATCATACGTAATTATAAAGCGAAAGAAACTTATCGGACGACCTAACAGTTTCCAATTACGCATCTCGCTAGGTTTCGGTAGCACGAGACTAAAATACTGAAAACACTTCATACGTGAAAATCGACCGTGTTCGTGGATTCTTGTGATCTCCGAAACTGTTTTCCGTGTCTTCTCTCGTACGATAAATTCTACGCAATTCAAATTGAAATACAGAGAATGAAAGCGACAAACGGGGGTAGATCGAACGCGCTCGACGCGTTTTTATAAGGCGAGGCGACGAAGTTCTCTGTCCGAGACAATGATTTACGCGGTGTGGGTTGGAACGAGGGCACACGCAGGTGCGTGCGTGTTCCGGTAGGCGTGCGCTAGAGCGGCGAGAGGGCTCATGAAACATTCATGCGGACACTGCCAGCGTGACACCGCTTAAAACTGCGTGCAAAAAATGCTCTAGCTGGCGCGAGGGTGATATAGGCACGTTCAAACGATTTCGCGGTTACGTGGTTTTCCGCCTTGATTTCTCTCGCGAGCGCCTCCCCGAACGCCCCTTCGTTGTTGCGTCGAATTTCGTTACGCTCGCCGTGCCGGCAGCTCTCCCCTTGTTTGTACTTTTCCTGTCAGCGTTAGTCCTATATCTTTCTCTTTCATTCCTATTCGGATGTGGCAGTATATTTTATTTTATTTCATTCGATTTTTTAGAGCTTGATATTTGGATATGTTTTATTTTGAAAAAATTTCATTACCTTCTGCAACTGATCGCCGGTGAACGTATGGAAGGTGCAAGTTTTTCGAAGGTAAAACGACAATTGTAATCGCGTGTCGCATTAATGTACGCGCATGGTCATTCCTTGATCGAAAAAAAATTAAAAGTTCGTCGAACATGCAATTATCCTTAGATATTTAAGAAATTATCATTTACGATGTTGAATTACCAAGTTCTAACGAATCGTGCATTTTAATACGTCGCTCCCTGATACTCGAGACACGTGTTTGCGTATATGGCAAGTTTCTTTCTAATTTCTTTCTTCTTTGGAAAAATGTTTGGCTTTGATTATGGAAGAATCGATTATTTAAATCAACTAATAACGCGCTGTATTGATACGCGCAGGAACCAGATACCATTGTACCAGAATTAATTTATGCTTTATTGCACGCGTTGAAATTTATCATACGCCACTCAATTTCTCCGATATCTTTTCCATTAATTTGAGACGGTGTTTTATGAAACGAGTGGAAGGTCGAAAAAGCGCCACGAAAGTATCGAACAGAATTATGATCACGGACGTAATGCGGAAACGATTCGACGTAAATCATCGACCTCGTAGATAAGGTTAAGAAGTATCTCCCAGCAAGCGGTGAATCGACGAAAACGTTTTCAATTAGCCCATCGCCCCACCAAACAGAGAAGATAGAAACGAGGAAATTCACAGAGTTGGGAAAATTGAAGTGATTAAGGGGCGAAGTTCTCGAAAAGGCGTGCTGGATACCGCGCTATCAACGGTTTTATTCTCGTGAAACGCGAGCAGAAAGCGGCGAGGTTCGAGGTGGACGATCGAGAAGAAGAGGAAACAGTCGATCTCGCGAACTATACATTTCGGACGATCAATCTTCTTTAAACCAATAACAGTGCTCTCGCCTCGCTTACAAACGATCCGATGTTCGAAATGAAAGATCTCTCGCTCGTTAGAGCGTTGCTCTAACGACTTATCGGGCAAGTTGCAAATACCTCGCACTAGAGCGTTCCAACAACGGACTTGTTTATCCCAGTCCTGAACGACGTTTGGGTGTTTGGGGTTCGAACGAGTAATCGAATGAATTTCGTTGCTTGAGATTTCACGATCTCCCGATGGAGCCGCTTCGCAGTGACTGTGAAATTGCTTTAACGTGGAACGAGACGATGATTTTATGGTTTTTTGTGGATTTTAGCGTTTACTTTTTGATCGTATTTCGAAGATAGAGAAACACGAGTTCGTTTATACGATTAGATATGGTCAAATGGGCAGAGGAATTTTGGCTGTTCGAATTTTAGAGAGCAACGTATCTGACGCGCAGAACTGATTCGATGCCTTCAGATTTTCATCTATTTCTAGTATCAATCGTAATTATTCGATCGTGTAAATTCTAAAGAAACACGTGGACGTAATCATACGCTTTTTGCTAAGGAAAGGAACATCTCGCAACTTTTCCCAAAATATTACAGAGAAAGAAGAGGTAAAAAACGGTCTTACAACTTGTGAAATAAAGCAGAAAACGAATATCGGGACGTCCACATTTTACCAAAAAAAAAAAAAGAAAAAAA
The DNA here is from genome assembly GCA_014737475.1 of Bombus confusus. NCBI lineage: Eukaryota > Metazoa > Arthropoda > Insecta > Hymenoptera > Apidae > Bombus > Bombus confusus. The sequence goes on from JACXIV010000011.1 coordinate 1,163,066, forward strand.
AACACCTCGAAGCTCCTCTCGGAACACAGAAACAACAAAAAGAAGTCTTGCAACGTGCGACTTATAAAATCTCGTTCAAGCTCTGCGAATAAAACAGCAAAGTATTGGAACATCCGCTCTTTTTTCCAAAAAAAAGCGCCCCAGAACTTCCTTTGGAACATAATAATAAAAAGAAGTCCCGCAACTTATGACTCATAAAATGTCGTTCAAACTTCCCGAATAGAGCCGAATAAAGTATTGGAACATGCATTTTTTTTTAGCGAAAAAGGGCACCTCAGAATTTCCCTCGGAACTTGCCTCGGAACAGGAAGACGATAAAAAAGAGTCTCGCGTAGCTTCCAATAAAATTCCATTTAAACCTCCCCGACAGAGCAAAGACGAAATATCGAAACTTCCATATTTTACCAAAAAAAAAAAAAGGGACACCTCGAAACTGGCCTTAGAACACAAAAATAAAATAAAAGGACGATCCTTCCATACGAAGGAACATACCGCAAAGAGAAAATCAATTTCACAGACTCGGTGCAACATGCCGCCAGCGGAGTCGTCTTCGTAGCAACTGAAGTAATTCTGAATTTATCATTGAACATCTCCCTAGATCCGGTGGCGAGCATTAAATGTGCATCAGGAGTCGGGGCTCGAAGCGAATTACGGTCGCGGTCGAGTGGATAGAGCGATAGTCGGGGAGAGAGTCGATGAGAAACTGATCGGTATGCCGAACACGCGACGCCTAAACCGGCGATTATCATATTTATGATGTCTTCTCGTTTGGTGGAACGGCGCGAGGCCGCTGGCTTATACGCGGGATTTCAACGTCGATCCCCTCGCGTTTTCCGTTGCGGGACGTTTCGCCCGTGATTGAATAATTAAGCCGTGATCGAATTAAATCGAGCCATTAACGGTCTCGTTTTTCGTTTGCGCGTTCGTACGAGAAAACGAGAAAATGAGAATAAAAAAAAAAAAAAAAAATGAAAAGAGAGCGAGGGAAGGAAAATTCATGGCGCTTCTTTCGGGTCTAATTATCACGCGGACGCAGAGCGCGGCATCTGAACGACGATGCGAAAGAATGCATTTAATGTGCAGTTTCACCGAGACTCGGCATCGGCCGATTCGAGGTGACTTAAAGTTTGTTCATCGAATCTTTGTTGGCATTTGCATCGGTTGAGATACTTTGGATGTTTATGTCTTTGCCCAATCGCGTTTAGGCGAATAGTGCCGATGCCGGGAAGAGTCAGTGCAGAAATTATTATATCCTGCCCCGTGTATCCTTGTTTCCCGGATATTGTGTTGACATTTAGCGAAGAACGGAGATTTTGCCTAACTTGGAATCAACAATCAATTTTTCAATTGCGATCAATTCGCTATGCGATCAGGTCGCGATTAAATCGAATGGATTTCGCTAAAAAGATTGGAAAACATCCGGCGTAGCAGTTTATGGCACAGGAAAATTATATAGCAATGTAATAGAACACCTTCTTGACACAGGGCGGTAAAATCAGGTATCGTAACTGTTACAGCATGCGATAGCATAACGGGCAAACTTTACAAGTTACGATATGAGAGTTAATATCGTTGATTAAAAAATTTTGGCTACGAACAAACCATTACGAATGACTAAAATTCTGCTGATTGCCGGTAAACATTATCGATGACCGGGATTTTATTTTGTTTACGAATAACCATTATCGATGACGGACATTTTATTTTGTTTACCAGTAACCGATATAAATGATCGAATGACTTTTTGCTTACCGATAACCATTTTCGACGGAAAAAATATTTTTCTGGTTATATTCGGCTATCGTTGATTGTTATTAACATTATCGGTAATTAGTACATATTCATTGACAGCATAAATAATCTTAATTAAGAGCTTGCATATTTTATTGAGCGAAAAGAGCATATGAAAATATATGAAACAAAGAATAGGATGAAAAATACATATCGTAATACAATATTAATGCAAGTATTAATAAAAATATTGTTCCGTAATATCTTTCACCCTATTCTTTTTTATTGTCAACGAATGCCAATAGTCGATCGTAACCAGAAAAATATGTTTGTCGTCGGTATTGATCTGCGGTTACTAAAAAAATTTTTCGCCATCGGTAACGACAATAAAATTCGGACCATCGATTATGGTCACTGGTAATCAAAACTAAATTTTCGTCAACGATAAAGATTACTGGTAGCAAAAAAAAAAAAAAAATGTTAATCATTCAAAGATTAATATTCTTCAATCGTTTCATTTTTCGAGAAATTTCTTTATGATTTATCGACAATTGGTTTCTATTTGAAAAAAAAAAATTAATTTTACTGCAAGATCTTTTTCCAAACAATATCTAAAATAACTGTTATTTTGGATCTCCGGTCAAAATTACAGGATGGTTTGTAACGCTTTTCGTAAAAATTCCCTTCTAAAGAAGCAAAGAAATTTTTGAATTGGAAATTAGAATTATACACATTTTTACTCAATGAATCTATGATGAACGAGTGACTAGATTTTGATATACAAACGATTTTTACTAATCCTCCGTCGATTTTTTGGAAAATTATCATTTCCGTTTTTATTAATTATTTACAGACCGATGGTATCATCGAATAATAACATCAAAATGGAAGAACGATTATTTCGATTTTTATCCGCTGCCTGCCGCACCGTGCGACGCACGGATACTTCCTTTATGTTACGTTAATTTTCCGTTAATCACGGGCGCGAATCATCGCGGCGATTATCGATTTTTATGTATTCTATCCCGTTAATGAATCAGCTTCGATCAACCGTGAATTATGGCAGTTCTTTACGCTGCTGTGAAAGAGCTTTACGACGTAGTTACAGACTGAAATTTATACCGGCCTTTATAGGCAGTTATTGGCAGATTCTTGCTTCTGATATTGTTTGATAGAGTTTCTGAGAGTTTGCGAGTGTTTTAAATCATAAATTTGCTCACCGCGATCTGTCTGTTTTATTCGTGAAATTGTTACTACGAATCGTCGAATTGTCTCGTTTATTGGAAATTGTTGGGAAGTTCTGGTTGATAACTTCGTTTGACGCAGTTTGAGAGTGTTTGAGAGGGCCGTAAGTGTATTTATTTCATTGGGAATTTACTTGTTGTTTAATAATCTTCGCAGGTGTTCAAAAAGTTATGGAGGCTCGAAATCATACGTCAATTTCCGGTGATTTATCTCTCTTGTTGGTGATGAAGTGATAAAATTTTGCTTGATTACGCGTTCCTCGTATCTCGCCGTCTTAGTTTGCCCTAGTTGCGTAATCCCTATGCAAATAGACAGACTGAAACATAGTGTAATGCATTTACGATATATACACATATCCCTCAAGCTACCAGAAACATTCAAAGTGATGTATATGTATATCCCAGCAGGACCGAAAGGGTTGGAGGGCTAACCAAACATTTGACTAGCGTAATATTCGAGCGTTTGGATAATAGCTATTCAGATAATGTAGCTATTATGCTATGTTACTTGTTACCTCCAAACAGTTTATGGCTCGCTACAAACGCTAGTAACTGGAAAATATCGTCTTGATTTTCGCGATTAAGTTTATATTTCAGCCAAACCGTTGTATTTACAAAAAATATATCATTCCTAAAAATCCGCCAAATAATTTGTCGCGAAAAAAAAACAACTGTGTGTTGTGATGCAAAAAATTGAAGAATGACCGTAGAAAACAATGTAAAATCGTAATGCCAAAATTGTAGAATTTTGACTTTTTCGTGACATCGAAATGGCACATTGAATTTTCTCTAAAATTAGGGGCTGACACGTACAGGATTTTCTAGAGACGGAGCTTGTCGTTTTCACGCATTCGAACCACATTGACGCATAAGTTGATAGAAACCTGCTTCTTGGCACTTTCACTGTTTTCTACGGCCACTTTTCGATTGATCGCGTGCCAAGCCGCATCTATCTCGCTTATTCGTGTGTTTTATAAATTAACAAATACCATAACCGATTCGATCGGTAACTTGAGACTTCCTTCTCTTGCCAGTCCGTTCCCCTGCACAGACAACTTCCTTCAAAATCCCAGCACATGCGATCAATTTTTCGAGTCGCTGTATACATCGATTCCTATTTCTCCTATTTCTGCCTACGATTTTTTGCTTATTTGTCAGAAAACTTGAAACAGTTCGACACCGACAGGGTGTCAGAGTTTCCCGAAAGTACGGACGTTACGTCGGCTGTTTTTGAAATTCGTGCAACGCAATGTCGAAACATGACCATGCATGGCTTTGCGCGATGGTTTAGAGTTCTAGAGCTTTGCCACTACACGTGAGTTGAACAGAGCGATTGAGAGAGGAGGGAGAGAGGAGCTCGCGAGAAAGGCGTGGTAACGCGCGAAACGAAGCCGCAAAGTACACTTTGTTTCCACGCCTCTTTCTCTTCGACCCTCTTGTTGGCATAATTAATGCGCCGGTGTGCATCAAACACGCTATTAATGTATTTTCTGAAACATTAATAACTTGGCCCGGTCGCGGAAAGTAACGTAATTGAAACGCGTTCACGGCCGGTGATTCGGCGCGTTACGAGGAATAATTAGAACGTAATGGAATTTCCAGAGCCGCCGTAGTTCATCAAATCGCACGAAATAACGTAGTTTCGCGTTACTACCGACTTGACGGAACGTTCGTCTCGCGAATCAAGACGTACACAGGCTGGCGAGAGTATTCGAACACTCGCAGCCACGTTTCGCTTATACATTACGCTGTTTCGTAGCGTAGAATCGGAAACTGTTCGCGAAATTGTTTCAGCGAATATTAAAAAGCTGTCTCATCTTCGAAATACACGCTGAAAATACCGAAACGCCAGACAAATTGGCAGGCTATTTTATTTGCTTGCTGAATGGTGAAATAATTCGAAGAAAATTTGTCCTATAACGCGTAGCCCGAAATTTCAGGATCGTGTGTTTGGTAAACCGAACATTCTTCTAATATTTTATTTGAATGTATATATTATTAGACTATCGTTATTTAGTGATATCTCAGATGCGTTATTAAATGTACTTTTCTCTGAGAAATAGCAGCGCAATGGTATCGTTGCGATAAGATGAATAACATATCGCTAGAAATGTAGCATGTAAATGTAAGATTTAATAGTAGATTAATTCCGTCGCCGATAAAAAATAACTTATACGTTCCATTGAGATATGAAAATAAACAAAAACAAATAAATATAAATAGGCGTGGAACAAATTAGCGAATTAACAATCGATTCCTTAATCGGAGATCGCTCGGCTGTCTCAGAAACAAGAAGAGAGGTAACCGTGTATACTCGATACCGAACTAAGCACGCTGCGCGTGAAGTTGACGACAACGAGTTAATTATCGCGTCTGAATCGCGCCTGCATTAATTAACGTAATTGACACGCATTAACGTAGGATCCGATTGGCCGCGAATGCGTGGCCGCGGTGACAAGCAGAGAAAATTATTTAACGAGTTGAAGAGCATCAGCTACCACGACAGCAATTAATCCGAACGAGTTTTCACCTGAACACACGGTCGGAACATTAAGTAGACTGGCAATAAAACGAGTGGTCTCGTCCTGGTTAAAACCCGAAATACGCAAAATCCCTGTGTGAAGTACGATTTCTAGAAAATTTGAATACTGTCTGACGTTCAATGTAGAACGAATCCACGTCAGAACCTAATACGAAGAAGCGCAGCAATCGAGGCTGTTCGAAATTTCATCATTTGAAGTTTTTAATGGATTTCGAAACTTGGAAAGTATTTACGTTATAAACTCTGTTCGAGGTATAAAATTAGTATTTGAAGAGACCCGTGTAAATGTTAGGTTAGTTGAATGTTAATTCGTCTTCTTTCATTCGCGAACAGGTCGAGCGGAAAATACGAAAATTGTATGTTTCCACGGTGCTTACTAAAAATAATTCGCCACGCCAGTCCGATCACGCTTATTCGTTTCGATCGTTTGTCCTTTCGTGTTTCCTCAAACGTCCTGTTACGAATTTAGCCGATGACCTAATTACCATTGAAAACGCGTGTCAAGACGCGTGTCTTTTCGCGTGGAATTGCCCGCCGTTCGCTCCTCGTCCCTCGTTGTTTCGCTCGTTGCCGACGTTCCGCCTTCTCTCCGACGCCTCATTCACCGACGAGAATTAAAAATATTTAATTAAAATTAATGAAACACCTACGTCACGCGTAGGAAGGGAGTGGAGCTCGGTAATTGGAGAGGTCTGAACTACGGGGGCTACGCGCCCTTTTGTCCGCAGCCCCCACCCCCTACCACCTATGGGGCACCCCTTTCGTGCACCCATTCCTCTTCTACGTGACTGTTTCGCCGTGTAACTCTTTCCTTCGTTTATTCTCTTTTTCCCCCCCCCCCCCTCTCTCTCTCTTCCCCTATTCTTGCTTTTCTCTAGTTCCTTTCCTTTTTGGTAAAAACAGTAGATTTATGGGAAACGACCCATGCCTGTTTCGTTTTGTTTCTTGGCGTGTACTGTGTACGTATCGCGCATGGTAGTCGAAGTTATATAGGGGCGGCTGTGGACACCGAATCTCGGACGTAGGCGCTGCTTTTTAACGAGTGAAATGGGATGTGCTGATTTTGGCAGTCATCTCGTTGGGACGAGCATGCGTCATTGTTCGCTGTCAATGTGTTGATACAGCGACTGACGAAGCGTATATAGGGATAGCTGCGAGGCACATTTTCAATTTCAAGCTGAGTTTCCAGTTTACTTTCTCTTTCTGTTAATTCCCTGCCTTTGATGTTTATCTTCATATGGCAATTATAAAACGCGTAATTGTAATTGGTAATTTCGCGTGCTCTTGAAGCTCAGGTGCCCCGTCTCAGGTAACGGAATAAAATTCGTAATTTCAGGTGACTAATGGAAGTTGAGAATCTTGGATTGCAGCGCAGAGATCGCGATCTCGGATGACGATATGAAATTCATAAATTTAAGCGACCGATTAAAATTCACGAGCTCAGATGACGGAGTAAGAGTCACGATTTCAAATAGGAAATTGAAATTCACGAGGTTAGTGGCAAATTAAAGTTCACAATCTCGAATCACGAATTAAGATTCGCGATCTTGATGGCGAATTAAAATTCGCCATCTCAGATAACAAATTACAATTCATACTTGTTGTCGATGACGAACCAAAATCTAGTAATCTCGCAGATAATGAACTAAAATTCACGATCTCAGGCGCGAAAGAAAAATTCGCCATGTTACGGAGCAAACTATTAAACGAGAATATGTAAGTGCCAATGATACTCGAAACTAGTAGCAACTACGTAATTGCAAACCCTTCCATCCTGTGCTCTTACAACGTCAGAAAAAAACAGTTTCTAAAATAAAAAGCGTAAGAAGACGTCATACTTTTACAAGAAGTATTTATATTTAATGCGAGGAATGCATAAATGTAATGTATATCGCATAATAGATGACTATATGGTATGCAGCGCTATATTATCGACAAGGTGACGAATTTTTAGCATAAAAATTACCAAAATTCACAGTGTAGCAATTTTCAAATTTCTCTTCCGCTCTCCGCCAAATCTCTTCCAAAATCTCAAATAAGCAACCTGTTTGCCCATCGCTAAACCATTGCAGACAGTTGTTCCCTGTTTAAACTGAAATTCTCAGATCGTAAGGATTCGAGCGGCGATATAATCGTTACGGGTAGCTCGATGCCTTTTCCTCGTGTCTCTCCCTTAAAAGCAAGCGGTCGACGCTGCGAGGCGAGCACGAAGCTGTAATTAAACTTCAAACAGTGCGTGCATCAGCGATAGGAGAGAGAGAGAGAGAGAGAGAGAGAGAGAGAACGATGGTTCGAAAAGGAGAGAAAAGTAGACGAAGAGGGAACAAAAATTTTTTTAATCACGCCGCGTACATCTCCCATCGACGATCCGCCCAGGGAACTTCATTTTCTTCGGTGGGTCGCGCTCGTCGTTGCCCCGTTGCCGGCAGAAAAACCCAATTTTCCGGCAGTTTTCCACGCGTGGCCGTGCGTCCTCGTCGGATAACTAACCGGTTTACTCGCGATATCGTCGGACATAATAATTACATTTCTGCCATTCGAGCGTTGTTATAGAGGGGGTGGACCGTGAACGCGGCTCGAAACTGAATAGCCAATTAAGAGCGCGTCGTCGAATTGATGGGATTATCGCGAGATTTTCGCGCGAAAACTATAGGCATATGTGCATATAGAGGACCGATCATCGATACGCCGTGTACGATGATGTTCGAAGCAGTATCGGGGCGTTGGGAAATTGATAGCGTGATGTATGTAGGTTTCTAGTGCGCGTGGAGTTTGGCAGATTGGCGGGAATGCTTTTTTGAAAATGGCTTTGCCGAAAGCTGCAGAAATAGATTGGTTAGACGTTGGTCGATCTACGATGATTTTCACGTGCTGTATTTGGCGGTGTTAGGATATTGATAGTGGGCTGTATACAGGTTTGTAGCATATGTCGAATCGGGGAGAATGATCTTTTGATAGTAGCTTTGTTGAAAATTGTAGAAATCAATCGGTGAGATATTAGTTTGCGTATGATGATGTTTGAGACTGTATTGGGTGTCTTATTATTCCATATTGGCTTTGGAAAAGCAATTTAATAGCTTCAGAATATTTTATCATCAACAATGTTTGACACTGGTAGTTTATCTATCACTCGATCAAAGAATAGAGCTGCTATTACGAAAATAAAGAATCTGAGATATATCATTCTGACAAGTTTGATGGCGTTAAATTGGAAGAAGAAAAATCATCAGAAGAGTAAGGATAAAGTAAAGATGGAAGCTAAGGAGAATCATGGCCAAAGAATAGCGCGTTTATCACCTTCTTTCAGGCTCAATCGCTATCGCAGCTTAAATGAATAATAGTTAACCAATCCAAGCATATAGGAAGCTGGATCACGGCTATCCTTTCTGTTTCCACAAAATCAGGAGGCAGCCATTAATCATCGAGTTATTACTTCCGATGTGTGTTCTCTCGTCTCTTGATCCTCTTTCTCTTCCCTCGTACTCCTTCGCTTTCTCATTCACTTACACACACCATCATTCTATCGTCTCGCTCGTCTGCTTCGCCTTCTCCCTCTATCGTACGCTCGTTTTCTTACTCGCTCGCTTTCTCACCCCCAGTTTCATCCTTGCACTCGCCTGTTCGCCCGCACACTCATTTTCTGTCTCTACTGTACACTACCCCTCAAAAGTATTCCAGTACTTGCATATTTTTGGTAGAGCATAATTTAATACCGCAACTTTCGATAGCTAAAGTAGGAAATTTATGCTAAAAGCAACGAAAACGTATACGAAGCGATGTATAGTAAGCGAGAGTCGAGCTTTTAATCATACACTTATCGTAACAACGTATCATTTAAATTCTCAAAAAGGTTCTCGCATGATAAATGTCATCAATGAAGTATCATTTAAATTCTCCGGCATGTAACTGAAACTTGTTCTAAAACGTTCTAAATTTTTGAGTTTTTAGAATTTCTGTGACAGATTACGAATTGGTCATTTTCATCATTTAGGTATTTAATCATTTTGCTAATGTTAATTATGACCGCCCCGAATTTTATATTTATTTGTTAGAAGATTGTGTTCCTTTGGTCGCAGTTTATTTGATAAGGAAATATTTTTCTTGTTTATATGTTATAATATATATATGTTCATATTTTGACGAAGACGACATTTGTTTCGCTTGCTAAATATCATAATGGATATCTCACATTCGGAATAATTTGTTTTTGCATTCCATTTACATTTTTCACGTTTTTGCGTTTTTGCGTTTTCAATTTTCCCGTAAACGCGTCAACATCCGCAGTTTAATTGTTAAATATAATATTCTGTTGCGCATTTCCATCAACCGCCTATAATAACAAACTTACGAATACTCCCACTAATTCGTACATTTTACCAAGTAAACTGTTTACGCAGATTCAAAATACTTACGAACGCATTCAGAGAAACAGAATCTAAGCAGCTATTTCATCCACTAAATACTACAATAATATACATAAATACGTATACTTAATTTAACCTACACAAACGTGTACATTTAATTCGATGGTACTTCATTTAACATATTTACTTGACTCAATGTGCATAAATACCTGCGTTTAATGTAATATGCATAAATATTCACGTCTTCGAACTTACCATAGATGCGTGAATATCCGCGATTTGCGAGGAAAATTCCCCGAATTTTACTTAACAGAACACCTTCGACTTCGCCAAAAATGCACAAATATCCTCGATCTGTCGCTGAAACACGCAGAACCGTACTTTAACGGAACATCTCAGTTAACCAGCCAAAAAAAAAAAAAAAATGCACAAATATCCGCAGTCGGCTAATAAAATTCGACTTGCATCCATACGATACTTCTGAACGTTACTATATACTCTCTGCCCGTTCACTTTCCTCCCTTTTTCCCTCTTTCACATTTCTACCCCTCGGTCTCGCGACCCTCGCCTCGTATCTCCGTCCCACTCTGTCGATATGACGATACGAGGCATCGCGAATTCGTCCGAGGCCTGACCCTTTAAGCCAGACAGGCTTTTCTATGGCCTCCACCTGCAAAGCTGTATTGTAGTTCGCTCCCACCCCCGCCCCTTCTCCAGCCCGTGCCCCCACCCTGGCGGCTCGTCGCCACCCTCGCAAAAGAGTTTTTTGCCTCGTGCTCTCGCACTCACACGGCCGCGCGATTATTCCTCTCAATACGCGGGTGCACGCGCGAGCTGTGTGCAGACACAGGCGAGACGCGGCAGACACGCGCGTGTACACACGGCCGCGATATCCCATATCGTTCCGCTCGGGCACAGAAACCCAACCCCCCGGCGAGGAGAGGAGTGCTTTCGAAGCTCGCGCCTCTCGGCCAGACTGTCATTTCGATCCCGAAAGAGACTCAGCGGTTCTCAGCGAGTTGAATTCGCCCCACCACGTGAGAGACGAGTTGAAATAGAAAAAGAGAGAAAAAGAGATGGGAAATCGGACGTAGTTTGTGGGCTTCTGCGGTATAGTTGGTGCGTGGAGAGTAGGTTTCTGTGGGTTTCGCTAATTAGTTCGACGTGACGTAGAGCGATTCGTGATAGTATCCGAACAGTTGCTGTAAAAAATGTTGAATTTATATCGTATACCTTGCACAGTGTCTCAACAGCGTTTCTGCATGTTCCGATTCGTCCTTTGTAACGAGCATTCCGCCGTACGGCGCTGACTCGGCGCATTAAAACAAGGAGAGAAAAGTTCGTGTAAAAATATGCCCGAGACGTGACCTTGTTTTCGAGTCGCAGCTTATTCTACGATGCCAGACGTTACTTGGATCAACGATTCCCTGGCAAATGGATAGGTTTTGGTATTTCGTTGACCTTATTTCCTGACCACCTCGCTCACCGGATCCCAATCCATTCGGTTATTAGTTATGGGGGCGTTTAAAATTTCCCCTTTATGAAACGTCAGTCGACGGTGCGTGACGAGCAAAGTTGCTGACAAATTCGCGCGAGCTGTTCGAACAAGTTCGACGATTTACGCTGCGATGCGTTCACGCTTCTACCGAAGCTGGACCTGGTCACTTGGAGCAATTTCTCTGAAGGTAGTTACGCAACTATTGCGACGCAGTGCAAGCTGTTACTCGAAAACAATGGTCACACGGGCATACGTTTACGCGAAATCGTCCTCTTATTTTAGTGCGCTGAATCAGCTCCTACCGTAATTGCCACATAATTCGAGTCAGCCTGTATGAAACATTAAAAAATTTTGTTACCATTAGCATTAGCTAAATATCGCATTTTACATACATATTCACGTTCGTTTCAAGTTTGACTATCAAGTTTGAATATCATCGTGATAGTCGAGTTTCTTTACAGCACCAACGAAATTTCACAATGTGCAAACATAACATCATTCGTAAAGGGTTTCTGTGAGTGTTCGTCTACTGTAAATCTCGGATTGGATGGTTTCTTATCAAATCGACCAATAATTTCTTTAGAAACTATTATCTACGATAGAAACTATTTGTTATCGGTACCATCGCAATATTCTTCGCATTTTCTTTAAGTGGCTAGTCGATTCTGAAATATCGAAGATCTTACACACATCTTGAACTTAAACGAAAGTTTTTGTTTCATCTAGCGGATAACGAATTCTGTCATTATAGATAACGATGTTCAGAATCAAAATTTTCTGTCTGAATCTGATCGAAAAGTTATTTTCTGCAAGACTATAAGACACACCTTTTATAAAACACAATTGCACAAATATCTTTTGTAACCTATTTTTGTCATCTATTTCTTTTACGAAAGTCGTGCAACGCGGTGTATCAGAGAGATTTGCCTCTTATCTAATATCGACCAATATTATTCTACTCGAGTACCACTTCCTATTTAATATTTACGATTCATACGAGCAATTCTAGAAAATTAGGTAAACACCGACTGTCGTAATCGCCGCTCGCCTAATCCTTTACCTACTTCTTCGCGCCTGGATATTTATAGTCCGGCTGGAAGCGATAAATTCCCATTCCTGCGATCGTTCGATAGATTGCGTTCCACTTCGTCTTCGAAGGATGCAGGAAGTTCGTCTGCTCGTTGTAAAATTACACTCGAAGCACAGCCACGTGGCCCGAGAATATTTTCCCGGAATATTTTCATTTTATCGACGATCTCGCCAAGATGTAGAGACGCGTTTCCCGCGTCGTTTTCATTTCCATGAAACGCGAGGATTTTGATCACCTAGTCTGTTTTTTTATCATCGCCGGCCATACGAAAATTCCGCGGAAATTTCATCGGTCGAATTTTTCATAGCGGTTCGTCGGAGTCGTGGAAATAGCTTGGAAGCTCGCGGATCGAACGTGGCTGGCTCGTTTCGAAATTACGCCAATTTCGTTTATCTGCGTTCGTTTCGAGCGATGCGTGTAACGGCTTTTAACATTCATATTAATTTCGCGCACGACATTATTTGCACGCGAAACTTGGCCGCTGCTCTCGTTCTACGAACCGGTCATAAACCGCTGTTTGTTGACTGCGTTTACGCGAACGCTCAGCGGCCGAACGTTTCGAAACTTTCGCAGAAATAAATTATCACGCGTTCCTGTCTTCGGTATTCCCATTCATCCTAGTATCGAAGAACCTGCTAGACGCGTAATTTCGTTCGCGTCAAGGCCCTGTTCGTCGTGGTATCTCAGAAAAAGAAAAAGAAATGGACGAAAAGTATCGCAATAGGACACGTCTTTATATTACGCGATTGATTATTTTCTCTAAATTTGAGACGCGTTTAAACGATAGGAAAACACGATCGAAAATACTAAATAACTGCAGTAACGTGATGTAATTCGTTTTTGACACGATGTATACGATGTAATTCGTGGAAATCAGTTTAGAGGCAGCATTCGGGAGGAAGAGATCATCGAGCAGTAAACATTGTCGTTTCTACATATCTATATATAGAAATTAACAGCGAAATGATACATTCTTCCAAGTGAAATCGAAATCTCTGTCCTCCAAACGTGCCTGTGTCGTACCAGAACAAAGCAGTACAAACTCAGTCTTGGATGAGTCGGTCCTAAAGCAACAACCATTCGATATCTGCTTGTTCGACATCTCGTATCAGCTCCTGCGAAGTGAATCGTTGCAAACTTTATTAAGCAACGAAGGTACGGGTATTTTAACGTAAACACTGGTGTATTATGTCTCTGCTTTTATTTGCTGCAAGACGTAGACACTTGTTATGCGCAACGTGACCAGACGGCTACACAGAACAGGAATAAAGAAAGAACAGGTGTTTTGCTTATCGACTTTCCAGTATTCGAACAATTTAGCTCCCCGTGAGCCTTCTTCGTAAGTAAAATGCTTGATACGTATGTAAAAAAGAAAAAGAAATAATTAAAAAGATATAGAAAAACAAACCTGAATGACATTGGTTAAACCGAGGATCCACCAGATAGCCAAACCAGCCTGTGCTAACTTTAAAAATATAGAGATAAGGAAATACACCAATAACCTGACGTGAAACATAAAATATCGTGCATTATTTCGCCAATTAATATCGCGCGTAGTATTACGAATTATTCTTACTATTATTCTCGATATCGTTGATTAATATTATTGGTCGACAAAGCGGAAGAAACTGCTACTTCGAAACTTGAACGTAGCTCAGCCTAGCCTTATTCTCGGAGCACCCGTTAGAGAATCGACGAGCGTATGCAACGAGTGGGCCCGTTGTAACGCTTCAGCTAGTCCCTCTTGCTTCTCCCGCCCCTCGTTGCTGCCCCGTCGACTTCACCCCTCAAGAGAGAGGGTTGGAGGCGGCAAGAGAAGCAGCACGACGCGCACAGAGGCAAGGGTGCAGCCGTCGAGGGGCGTGGGGCGAAGGGATCGTGCAGACACCCCCGTTTTCCCCTCGCAGGCCGCCCACGCCATGATCAATATTACGCCCCAGAGCTACGGCATCCAAACCGACCCCGAGACGGACTTCTTCCTGTTCCAAGCATCCAGACGACCAAAGGGGAAATGCAACTTTCGCGACGAAAGTTCCATCGAAATCGGAAGCCAGAAATTAGGGGTGGGTGGGGCGAGCGGAGGGTGGCTAGACGCGACGAAACGGTGGCGACCATCGCTGGGAAAAATTTCGGCCAGAAAGTTTTCTGTGCGATAGAGACAAATGGAATGGGTTTCCTTTGTTTTCCTTTCGGACGCTCTTCGCTTTTGCTTCGTTTTCAGCCGAGATTGATCGTTTGCAAAGGGGCGAGTTTAATAGACAGATCCCGTGACCAGTATATTGGAATTGAAAAATTAATCTCAAGCGGAAGATCTCGTTCTCAGGACACGTTTCGCTTTTGCTTTCGAATTCACGCTGAGATCGAGCATTTTTTAGAGCAGCTAGTTTTCATAGGCAGGTTCAGCGAGGATATATCTGAAAAAATAAATTTCAGTTAGGAAGCTTCCTGTAGGAGAGAGAGATAAATGGAGGAGCTTCCCTTGTTTCCTTTTCGGCACTGTTTTCTTCTTCCTTCGTTTTCAGATGAAACTGACCTTTTGAAGAGGGTCAAGCTTGACAGGTAGCTTTAGCAGAAATACGTTTATTCGAGAGAATCGCCTTCGTACACGTCGATTTTACGTTTTATTCGGTTCGTTCAAGAGCTGGCTCATCAAGAGGCACGAAAGCTGGACGAAAGGTCGTCGAATCGGAATTAACTATCAAATTTTACAGATACAGCTCCGTCCAGACGCTGTTTACTTTCCCAACAAAGTTTCCATCGAAACGGCCTTTCCTTTCTGCGAGCAGCCGGCGCGCGAGTTTTCAATTTCCCCTCAACTATGTAGCAACTACAACCGAACTCTATTTTCCAAGCGGGGAAAAATGGATGAAAGGAAGGCAAGCATTCCCGGTCATCTATTTCGTTTAACTATTTTTCTTCCACCAACCGGATGGTAGATGCAATTACTTGGGCGTGCAGATTTTCCTGCCATTATTAGCTATCGGAAGATGCCGAGTCCGATGAATAGCCACGAAAATCATGCTGCGTGGAAATAAGCAAATGAAGATATAAAAGGAGGAATATGTACATCGTGGAGATCGTTTGTAAATTAGAAAGTTGGCGTAGCAGATTGCGTAAAGTATTTATATATCGCAAAATATTAATTACGTATTACGTATCATTAGGTGAGATATCAATTTGCGTGATATATTACGGAATATCATGGAAGAATAAAATATTACGCACAAACGTGGTACTTTTAATTTATTTATTAGAGAGTAAACTCGTGTCTTGATATTCTATTTTCCTAGAAAGTTATTCGATTTTTACCAGAATCTCTTCTAGGAAGACTTTTTACACCGAAAATTGTGCTCGTTTGGGCAAAATCGAAGACTTCGAGTAGTAAGGAAATATCATCGATAAATCTCAATAAATCTTACGTTTACGTGCGATTGCTCGTCAACTTTCCTTCATTAATCTAAATTTAGCTGCGCAAGAAAAAGGCGGACATACACTCTCATCTTACGCCAATTTGTTATTACTTTGTTACTATCCGATACTTCTCAGTGCTCGATATCGAGCGAAATGAAAATTCCTTGCAAAGAAATCTGATCGATGTGGTAATAATAATACACCGTTTAAATTAGTGGTTTACAACTTTTGCTGGAATGAGTTGTACGACGAAGCCTTAACGTTATTGGAAGAAATAGAAAACGCTGGAACGAGACGTCGTCGGCGAAGCAGGTTGTTCGTTTCCACACAAACTCACGGCAACGTTTTAAATTTTCAGCTGTGAACAAAAAGGGAGTTCAGAAATGGCTGGCCCCTCGGTTTAATCCGTGGCTGAACGTATTGTCGAAAGTGTGTTGAATAGAAAGGATTGAAACACATGGAAGCCCTAGAAAAGTGCTCCTGCAACGTAATGGCGAACAATCGGTAGGTTTTGGCGAAAGTTTCCAAGGTATTTCTATTTTTCGCGATAAAATAGTGTTTCTATATGATAGGAATCGTCGAAGGGAATGTCGTATTACCAGCGGATACGAGTGCTTAGGAAATAGTCATTCGCAAATAAATCAGATATAATATGCTCGAGTAGAAGAAACAAGCAACGGTCGTTTATCTTGTGCATTGAAAGCGAAATACGATGCGAAGAGATACAAGAAACTTAATTACTGCTTTTAAGATTTACGTATATCTATCTATAATTCTTCCAGACAGAGTCTACTTTCACTCACATCGAAAGATTTCTCTCGCGCTCGTAGTTGAAAATTGTTGTCCACAGAAGCAACGTCGTCTGTTGGAAATATCATTGTAATATCAGAATTATCAATTATTTTCTAGTAGATAGTGTTTCTAGTAGATAGTAATTAAATATTCAGGACAGTCTCAGGACCTTCGTTCGTCTCTATAAAAATATGAGTTTGCATAAATATCAACGATCCACTAATAAATAATAATCCCAGTAGGAAATTTTTATTTCTGAAAATCCAAACAAAGCTGTCTACCTGTGGAAATTCGATAGACAGTCGTTCGGTTAATCGAAGCGTATGGTATGAAAGGAAAGAAAAGAAAGAAAGGAGCGCACGATGGAAAAAGTAGGTAAAACTCGTTCGTTTGAAAATTACTCGCGTGTACATAGATTCTTATTGCGGATTATTTTGTTGTTTCGATGGAAACAGAGCTCGTGACTTGTAAAGAGCAATTTCTGTTGCTGCAGCGAATGGCAACAAGCCATTCGGATGGAAAACCGGTGTTGTTGAAAAAAGATGAGGTTTCCGTGACAAATGGGACCCCATCGATGCACGGTCGTCAGCGTGGAAATTTCTCCGTCGTTTATCATGTGGCGATGGTGCAATTGGTGCGCACGTGACGCGACCATAGACAAACGGGCAAAAAGCTCGCCGATTGATACGCTAAAATTCGGCTGTGTCATTTCCGCGGTACGCAAAGTAGAAATAGATATCGAACACCGTCAGCTCGAGAAATCACGCGTATTTTCCTTTTTATATATTTTACTCGCTATCGTAAACATTTTTGGAAACTTTAAACCTCTGTGGCTCCGAGTTCGACCATCAATCCGAGTTTTCGTCGGTAACATTTTTTTTTTTTTTTTTTTTGTTGAAATTGCGGCTCGAATTTAATCTAACGTGTGCACGAATGATATTTTATTTATTGCACCATTGTTAGATGGAAAATAACATGTTGATTCGATGTGCTACAATATTTGACGTATTTGTGGCAGGTTACATTTCAAGAATTTAGAAGAACACGGACTTAAAGTTATATAGATTAGATCCTATCAATATTAATAAAGTTAAAGGTTTAATTGCAAAATTTTTCGCGAAATAACTAAGCAAGAATCATATAATACGAACTCGATGAACTTCGTGGTCCTTTTTAAACGTTTAAAGAAGCGTATGCTACATGGAAAAAAAATATTATCGATTAGTTATCGATGAATTTTCGTCGTCCCATTCAGTTGCCCATTTGAATTTCCCAGAAACCTCCAGTAACGATTTCCATTGTCCGAAACTTGTTTCTCCGGCAAGCCACGTCACCGATGGGACGATCCAAAGTTCAGTTAGGATCGCGTGTCAATTGTAATCCGCCGCGAATATATTTCTCTGCAAAATGAACCATACGGTGGAAACGCGCGTGAAAGTTCGAAACTTTCGCGCGCCAAAGTTCCCCGCCCGTCCGCGTTGGCCACAAATCTACAGCAAAACTGACGTCAGTCGCGTCTCGAGACACGAAGGACGCCGGAATACGCTCGCGAAGGAGATCGTAAATAATCTTCGCGTTGGCGCGAAGTCTCGCGGACGAAGAGAAAACGGAGCAGGCCGTCTGCTGGCAAAGTGTTGCCCGGTATGCACGCTCCTCTCATAGCCAAGCGACGACAGCAGAAGAGAGAAGCAAGGGTAGCGAAAGAACTCGTAGGGGGCGGCGAAGAAGAGGCTGGAGCAGAAGTAAAGCGGGGCGAAGAGGCGAGGGTAGAGTACGGAAGGGGGCACGTTCGAAGAGAAAGGGGATGGAAAGAGGGAGTCAGAGAACTGGAGGAGTGTGACAATAGCCTGCAGATTGGAGAGGCAGACGGTACAGTCCCTGACCTGGCCGTGTACAGTCCGTTTCCAGGTCTCAGCGAAGCGGCATGTGTGAAATAATGCTTCTGCTGGTTCCCCTTGCGTCTCTTGGTTCCATTCGGCCCGACCAAACCACGATATTACTACTTGCACAAATACGGATATGCACGATAAACCGGACTTAATAGGGTGCTGCAATGGAATCGTTTGCGGCTCTCAACCTTGCCGATCTTTGCTTCCATGGTCGAGGCAGAACGAAACGCTGGTGGTTAGCACGTTGGTTTTCGTCCGGGTTTGTGGCTTTTCCGATTGGATCGAGAATGTACACGTGTGTGTAGGGATCCAAGGAAAAATTCGTTAAGATAGGTGTCTTGGAATCGTCGAATCTAGCAGCGTGCGAGGTTGCTAGACTGCATTTTTGAAATTCTTCGCGTTCAACGAAGATGTACGGTGAGTTGTGAATCGGAAGTTTCGATAAGATTCTCGGAACATGGTCCTCAGATTCTTGGCGTTTAACGGGAAATACAGCGATCTGCGAATTCGAACTATCGACAAGGTTCTCGCGGTAAGACTTGAAATTCTTGAAGTCTAAGAAGACTTACACGGAGCTACGAATTTGAACTTTTAATAAGCTTCTCGGGCTACGTTTTCTACATTCTCCAAGTCCAACAGGAAATACACCGAGCTATGAGATTGAACTTCTGATGAACTCTTACACTAGGTTTTCCAAATTGTTGAGATCCAACGAGAAGTACATTGAGTTATGAACTTGAACTTTTGATCAGGTTCGTAGACTACGTTTTTTAAATTCTCCAAGTCCAACAAGAAGTACGCTGAGCTACGAGATTGAACTTCCGATAAACTCTTACGCTACGTTTTCCAAATTGTTGAGATCCAACGAGAAATACATCGAGCTACGAATTTGAACTTTTGGTAGAGTTCTTAAACTACGCTTTTTTAAATTCTCGAAGTTCAATAAGAAATACGTTGAGCTATGGAGTTGAACTTTGAAATTTCTTAGTCTGCACCGTTATTGGGCAGCGTCTTTTAAATTCTTGGGATATAACGACGAATACACAGAACTGTGAATTTGGATCTTTAAATTTACTAATTTACAAGATTCTCAAATAATATTACGAAATTCCTGGAATGTAGAAATGCTACGTTGATTTCTGAATTCTTCTCTTCGAGTTTACTCGTTTATGAGATTTTTAGTGTACATTTTAAAATCCTTAGTCTATAATATTCCTTAATTCTCAATGATATACTTTAGCTCTATAGTTCTCCTCGAAAATACAAACACGTAATAACATTGATCTATGAAGGATTCTGTTTGTGTTTTACATGCTTTCTAAAGAAAAGGAAATTGCGGAAAATTGCAGAGTATAAGGACGACTGAGTGTGTGAAGTTTGCAAGGTTAAAAAAGCTTTCGGCCACCAGTTCTCCTTATAAAGTTCCTGGTTATAACATAGAGATTATCGCAAAAAATAAAATGTACGTTCTTAGTTTAACTCCTATAAAGCGAACCTTTGCCACCATGACGCAATAAGACAGCCGCCTAATAGAGAAACTTCCCTCGGGGAACGTAAAGCTGTCAGTTTTTAGCATCGTTATTTTAATTTTTGCTTCTTCTTGCCTTTGAACGCATTGAAGCAGACTGCACGATATCGAAAGATATCATGGACATTTTCTACGTGAAATTTTCATAAATTTGTACTTAGAACGAATGAACCATTTATATAAATTCTTTATTTCTTCCGATAAATCTCTAATGTTCAATAAGCACATTGCATTTTTCAAACTTGCTACATTGCATCTGTATTGTGAATCTTGTATTCGTGATATAAATGATTCAAAAATTGAGAAGATTAGTAGGAAAAGAAGAAAAATTTTTATGACATTGTTTTGAGTCTGCAATTCATATTAAATAATTATAATCTTCTATCTTCACATTAAATAATTACGAATTTTCCATATTCAATTTTGCTTCTTTTTGCAACGAAGTCTATCAAGATAATTACTAAACGCGTCGTAAGGGGACTATTCAGGAATTTCTCTTCCGACTTATTTAACCGGGTCCCAGGAGACGGTCGAAGTTTCATGGTTCACGGATGAGGGGTGCTAAAAGTTCTAATAATCATAAGTTACTTACGTAATTTTAAGGGGCGCGCAATCTCGCGTGTAGCTCGTTTGATCGTAACTGCATTCTGATGTTAAGATAAGTTAATTAGATGGAGTCGGCGTAGTGGCGACGTTGGTACAGTTCCGCGAAGTGAATTAAATTGTTTGTCGCCGCGGTTAATTCGTTTATACGGGCATCTGGATGCTCAGCATGCGTCTGGAACTATAGCATTCGAAAATACCGTGATCAAAGATCACTTATATTGATGACTGCATTGCTTATTTCCTGATTTCTGAAAAAATACCACATTTCACAAAATGTAATTTTTCTTATTACATTTTGCTCATGCCAATTTTTATATTACTATTTTGTTACTTCATATTATTTACATTACAGTTGCATTATTTTACACGAATATTTAAAATATTTATCACCGTCGGATAAAAGTTTAAGATTTGCACGCTAATGAATTTTAGTAACTTTCGCACCAATATTTGTTCATCGTACCGATAATTGTCATCTGTTGTGCGGCATACATTACACTTATTCATTGCTCATATTAAACGTGAATTCATTTCGCAAAGTTATCACGTTTTTTTATAATACTTTCTTTACAAAGTTTACGTGCATTCTGCTCACTTTTGCACTTTCGAATTTCCTGCAATGAAAATCCGCAGTTTTAGATTTCTAGAAATTATTAGAAATTACGTTAATTACTAGAAATATAATAGCGTTTGTCCAACTATGTCACAACCCTGCACAAACACCTCACGTTCTCGCAACATACTCTTCGGGGATAAATTCCACTTTTAACAAATTCCAGGTTCATTTTCCCCTGTGATATATACATATTGGTAGAGGTACCCGTGGACACCTTTCGCGTGATCTTAATTAAAAATGTTCGACGAAGGTAGCCCGTGAGAACCTACGAAGACGATAGATGGAACGCGAAAGCGTTGAACTGGGGCCGATAGACAAACAAGAATCCATTAATCTGCGACGGAGTGGAATCGCGACGTTAATAACGCTGGCTCCGATCGAAGATCGAAAGTCTTCGCTGTGGAGATAATGCGGAAAGTAGAATTGAAAGTTCGTGATTCTTCATATTTCACCCGGATGGAGTTGGGAAATGACGGAATTACGTAAAACGGTGTCCTGACGGCGATAAAACGGTGGACCAGACGTAGGGGAGGGGGTGAAAAGCGTCGTGAAATTCAAAGAACAAAGCACACAATTATTGGCCGGTCAGGGAAGTTCTCGTGCAGCTTCCGGTCGAAATCGATTGCCTTTCGCGAGCGAGAGAGAGAGAGAGAGAGAGAGAGACAGAGAGAATTCCACCGAATTATTTATTTAATCGACTGAAAATATTATATCGTCGGTTGATGGCCTCTTTCAGTTGCTCCCTTCTTGGTATCGATAAGCTATGATTCATTTGCCCCTGCTATTTTTAATAATAACGATTAGAATAATATGAAGATACAGGCTACATTTAATTTATATTCAATTTATTCATGCAATAAAAATGCGGATGAAATACGAGTCGCGAGACTAGAAGGGGAAATGGACAGTTCCGAGCAGACATTCGTCGCGGTCAAACTAAATTTTGTAACACCATGTCTCCCTACATATTCGTACGCGAGTATAATTGCACGAACGCGAGTGACGAAAATATTTAACGATTCTTTGATCTGGAAAACATTTTTAAAAAATGAATCAACTGATAGCGTCATTTAGGATTTTACCATAAAACGTGGGAAATAAAGACACCCTTTTCTCGTGCTTTGCCAACGTACACAGCACAATACGTGTATGGTAGAATAAAATCGTACCACGTCATATCAGTATCCTCGATATTATACGATTTCACGGTAAAATGACCGCGAATAATCGTCACTAAATTAACATAGCAGCGAATCTCCCCTCAGAAATCTATCAAAACTTCATCCAATTCATTTCTGCACGCACAGTCGAGCTCTCGCTTTTAATTTCACGTTTAACCGCGCAATCAAATTTTAATTCGCGGCCCCGTTCGTCGTCGCGAGCCACGAGCGCACGCCGCGGACGTCAGTCGGAAGTCCCATAACCGCGGATTAATTTTTAAGAGGGTTTCCTTGGCCGAGTAACGTCGTTCCTCTTATTTCCAATTTGTAATGTCGAGTTTTCCACAAATTTGCCCACGATTACCCGGCCGGCCGGTCCCGGTTAGCCAATTTCGCGATATAATCTGCGAAATCCGTGCAATCTCACTCGTCTCTCTCGAGTTTCTCCATCCTCTTACTCTGGTTTATCACCCACCCCCTACTTGCTCTCCTACTTTCCACCCCCTCCGGATCACGCTAACTTAATGAAGTCCTTATTAACCGCGAGGTTAAAGCCGCCAGACGAGAAAGAGAGAGAGAGAGAGAGAGAGAGAGAGAGAGAGAGAGAGAGAGTGGTCCTCGAAGCCGGCGCTGGATCGATCGATACTTTTAGTTTACAAATTGCCCCCACCCGCCACCCCCTTCCGACCCCCGCTATTTCTCCCTCCAACGCTCGGCACCACGGAATCTGACGCCCTTTATTTGCTAACGAGAAACATTTATCCCCCTTCGGGTCCGAGTTTTTAAGGAATATTGCGTTTCCTTCCCTCGTCAATTGCCGTCAGAGATCTTTGTTTGATCAAACGCTGGCGGATATTTCTTCGCGAAACGTTCACGGAACTTATGAGAATCTCGCCAGAGCCTTCTCGAGCGCTTTTAAACACGCGCCCCCTCTCCACCCTGGAGCGTTGAACGAAGTTGATCGTCGAGGCTCGCAGATTTAGAGATGCAAATTAGGTCGATGACGGGTGTTGATATTGGCAGAAATTGTAATTTTGCGTTTGCATTGGTCCAGTAGCTAGCAGTCCAGTCCAATGATTCAATGCAGCCTCGCGTTGTAACTGCAATAACGCAAACATTGTTTTTATTCCAGTAGAATGCCGTAATCAATTTCTGCAAGTAATCAAACTAGTCGACCGAAAGCCTGCTTTTTTTAGTCCAGCGTTACTCGAATCGTTTTCACGGACTGACTATAGCGTACCATTGTTTTGTTCGTCTCCTTTTTTTACGTAAATTCACTGCCAATTCAGTTATCTACCACTTTCAACGATACAAAAGCGACTAGAACGACGTAGGCAGTGATTTCCAGTCAAACCACTGCGACATAATCGCTTGATCCAGCGATTAAACAGGTGTAAACCCAGCTTGAGAACACTCACGCATTTATGGAAGATTCTAACCCTTCGCGGTCGGACGTAGTGGCGGCGCTGGAAATTTGTTTCTGAAGTCGGTAAATATTTATTAACTGAAACTTGCTTCGACTCGTTATCCTTCGTATCCGCTGCTTTACGCCGCTCGCAATTCAACAACTTCCTCTTGTATCAGGCCATTCTGACAATTAACCACGCACAGAACAAACGCCTTTCAACCCCCTTCAACTCCTACACACAAACGAGCCAAAGGGTGCGAGCCAGGAAATCCACAAGCGTTTCGGTAGCGATTTTCGGCCGTGGCTCTCGACTGGTGTCTCATTCGCTATAATTGCGTTGCAGGATCGATCAGGCAGGTGTGTGGCAGACGTCCGGAGGACGAGCGTAATTTCCCGATTTAGCGTTTTCCTATTATCGTGTTGCGCCCCCCGGCACAGCCAAACTCTGATCCGCGTCCCGTTAGTCTGATTGCCGGCAGCTCGAGCCGCTTTGTACGTCGATAACACGACGTATAACGTCCCGTGGGCACCACCATATAAGGTAACATGATCGTCGATCGTGTACACCAGCGTTCGTAAGTCACGGGCCACTTGGTACGCTTACAATAAGCAGAAATGGATGTTGTATGTAATACACCAGGCTGTCGACTCTTATGCGTTCGTAGGAAATTTGGGAACGCAACGTTGCGCACAGTGGATGCAATGGAAAAACGGTATAAAGAATATTCGAAGTATAGCGTTTTCTAAAATGCTTGGTAAGATGGAATAATTTTGAAGGCCTTACCGTTTTAATTATGTTCGAGGAAAATACGAATTCGCATAAAATTTCCTGATGTAGTAATTGCATAGTAAAGTTGGTACTCGTTAATCGCGATAATATTGTTCAGAGTAGGGTGTATCTCAGCTGAGATAAAACGCCCGTAATACACGAAATATATAAAATATGCGAGATACATGTATTCGTTGAAATCTTTTTAGGGGGTGGAAGAGTCTTTCATCTGGGTGCCATTTTTTAGTCATTTCCATAGTAATGGGACGCGTTCCGCGTTAAATAGAAACCATATAATACGCAAAAATGTACAAAATATTCAATGTACAGCACTCGTTGTGGTATTTAGCGGATGGCGTAATTTTTCACTTGGTTTCCCTATTTTTAATTATGTTCGTATGAGTCGGAATTTGTAGAAATATCGACAGCCCATTTACAAGGAAACCTAAATCGTATTACGTTTCGAAGATTTCATTATGGACCTACGATATATTCCTCTCGTGAAATTCAACCTGCAGAATTTTAAGAATATGTACTCGTGCTGGTTTGTTAAAATCTTACCTTGAAATATCCACTCGAAATCCGCTGCTATAGGAACCACTGTGTTATATAGCATATATATGTAACTCTATATATGTAACTGTACCTATATATTGCAGTTATCGTAGAAATAGCGGCGCGTGTCGCCCGTCTCTTTGCTATTCGATCGACGATGACACACGTTAGTCGTAATAAGAAGCAAAGGGCAAAGGGGTTGGATCGAAAGTAATGGGCCAAGTCACTAGCAACCCTTTCAAGTCACGTGAGTAGAACGGTGCGTCGAGGGTGGTTCCCGAAGGCAAACGACAGGTCGATTTGGGGTTACGAGCTGTGATTGAGATCGGTAGCTAGATAGGAATAGGAGCCAGGGTTTATAGGACTTTAGACGCGTAAGAGGGCTGTTAAACCTGATGTTGATGGAGTGTTTGCTACCCTTATACAGATGTTTCCTATGTTTTATGGGACGTTTGGTAATTTGTTTGTTAAATTACCTTACCTCTAAAAGATGTACCTTAAATCGTTTGCATCCTACTCTCGTCTTAATCTTCGTCGCTCCTCGCTGAAATTTTCGCAACTGTAGAGAAAACAGCTCGTCGATTTCATCGATCTCGTAAGCGACATTCTGCTCAACACAGAGCAGAATCTTCAGCGACAATGCGGTGTGTAATATCGATATTACGGCTTAAACTTTTCTAATTAATAGTATTAATGATAATATAAAGTCCTACATAAGTCCTGCTACGTATATTTCTTTATTTATTACCAAACCGAGAGCTAACGTAAATTCAAGCGAAATTGAACAAACCAGTTTTATGTACATCTGAGAAACTAACATGGACGAGCCTTTACGCACACGTACAAGTTAAATTACTCGGAGTATTCATCTTGGCGACGTATGTACGTATATCAGGGCCAGTGAAAAAGGTCCGGTTTGCGTTTTTCTTTACCAAAATTTCGCCTGAAAAGTCGCTGTCGTCGCATCGGACCACGGTTCCTCGTGTTGCCGGTGATGTTCTCGAATACATCGCAGTGGCGCGGTCGACAATGGCTGGTTGCTGTCTGGCTCGATCCGTTGGCGGAGCATCAAGCGCGAGGCACTCCAGCGTCCTTAATTGCCGTAGACTCGTTGCTAATTAGTTTACATTACACTCTCCGTATCCTCTAGGTCCTGGCCTGCTCGCTCTCTGTCCCTGTGCTTCCTCCGATATTGCGAGAGGCTCTTTAATGTCCGCGTTGATACACGCGCACGTGTGAACCTACGTACGTGTCACGTGTTCTTCGCTCTCTACTCTTAGCAAGCCTTTCCACGTACTTTAGTCTTCTCGATTTTAAGCTTTCGCGATGATCAGCTAACGCATTTTATGGTTCTCAAATCGTGCTTTCATCGACACTATGAGTTTCGTTCCGACGTTTCGTCAACGTTTCGGTTCGCTTCTTCGGGGTAAACGGTCCTTCGGATGTCAAATATCTCGTTTCTCCTTCTCTTTTCTGCTATTTTACTCCCTTTGTTTCCACCATACGGCCAGGATCCTTGGCAATGGGCGCACTTCTCTTCTTATTCGACGCTACTGTAATTTGTAGCCGTTTAGGGTTCGCCAACGAAGCGAATGTGGTCGAGGCGTGGGTGAGTGGATTTCGTGGTCAGTTGGAACGTTTATGGGATGTGGTTTGCTCTTCTTTTGGATTTCATTGGGATTCTCGTTTTGGGGTGTTAACGAGGTGCTTCGCTTGTATCGTAGTATTCTTTGTTTGTTTAGAGATTTGCTGGTTTAAATTCTCGTCTAGATTGCGGAGCAAGATTAAACAGAGTAGGTCGAGGAAATCCGTTTTAACGAAATACCAAAGAATTTTCCAGGTTATCCATATCTACATCGGTCACGATAGTTCGATTTCATTATACGACGACTGCGCGGAGAACGTAATGCCATATTAGTTATTTCTTCGAAGATGAAGGTGAGCTACGAACGATGAGATCAGAGATCGCAGGTAAAAATAGCGTTAAAGGATATCGTTGGAATCGAATTATGAAAAACGCGGAACGATTCAACAGGAATTGCACAGATTACCGTAAGAAGATATTGTTTCTACGAACGAATCTCGGAATTTAATAGCCTTCGTTGCGTTGTATTGTTGCCAATTTACAAGGAGTCGAGTTGCTTCTAAGGATGAAACTCGAGAAAATTAAATAATTGACGTTCATATTAATTTTTAGTATTGTTGAACTCGCCAGTGAAATACGATATAAAAATTCTTACGTTTCGTTCGTAATGTGATAAGTTATGAATATTGGAAAGTTTCATACGTTTTAATGATAGAAATTCTATCCTCCGAAACGAAGTGTAATATTACACGTATATGACTTTAACCTGGGAAAAGTGTTTAAATTGAATTTCGTTTTTTGCATAAACGTGATCGCAGATTTTAATGGACGGCGAGCGAGTTTCAAAGTTCAAAGGTTACTGGAGTTGACACACATTTCTGAATCAAGGATTTTAGAATTCAATCAAAATGTCATGCACCGTTTACTGCATATTTTCTTCAAGTGGAATGATGCTGTAGATAAAATTGATATTTTTACATCGTATCGATATTTGAAAATTTCTTAATGTATTTTTAGATTATATCGTATCGAGGTTAAATATCAATTTAATTGATCAATTGAGTGGAGAGAAATGACAGGGAGACTGAAGTTACATTATCGACAAATACGCTAGTATTCGCTGTTATTAGCAGTCCGATACTTTTCAGTTATCTTTTTATGTTTCTACGGTGTTTTCAGGAATATTTGAAGCTTTTTATATTTATATAAATACTCTGACCAAAAGAATAGCTTCTCGTTTATAAATAACTATTTATATATTCCTCTTAGTATATCCGAATTACGTTAAAGGAGCAAATGTATTAGAGAAACAAAATAGTAGAACTAGAAATAGATGTGGAAACAATAACGTTTAAAACTTAGTATGCGAAAGCTTAATATAAAATGTTAATGTAAAAATTGGTATAACAATCTCATTGTACAAAATTACAAATATTAAAGAGATTAAAGAAATGGTTTACAACTCTTAATATTAAACGTAGAATTCGATGCAGAAAACTGGTCGATATCGTCAAGATAATTAGCAAAATATCAATTTACTCGCATCTGTGATTAAGACTTTTCGTACAGGCTTATAGCCGAAAAAGAGAAACGTAACCGAACAGCAGATGCGTTAAAACATAATATAGCAATAATAATACGAGGATTATCGATCAGTGCAAATGATAACTTTAAACAAAAAGCATGCATAATATAAATTCCTTCCAGTTCTCGCAATTTGCCAGCGATTTAATATTACCACGACCATTTACATTGATATTATTCTGTTGTGAAAATCGGCTTGTTTACGCGCACGCGATTTTCGATAACGAACGTATTAATAAGCCATTCGTTTGCCATTTTCAAATCATATCAGCGAGCACGAAGTAGTCGCTTTTCCGATATGTCCACGAGTTCTCCTTATTTTACGGCCGAGGTGAAAAAAGTAGAGGAGCTAACGGTTAAAAGTCGTGGACGAGATCAGCGTGGAAGTTTTAGCAGGTTTTCAGGGATCGATAGGTACTAGGAATCGGGCATCGATATTCAGGCCCGTGGAAAGCCGACCTAGCGAAAAGTTACGTGTCTTTTTCGTCGCCCGACTCTCTCACCTGTTGCCAGGGAACCACGCTTTCGCGTTTGCCTTGTTTTCGTGACGATCTCACGCTCTTGCTTCCTTCTTTTCTTTCTTATCCTTTCGTTCGGTCCGCTCTCCAGGGTATGTCTCGATTTGCACCGCCTGTGTTCGACGCGAGCGTATTTGCAACGGGACCCTATTTCAGCGATTGAAAAAATTTCCTCCAAATTTGTTTCAGGGGATTTCGCTTTTAAGAAGCGCGGGTAGATGAATGAAGGAACTTTTATCATTTTTCTTGTGCCAGTTCGATGTATTCCATTTGGTTTCTACCGAGTGTGATATAGTTTGATTTGTTCTGTTTATTTGCGTATTGTGGTATATCCAATCGATGGGAAATTAGTGAAAGATTCGTTAATGACTGGATATTTTTGTTACCTAGCATTTTTATTTGATTGGTCGCGCTCCATTTTCTTTATATCGAGTATGATATACTCTGATTTATCTCCTGTATTAACTCTGTAGGAAATTAGTGCCAGATTTATGTTAGGATCATGCTTTTAACAATTGTAGATGAGCGGATATTTTTCCTGATTTTGTTTGGTTTATACAAAAATGTTCCATCGATACTAATTTATTCCTTTTTATCGTTTAATAGATTGGTAAATTATTCTTTCGATATCGGTACAGTCAAAAATGCACAGGGTAGATACATCTAATATCGTATGTTCTTTCATGTTGTTTTTATGCAAGTATACGTTGATGTGCGTGCTTGAAAAGCAGAAAATCGGGATAAATATGAGATTTCATATCGTGCTTCCGTTTCAAAAGTTTTTGCATTTGCGCTATCGGCCAACAAATATTCCCGTTTTCTTTATCCTGCCGGCTTCCCGCCGGAATAATCCGTCAAGGCTACCTTATGTTTGGCAAAAATGCAAAGTAAAGAATCTCTAGAGTACTAGAATGTTCCTCTCATAAGTCTAAGAACTTCCTACCTACAGGCTGTTTGTGCATTTTGCATGCCATCGGCGAGATATCCTACGTCATTGAAAAAGATACGTTCTTCCAGTTAACAAGGGTACTTAAAAATTTTTTTCAATTTTTAAAATCGTCTTATCGATAAAAATGAATTTGGAATCTGAATTTGTTAAAACAGTAATTTTGTGGATCGTTGTAGGTATTAATTTTTTAAGAAAAACATTTCTAAGAGGAGGCAGATAGAACAGGGCAAAACTTAAAGAAATGTCGGATTTATCAAATTTTATCTCACGGGGATCCAAAGCTTTTGGAAAATTTCACGCTGAAAGGATTCGGAAATTTCATAACGTTTCACAGTGTAAGAAATAGAAGCTACAGGTAAAGCTATCAAATAATCCTTTCGAATTTTACGTAGAAGTATGTACCAAATATTTGTAGAGTTTTATTTCATGGAAACCTCGAGCGTTTGTAAACTGTCATTCCGAAGGAATCTGAAATTTTCACGTAATACCTCTTCAAAACTTCCCGAGCTTTTAGTCTCCAGTAACCTAAAGCATCCGCAAGATATCATTCTACAAAGATCTGAAATTTCCACGAGACGTTACTTTATAGAGACAAGGGGCGAGTTTGATATTCCGAAAAATATTATCTCAATCTTGTTTCCCTTTGCAGCGAAGTTTTCTCGTGTAGCAGAGAGTCGAACTGTATGCACATCGAAAGGAAGATCACGGTGTTCCTGCGAAGCGTGCGACCTCACCTGTTGCGACCGACCTCCTCTGTTGATCTTAATCGAGATTCCGCTGGCCAAAGTTCACAGGCGTCATAATCTTTCCTTCTTGTCTCTGGTCTCTCGTACTTTGATAATTCAGCATTAACGTTGCCACACGGATATATTGGTCGGATTTTTCGAGATAATTTCGGCCAACCTACGTTGCTTTTGCATTTATACACGTTGCATTCGGTCCTGTTTGTTTTATCTTATCCTTACATCGTCCTGCTTGATTGAAAGCCACAACCAGGGAAAATGGAAGTGTATTTTTATAGAAAGAATTGCCACGACTCATAGTTTATCAATTTTACGTCAGAAATTTAATGGAAGTTTTCCTAATACGATTACTGTTAGCTAGTTGGTTTAATTTGTAGTATAAATTAAGATAGCATTAAAATGGAATTTATTATATATATATATATTTATATATATAATTTATATATATATGATTTCGACGTGACATCGTGTCTCTTTGGTGCATAGTAGAATAAAAAGTGCCTTGACTTTTTAGTATGCTTATATATGCGCAGTGAGATATTTTATCAGTGCGCCTTGGAATGTTAAGATAACTCGAAGCAAAGTAGTTTATTTCAAATAAAATTTCCATGCAACTATAGTCTTCTGCTGTCTTAAAATTCTATGCCTTAAAGAGGACACATAATTTATATAAATAAAATATATTGTAATACGAATATATAATAATAATTGATATCGTGGCAGACAAGAGAAAGTTTGAAATTTATACTCATATATAATAACTATACTACACTAATAGTAATTTTGTTGTATTAAACAGTTTTTACTGTGTCGATAACAGTATTCTATATTATATCTATTCGTAATTTAATCGTATTTTATAATGATAATCTTTTTCCGTTCTCCATCGTATAACAGAATAACTTGTGTTATACAGAAGCATATTATTTGAAATTTAGCGCGCGATAGAGCATCCCTCTAGTTTGGAAATATTCGAGTTTCCCTCTCGTCCTTTATTCCGGTTCCGGGATTGGCTATATCGGTCGGCGCACATGATGAGGCCGGATGCGCGAGCAGGATGCGCATGAAGCGCGCGTGTATACGCGCCCGCGAACAGTGTCGCGTCAGCCCCCGGCCCTGTTACACCACGTACCATCATCCAGGTCCAGAACCTATACCTGTTCTTTCTCTCTCTCTCTCTCTCTTCTCTTTTACCACCGACCGACCGACCGACCTAACCCAATCGACCCATCCACCGACACCACAACCTGGCGAACTTATTCGATTGCCACGTTGTCGAGTCAAAAGTCGATCAATCAGTGTTTCACCGTCGTCGTTGTCGTCGTCGTGGTCGTCGTAGTGGTGGTCTTCTACACGTTCACCGACACGCTGGATTAACCTTCATTGGCAAGTCTAATATCAATTTTACTTTCCTTAACTTTATCTATTTGTCAGTTTCATTCGTGCGATGTCTTTTATTTATCGGTACGCCGCCGGTATCGATCGAATCTCGATGACGCGTTTTACGCGAACAAAGTCGAAAGATCTGCGCTGCCATTGATTTCGAACTGTAGTCACGTGACTAGGATCGAACGAATCCTTCGCGCAACGTATCCACGGTATTTTGTTTTGTACACAAATTATTTGATAACGTAGTTTCGGAGACTGACGACGCAGTTATTCTAAAATTGCGACTTGTCACGGTGACAGAGGTTAGGTTTTTTCCGAGGTTGACTCGATGGTATAAACAAGTGTTCACGTGTTATGTTGTTGATGATAGATAGATAGATAGGTGATATGTGTCGTTAGGCTGCGTAATATACACGTGTACTATACTGCTTTGTATAGAGGATATCGAGCCGAGAAACGTAAATACGAAAGTTATTCCGGAATATTCAATCGTGATTTTGCTCATACGTGGCATTTGTAAGAATTATTGAACGAAATCCAATTTTATTTTCATAGTGGAGTAGTTAGTACAAACATATTTGTTTTTTATTCTAATGTTATTATACTTTTTCATACCATAACCAGCTATAATTTATATTTGTTTATACCATCGGAATTAATGTTCTTTGTTCAATTACTTATTACAGGTATCGCTATTAGATTTATTGTTATTTGTAATTTACAGTACGAACTCTCTTGTCTGATTTACTTACACATGCAGTCTTAATTTTTATTTTACAATTAATCGAAGATTTTTATTACAGATTTACTAGACATATACAAATTGTTTCTAATTTTTAGATTGTAGTATAGAAGCAACTATATGTGAAGAATTAATAGAACAAATTATAGAAACTTAATTCGGACATTTAAATTCATAAAACACTAGGCATGTAATAAATGCTATAAATATACAAGTAAACATAATTTTTCGTACTCCATAATGTAGAATCTGTTGCTACATACTATGACGTTGCAACAAAGTGTTTATATTAAGACTTCATATGAAATATTTTTCTTATTTTCACTTGTAAATTATGTTTCTATAATTTATTCAGAGAAATTGGAAATATCCTGATTGCTATAATGACTAAATACATAAATAGTATGAAAATATTAGTTTCTAAAATTAACGTAAATCCGCGCAGATATCCAGTACAAACGTTAGTTCTTAAAATTGAATCAATTTCTAAAATTAACCAATGAATGGAAAGTCGCGAGAAGAGCGGGAAAATTTGGTTTAGTATCTAACGTGGATAAAAAAGAGTATCTAAATTGATAGTCGTTAAGGAGAAAGAGAAGAGTACTTTATCCGATTTTTTCGTATCAGCGCGAAACGTTTAATCGAGTTGACCCGTTGTTTTCCTCGCGGCGGGATTTTTCTTTTTCGACGACACTCGTAATTACAAAAGTTGTCGGGCGTTAAGCTTCTTTTTGTCCATGGCCGTGCCGACATTTACGCAACTTTCTTCCTTTCACTAGGAAATGAAATATATCGCGGCCGCGGCGCTCTTTAAAAACCCCGTGGAGCGTAATTTACAACGAAGGAAATGCGCTCAAACTTTTTCCCAGCTCGATTTTTCTCCATTTTTTATTACCTGCAGTTGGATTATAACGATCTGCCCCCCCCCCTTTTTTTTAACTTTTTAATCGCACACGCGCGATCGTATGTATAACAAATACGTACAGAACAGAACCTCTTTGCTTATCCTTGCAATCGACGTGATCCATTTACCATCGTAGTGAATGCTACGTTAGGTTGGGTTAGGTTAGATTAGCGATTATTATAATTAGTAGATTTAGTATAATAAGTAGATTTTTTCAACGACATTAGCTAATACTCTATGAAGTTTATGAATATTTAGAGAGGTTAGATTAGATGAATAATTATTGGAATTATTAGTAAATAAGGTTCTCCTTTCGATGATTAGGTAATACTTTATGCAGTTCATTAATATTCAAATTTTCGTATTTTTGAAGTGCACCTTTAAAACTAATACCATGTAATTAATTCCTTCGGTCATTTTTGGGTAGTTTCAAGCTTAAAGGAGGTCCTTCTCCTGGAAGTATAGAATTTTTTCTGGACAATTGTCCATGTCGTAATTGTCCAAACTTATCATGGAAAGTCTGTTAGTCATCCGAATAACACGCAAATCATGTTTTCGATACGGAAATAGTCGTAGGGTGGAAAGACGTTGAGTATTCAAGCTTAGCTAAGTATTTATAAACCGCGTAAGCTCTAGCACGATGTTGCACTTACGCACGTATAATAAATCTCCAACAGGGGCCAATTGCATAAATAATATATCATCCGTTTTAATAAAATGACACATTCGAGTGATGATACGAAGGAGTATCGTTGATACCGGAAAATATTCTTATGGAATTTGAATTTGCAATAGACACAGTGGAAGAGTTTGATTAACCCTTAAAGTAGGTTTCAGAAATAGCGACCCAACCCCTTCGTGTTAACCCTTGACATTAACTGCTCTGTTTAACTTTGTTAAGTAAACTATGTATAAAACTATATATTATGTATATTTGCGGTATATATTTAGGGAAGAGACTGTAGATTTATGCATAAAGTAGTTGAAGGTGACCTTACAAATTTATTAAAAAAATTATATAAAAAGAATTCAACTTCGTTATCTTGGATATTCTCCAAAATCTACGAAATCATTCAATTTATTTCAAAAATTATGCAAGACAAATTTAATTCTCTTTTCTTGAATATCCTCGAAAATTTCTAATACCGTTCAATTTATTAAGAAAATTAGACGCGTATGTAAAAAAAATTTAATGTCACCGTCTTGAATATTCTTAAAAATTTGTCACGTCATTTACGAGAGAAATTAAGAAAAATATTGTTGGTCTATTAACAATGAACATATAATAGGAGGGTAGTCGCGTTATGTGGTTCACCGTCTCTGTATGAATACATATTAAGTTTCGTATTTGTGCTTCGTTACACCGCGAATCAGAGATAACGAGGTAAAACTGAACTTCGTACTAGTGCGTAATAGTAATGAGAGCAATTTTTATTAATGCGGGAATGCTCACGTCAAGCGCTTCGTTAATTAATATTTAACAGCAATCGTTGTACGGTGCCGGATAAATCTTTGTGGACGTTCAATCAACCCGAGAATTAATTAGAAGTATTATTCAGAAGCTAATTTTCGAAATTCGGTTAATAAGTATTCATATCACTGGCTGCTATTTTAGGCTTGTTAAATTGTCAAATATTTGACTTCGTTATTTTATCACGCGCATTATTTCCTGTACTGTATAGAATGCATAGATGCGCGGAAAATTTTAATTATTGTAGTGTTTTCCCGTTAGCGTTTTTTAGTTAATTGTATCCTCGCAGTTTCTTTTATTTCTGTAATTATCTTATTATTGTATTTTATTCCAGCGATTTTTCATTTGCGCAGCTTCGTCGCCTCAATTTTCTCATCTTCCATTTTCGCATTTTATTTCCGTATTTTTATTTTCTTTCGTAATTGCAGCGTGCCGATTTATTTATCTCTCCGATTTGTTATTTACGTAATTTTAGCGTAATAATCTTTCCATCTTTATAACTTTGTATTTCCACGACTTTATTCTTCCGATTTCAACGACTCGTAACTTTCGTTCCGAGCTTCTTCCGTCTTTGCAACTATACGATTAAAGTAATTTATTTTTGCAATTCTATGTCACAAATTACGTAATAAACAGGGAATATCAAATTTCGTTTTACCTTTTCTCTTTCGGAGAAAGCTCGTGCTTCGAGAATCTACTATTAATATCACAATGTAGCAGGACCAACAAATGTCTATATCTACTTACAAATGACGGTACCTGCTGCAAAATTTCTTGCTAATAATATTATTGTATCTGCGTAACATTATGCAAGAAGGATTGAGATAGTTCATAGCGAAACAAATTTCAAAAATCGCGGAACGATTAATGGAGAATTTATATCGAAATATTACTCGAGTAAATTAAATTCTATTTTTATTTGTTTATTACCCATCGCTTAGTTTTATGTAAGTTGCTGTAATATACGAACATGACGGTAAGGGCGCGTAAAGTTCGACGAGGAGGATATCGCGTTTACTTCAAAGTTTCACCGGCGTTTAGTTACATTAGGGTTTAATAACGAAGTTTCAAGTTCTATCTGCAAGAATCTCGGCAAAATTTGCCTAGCTAATTTTTTAATAAACAAACTCGCGTAGAATATTCAAAATGAGCTTACTCACCCATGCAAGAACTTCCAGATGATCGAGGATTAACGCGTAATTCACACTTTTCCTTCTACTTTCTCAACGAGTCTCTTAACTTGCTGTTAAAAGCTTTATTCTCGTTTGAAAGAAATTCGTTCCGGCGAGAACAAAAATTCCGCGAATTGTCACGATGTAAATTCGTAAATTCGTTAGTTACTTTCATTGCAAACTATTAGAATGCAAATTTTTCTTTATTTCTTGGCATTTTCGAATTTTCCATTTCCCTGTTTACTTGCCATGTTCTCGCGATTACGTCACCTTGTTCATTTAGTTATTACACTCGTGTAGCACAAGTTGTATTATTTTTCTAACATTCTCTATCATTCTTGCATTCCATCTGAAATTAGGAAATCGCGCTTTAATTAGGCCTTAGTTTTACTTACTCGATGCCGGAAAATCGCACAGATTTCCAACTAGAACGATAACCTACATTATTTCAAGACCCTCCAACGGATTTATAATTACAAATATTTCCACACTCGCAGCTCTCATCCTGCATATTTATACTCTATCTCTCAAACATGGATACGCGTTTCAATTAAAAAATTATCGAATACAACAAATTAGACGAAAGTTCCTCGCCTACGTTATTTCAAAATGTACGAATAAATGAATAATTCGCAGTATTTGCACAATCGCGACAATACGAACCGCGTCCTGCGCTCTATTCTAAAAACCACACTTTCCCTTAATTAGAGTTTACTGGCTGCAAGAAAACCAAAGTTTTCAACCGCAACGATAGCCTGGATTATTCGGAAAAAGCCTTTCTCGGTAAAAGACACTCGTCGGCCCTAAAATTCCGTGGAGTTTGCGAAAGAGCCTGGAAAATACGAGAGAGACTGGGTTTACGCAGCCTGAAAAATTTACTGACCACTCTAATATTTCGTTGATGGAGGTAACGAGGATTTCGCGAGGGTTGCCGGCCGACTTCTTGAGTTAAAGACGCCCGCGCTCGGTGTACGCTTGTTTGTTGCGGCAAATATTATCGTTAGGGGAACTATTATTACATCCAGACAACAAGTGCCACACAGCATCGTCGGGTTGGTTCGCGGCTCTGTTAATAACTCGCGTTTCACGAAAATAGACACGCGTTAGAGAGGAGTAAATACGCATGGTTACAAGCAAGTGCGTTGTACTTGCGCATCTATGTTGGTACAGTGTCAGTGAGTAATTTCGTCGTTATATCGAGATAGGGATTTTCGAAATTTCTAGCCGAGGGAAAATTTCCTTCGAGAAACCAGAAATAGATCGTCCTGTGTATAAGTCGGAGTCGATTAGATTTTAAGGAACAGAACTTTATCTATCTTCGTTGGATTTTAGTTAGCAGATGTTATATTAATCTATTTTGGAATTCATCGGGGAATTTATCTTTCGATCTATCGAATAGACTTTATTTTATTAATTTATTAGAATCCTCTCGCACGATGATCTATTATCGCCAATAAATATTATTGCAATGGCCTGGCAAGTTATAGGTAGTAGCCGTCTCGTACGAAGCAATTCGGCGCAACACCATAAACTCGTAGCGTAACGAACGCACGTAAATCGCGTTAGACGAGAACCAGACGAATATTTCTTGCTTCAGATTCGCTGTCTCTCCTCTTAAAAAGTCGCGTACGCTGACTGATTTGCCGTTAATACGGAAAGGCGGGACCAGTTTTAAGATTACTCAATGGAAAGAGTAATGAGAATGGGAAACGTGGGTCGGAGTTTCACCATAAAAGGAGTGCTGATGACAGATCTGGTGATTGCTCGGCAGCACAGATTTAATGAGGATGCTCTTGCTATTGCTTTCATACGCGCTGGATATTCTTTGTCTATGGCAGACGTAGCCGAGTAAAATTGCTGAAGTTCGCTTTGTACTTGCCGGAAAGAGAAACGTTCGAATGGTACAGCGGTCGCTGTGGAGTTTTATGAAAGGAAAATATTTAATTTGGAATTTCCATGTCCTGTAACGTTAATGAAAGAGCCATCCCGCTCTCATTCTTCTCCTGCCTCGTATACTTCACACTCTATTTGTTGCTCGAAGCTTCTTCGCTTCAAGATTTCATCTGAATTTTTTGAACTCTCGGAAGACTATGCGTTGTCCTCGATTGTTCAAACTTCGTAGCATTCGTGGGCGGGAAATATTCTGTCGTAAAATTCGATAGGCCAATAATACTTTGTTTTTCTTTTACGAGAACATTTCTTTGATGCTACAACGATCGAAAGCAGACACGGTATAATATTATGTGTCATATTTTTCCTTCTTTTATTACAATAAACGTATGCTTGACAAAGTATGAGGTGATAATAGGGTATATACTCGTTCGGAGGCGTTGTTTTTCGACTATCTTTAGGATAAAAAGTCATCAGCTAGTTATACGGGATGAGTCGATTAAATAATTCACCGTATCACAGATCGTTGAATTTATCTTTTCATTGGCAATAACGTAACGTTAAAGAGAAGATACATCAATCTGGAAAAAATCTGAGTTTAAAACCTATTTTAATACAACCAATAGGTAACGAGTTGTTGTAATAAAATAAATAACAATTGTTATCGACTCACCCTGTACATTAGGAGACTTAAAATTTCTCATACGCGTTTCCAGACAATATATCGTAATTTTTATGTAACTACGCACCTCTATCGTTGCTTCAGTTATCGCGTTGTGAATAGATGCCAGGATTTATTAATTATTGTTTACAATGAATAATTTTTAATGTAATAATTTGATTTCTTTCAATCGTATCGCGAGGTATCGATAGCCCGCGAAGCGAGAAACGTGTGTTAAACGTTGCGAATTATCGGGAGGAAGTTGCGATTAATGAAATTGCGTTCGTAGCATCGGAAAAAGATCGAGAAAGAGAAAGAGGCGACAGTGATTTTAACGACGAAAGGAATTAGAAAGTTTTAACTCGACGATTCTCCCGCCAGCCAATGAAAAACTAGTTTCGTTGCTTAATTGTTCTTGTTTTAAAGTTGAATCGGTAAAAGTTCCACGACAAAAGGGAAAGTGTATGAAACTCTTGGCTCCTAGCATCTGCGCTACCGTTTGTCTATGTGAGACTTGGCAGACGATACAATTTTTATAATATTCGATATCGTACGTTACATGTCATGTTCGCATGATACCGTCGTATTTATTACGCTCCTTCACGTGTCAGGCTCCCCTTGTATTACACGATATGTGTGTTAAGAGCATGCGAGCTCTTGTTAAATTAATTAATCTTCCGCAAGAGTAAAAAAAAATTAATATACAAGAAGGTAAGAAAATATAGAACCTACTGCACCAATCAGACACAGAGTCACGTTAAATACAAAACGAACTACAGCGTCTCACGTAAATTTCGACAAATGCGCTTGAAAATTGAACGTGTTTCTAGTGAAAAATTGATGCAAAGCATGAACATATAATATATAGCAAATGCGATCCCTGTTATTAACGCATCTAATAGATAACTGAGTGTTTAAATATCTTCGTAATCCCTGCGAAGTATATAAAATACAAATAATAATAATATAATAAATATAATGCTATATAATATATAAAATAAAAATATTAAACTTACTATATGTACTGCGTATTAATGATATCGAGTAGGTAAGAGAAGTTCGTATAAACTTCTATCAGAAAATCCTTTACCTTTTTACCTTTAAAGATATAATTATAAGCGTTCAAGGACTTGCAGGAAAGTCGTTCTTAAAGACTCGTTGCAGAGAATCGCAGGCGGTATTTGAGGGATCAGGCGAAACAGTTGGTTTACGAAAATGCGACAGAAACGGAAGATCAGCTTTGAGAATGTAACCGAAATGCATTTACTACTATCTCTACAACTGCAGGAATGTTGGTCAGAGTTCGACAATTAGTTGGACGAATGGAAGTTCGCATTCTCGCAGAAGCAAGAGATTTCGGACATTTATTATAACTGAGAAAACGATTAATAAAAATGTTTGTACGCTTGTAACTCTTCGATAAAACATTTTCCGCCGCGAGTTTATATGAACTTGTTTCGCCCCCATTAACGCGCGATATAAATTGTATCCCGAGCTTTTCGGACGCCCTGTATACTTCGAGATTTCGTTTCAAAGTCCTCCAATACGATCTTCGAAACGTCCCTTGTAACATTCGTAAATTACGCGTGACAATGCGTGAACTCGATTCATGAAAGGCGTCCACAACTGTTGGAATATTTTCGCGAGCATCTGCACCTACGTAGGAAGAAGGAAACAGATCTGAGAGTACAAGGCTAGTAGTCAAAGTCAACGAAATGGAACGTGGTCGCGAGTAGACGGCAATAAATGTCCCTATGAGTGGAGAGAAGCATGGCGCGCTGGCACGCTACGTTAGAAAGCTCGTTTCGCCTTCGTCTCCAAGTTCGAAGGCTTCCTCGTTTCCCGCGAACCAGCTGCAATATTAACGCAACACCCTCGAGGAACGAACACTATGTGAGGAGAGGATGATGGGGAAAGGAAGCGTAGTTCTCTTCTATCCCCGGAGCCATCCCACGGTCTGTACCATTTTAATATTGTAACCCTAAAATCGAATAAGTTGCCGACGAAGAGGAGGCTCCTCCGCTCTTCTACGACCTGAAAAAATAATACCTTGGAGCGTGCATGAGAAAAGAAGTGGCTCGTGCGCATTTAGGGAGTAATGGAGAAAATTGGGCTGGGACTTCTCGAGACAAATTGTCATCCAAATGACGCGATACCTTGTCAAGCATCTTACGCTTTCTTATTTTGGCGCGAATATTTGAAGTGGGTTAAAAATCGAAGGAGATTTGCAATATTTTTGCTTACGATTCGTTGCTTTCTTTGTTATTCGTCTAATTTGTTGCGTCGTTTATCGCACCGAGGAAAATTGAGGCTGTTGAGGAATTATTGTCCAGACGAAGCGATACCTTGTCGAACATGGGGTGCATCCTCTTTCGTGGTGTGTATTTGAAGTCGGTGGAAATAGTAAAGATATGCAAAGTTTTCTTTTTTTTTTTTACTTTGTACAATTTTTTATGTATTTCGCTATTTATTTTTTCTATTCTGGTATTTATTTTAACGAGGAAAATTGAGCCATCGAATTAAAGAAGTCCTGCGTTTCTTTTGAGGCACTGACGGAATTGTACTTCTATAATTCATTTTATTAATATTAATTACAACGAAACTCTACTACAATTTCCTCGAATCTTTCACTGTACATCGTACATACCCCAAAGTTATACTTAAACTCCGCTTCCAAAGTCCAGTAATATTTATCTCGATAGAAACTGCTATCTTCTCTCTCAATTTTCTACCATGAAACCGACATAAAGTCAGCTCAAAAAAGACAAAAAGAGAAGAGAAAGGAACAAATCATTGAGATATCCATTGGACGAGAAAACTACCCTCTTCTCTATCGAAGTACCTACCGATAAAATTCTAATTTCGTACGGTACGTGTTATCGAAAGCAGATCGTTTGAATTCAGTTGGACGTATGTTCGTCGATTTCGGTTATCGTAAAACCTACTCCCGAGTTTCTTTCCTTCCTAACATGCTCCGTTTACGTGGTCATGTTCGTATGTTGCATTTATGCGCCTGCCTTTTTCCCATATAGTGTGTATTTCGGCCTCTCATAACGACATTCGGTCCACGGCAACGCAATATGTTTGATACGAGCATCGTTGTTTCGCTTTCTCGGCCACCTACGCCGATGCATATTGCATTAAACGTCACAGAAGAGACAGAGGAGACGCGTACGAGTATTTTAAATATTAAAGTTGACCGTGTACAGAAGCGACCAGAGCCAACGCGACGGTCAATTCGTACGATAGTGCTCTGTTACGGGGAACAATTTAATTGACCGAAGATTTTCTCCCTCGTCCGTGTCACTCTGACTTCCTACGTTCCATATTCATACGAATGTTGATTCGAAGTTAAAACGACGTTGATTGATATTCCGAATGTTTGACCGAGAGAAACATTTCCTATATGGATAATATTTTCTGGATTTTATCATTTTTTTCACTGAAAATCGCAGGAAATCTTGGGAAATTTCGAGTAAAAATGGTATTTGAGAGCAAAAAGAGAGAGCAGCTGAATTGAATCGAAGTTACCGCTGCTTATTTCTATTATAACTTAATTTTCGATTACTACAATGAGATAGTAGTATAGTAATTCTCTAGCGTGGTTACGAGATATCATCAACGAAGAATTTTTATCTCAGCTTATAAGTCATGATTATAAGGCTCGATTTAATCGTAGATTAGTGTAAGTTAAGTACTTTAAATATTCCCTTAAAAAAAAAAAAGAAAAAAGTAAATAAATGGAACAGGAAATTTTTACTCTAACGCTTCAATCCGTGCGAAGAACGTTGAAAATAAGATTTGCAGAACGATTTAAGAAAACAGAAGACACGGAACGAAGGGTTGAGAGAACCATTCAAATTTAATTTGCTAATTAATAGACTTAATTATCAAGGCAAGCTTCTGGCACTCTCTCGTGCGTTTAATTTGGGAAATTTTTCAATAAAATCAAGGATCTCGAGGTACGCCGCGTACGTTTCTCGTTTGCTAAGAAAACAATTCCCCTTACAGAGTATAACGTTTCCCTTGCTTACGCGGTATTTATAAATGTTTATTGACACAGGTGGCCATTGTAGTCACTGTGACTGCATAAGCTCCGAGGTAATGAATAGCGGATCACGATCCTTTAATTAACTGCAACGATACAAGAGTTAGAAACTTGGAAATTAACTGGCAAATATTGCCCCGGTTAATTTCAGAGCCATGAAATTTCGTTACAGATATGTATCTTGGCGATAAAGTAAGAGTTCGCGATCAATATTTCAGCTGGAAATAATACTCGCTATGCTTTTCGACATTTCACGTCGTAGTCTGATTTTTCTTTTAACGAGACAACTTCTTCTACGTTTTAAGAGAGGCGTTAGCGTAGAAAATATCACACGTGCATATATCTGTAGAAATTGGAAATAATTTTTAGCGATAGAGAAACACCATTTGCTTGAAAATTTCCATTGTCATCTCTTGCCGTTAGAGAATAACAAAGATAATTGGAAAATAACGAAGGAAGAATTAAATTGAACGGGCTTTTCCAAATCAGAATGACATCTCTTAATAATAATTTTAACGTATTCAACGTTCAAATAAATCGTGCCGTGTTGAAAATTTTGCACGGTTCTTGCGATTAGGCTCATTTTGAGACTTAGATATTTGGTAAAATGGTAAAGGAAGCATCGAATTTAATGGCCCTTTTGTAATCGGAATTATGCTTTTCTATGTAATAATTTTGAAATTTAAATAAAACATGCCGGGTTAAAAATGGATGAAGTGGCCAAGGTGTTTTTGGGAACGTGACTTTTCACGTGCTAGTTGATTTTTCATTTTGGTCTTCCTTTATTGAAAGGAAAGACGTTGGATGTTATATCTCTGCAAGAGGAAGAACCGGAGGAAATGAAATTACCTTTTTGCGGGAAGATGTAATTAAGAGAGGTGGAAAGATTAACTTCATTCGCGGAGAAAATTAAGAAACCTGATACTTTAGACGAACGACAGGAAACGTGGAGGATCTTAAACAAGATAATTGGAAACTATTAGCCTGCGTTTAATTTAACTTATGATGCGACTGGTAGTTAATTAATATATATTTTCGTAGAGTGTTACAACCGTATTCATTTGTAAGTAAGGCTTGTAAATTACGTTAATTATTAATAATGAAAAATTGTATTCTTTCGCGAAGCGTACTCGTTGGTTGTATCTAGAAGAAGAAAATTGAATATGAGTAACATAATCAAACACCGTCAAGCGTCAAGTAGTTTCTAACTTTAAATTCGTAAATATCGCATAACTCGGTGCAAACTTACTATTCCTATTGTTTAGTGAGAAAAGGAAACATGTTTCGTTACAGTAATGAAACTAATTTACAAATCTGAACGTCGATTTGTGCAAATATAATATTCAGCCAAGAAAAGAGCACGAATAAAAAAATAAAAGTAAGTTCAACTCCAAACTTCAACTGATCTCACGCTTGAAACCTCAAGTGATTCGATCTAATGTCATTACAACTCATCAAGAAAATACGATCCCCTAATCAGAACGAATATAATTCGTATCGTGAATTCCTACGTAATAAGTCGAAATAATTACATTGGCATCAAGATTTAATTTTCTAGTTCTTCCTACTCCCCTAGATCTTTTAGTTCTTCTAGACCTTGCAGCCTAATTTCAGTCTAACTTTAGTCGAACTAGTGCTTCTAATTCTCCCAGCCCTTGCAGCTCATTCAGTTGTTCAAGTTCTTTCGGGCAAAATCCACGA
Organism: Bombus confusus; assembly: GCA_014737475.1. NCBI lineage: Eukaryota > Metazoa > Arthropoda > Insecta > Hymenoptera > Apidae > Bombus > Bombus confusus. The sequence goes on from JACXIV010000011.1 coordinate 1,207,626, forward strand.
AACAACGATCTTTTAAGCAGACAGTGTAATACTTGTTCAATAAAAATTCAACCAATGAAGTAACTTCCAAGCAAGATCTGACCTCTGAGGAACTGACGTAACAGTCGCTGCATAGGCCGATGGAAATAACCAAAATGACCAAACTTCCAGATCAACGTACGCCAACTTCGTCTAATTTTCCAAAGCCCAACGACCAGCCCTAAGCTCGTCATATCGAGTCGCCAGAGAGAGCCTCGTCTTGCCTCCTTCGCAACTACTCCTCGTCCGCGTTCCAAATACGCATCCGTTTCGTCAGACTCTCTCGAGAAAACTGCATGAATGCTCATGCAGCAAGTTGTAGCTCGCCAAGAAACTACCCCTCTCTCCACCCTCTGTCCATCTTGCTTTGGCCCAGCCCCTTGAAGAAACTCTAGCAACGTCCATCTCCACGCACCCTCTTCCATGTGTACCATCCTCTTCTCGTTGCACTTACACGTTATCTCCGACGTAGCAGTTGACGCGGCGTACGTCGAAACTTTTGTTCCAGTTGGACGCTGCTAGCGTGCGAGTATTTACCATGACGAGGAGGAGCAGATGCCGGGGAGTTTGGAATAAATGGAAAAGGGACAGGGCTAGTTGTCCGTCAAAAGAGGCATCGTTAGCGCCAGGGGCGTAATTCCGCTATCTGACTCGGCCGCGCGTCTGTTCGTCGGACGAAAGGCTGTCTGCCACGCGCGTGGCGTGTATCTCGGCGTGCACGCGCCATACAGAAAGCGTGCTGAAAGCAGCAACCTCTTTGGTTTCTCCTTGAAAAAATGAACCGTACACGGGCGGAACGAACCTCCTTTGCGTAGGGTTTTCCTCGTTGCCGGCGAATCTGCTTAGAAAAACCGACAGTCGCGGTCATTTTTACGTGCAATTCCCCTCTGAGAAACTCGAATTTCGTGGTTCCAAGCCTCTGGCTACGTAGTTGAGTTTCCAGAATGTACGCGGCTTGTGTTCCAGAGAGCGCGCAGCTGAGTTTCGAGTATGTACGAGTGTGTTGGTCGCGTTTAATAAGTCGAGAGATTGTTGGCAGGCAATTTTCTAAAAGTTCAACTTGCTACGAAACTGTCTTGTGTATTGGTAAGAAGCTCGTTAATGGAAGAAGACCTGTACGACCGAGTCTGTGAAATTACTAGCCAGCTGACAGTTCCGTTGACGCTGTAGAATTGTTGGAACTTTTCGCGTAATGGTAACACCGATATAGAATATGATGATTATAGATTGTAGAGTACAAATACGATTATTATTATTACTGTACGTAGGATATTTAGCATATTGACAATGATTATTATCGGTAATTGTTCGTGAAGCAGCTCGGTTGTTGGTAGGAAATATCATAGATTCCAACGTGGTATTAAACCATAGTCGTGCGTAATCTAATTCAATTTGAAAGAAGAAAGTCTCTAAAATCTACAAAATGATAGGTATTTAGGAATAAAGTTGGGCGGAATTTGACACGGATAAAGCCAGGAGAAATACGCGAACAAGAGTAGGATCGACAAGGGGAATCCGTGACATCGAAGAATTCCGATTTTCTTCCAATGGAATATAAATCGTATCGAAATCGGATCACCTCGTTGTTTCGTTCCATTCCGCGCGTCGTATGTATGTCTCTTGCTGTCTCTCGATCAGAGGGAAGAAAAGTCTTGCCTCGAATTCGGCCCACTCTTTCCTCGGAGGAATCAATTCGAACGCACTCCGCCGCGTGAGGATGTCTCTGTGATATCGGCACACAACGTTATCGGCCGGCTTTATTCGTTATCTTGAAAATTACTCTTCTGGAAACGTGGAACAGCCGCGCAGCAACCCAGTCGCCATTTCCTTTCAAAGAGACTCGTCTCTGTTCCCGATAGAGCCTCGCGTATTCTACGGCAGAGGCTGTTCTTGTCCGAATAAAATGCTGAAACATTCCATCGCCAAGTTGAGTCGTTTTCCATTTATTTAGTTGTTTTCGACGCGATTAGCGCCTGTTTCGTTATTATTCGGTGCGTCGAAGACGGATTACGAGCCACTCTGAAGTTAAACCGATCGACCTGATCTTTTGAAAAGTTTCTTCGTCTTACGAAGATTTTCGTGAATTTGTAAAGAAGCGAAACCTTGTAATAAATTCGAGCTGCTCGCCAGAAGTACCACACTTTGCAGATTACAGTTTAGTCGCGACTCGGTAGCTTGAATAAAGATTGATCGAGATCTCGCGCATTTGTTCGAGTTTTACAAGTACACCGTCGAACGACGTGAACTATGAACTTTGAGGTAGCGTTAGTTTCGCCAGCATATTTAGTATTTACGTCTCGCGAGTACGCCAACCCGTATAATATTTCGAACTAAAAATTACCTTTCTCTTTAATGGTTGCAAATAACCTAGAGAACAAACGAGGTAATTTATCCGAACTCAACAAATGTTAAAAGTTACTTGATTGCATAATTAAATTGAGAAATACACTTGTGTAGTAGCCAGCGGAAATTTGGAAAATCTAATAAACCAAATATACATATATGGATAAGCAACGACTGTGCTAATTAAAAATCGCTGTCTGTTTACGTCTTCGTACGATAAAAGAATTTATAGATTCATAGTGGCGAGCAAAAGTATATTCCCAGCCAAGTATATATTTTTCGCTTTGCATACCAAGAGCGATGTCTACAAGAATTTCATCTAACATTATATACAGGTTTACGGTGTTCGCGCTATGAGCTTCCGTTTTTCATACATAGGGTCCTCTGGACGTTCTACGAAAAAAGGTATTAGGTGTAACGTGGCTGACGACTGATTAGTTTAAAAGATACTTTAACCCTAATTTTGTAGAATTTATCACGCGTAAGACGAAGAAAACACGCGTACAAAAGTACTTCGTTACGCGCTTCCTCGTATTTCGTATTCTAAAAAATTAAAGTTAAAGTATCTTGTAAGCTTTTTCGTAAAACGACGAGAGGATTCGATGCGTAGAAAAAGAAGAAAGGTTCCCATTTAAAAAAAATAGCGCGACTACAAAACGCACGCGTAGTTCCCTTTGTATCATCTGTCTTTCGCTTCTTTCATTCTTTCCTCGTACTTGCCGATTACGAGAAAAGCACTAGGAACTAATAGCGAGAACGTCTTCTATATAGTTATACTCTATATAGCTGTATAATATGAGTTGAAATTCTTTAAAATACCACCGAGAGAATATACAGGAAAAATATATATCTCGGGAACTTTTGCTCACCGCTGTGCAAGTGACTTGTTCGGTAAAAATTCAACGTTAAACACGTGGCCATTGAAAATCGAGAAAGCTAGAAAGAGGCGGTTGAGTTGATCAGTTGTGATGGCTCATATATGACGTCACATACAGTCGGTCGCGAAGAAACGAGGAAGCTTGCATCGCGTGCATCTAACCTGACGGTTTAATCAAATTTCCAGCATCTCGCATAAATTAACCGTCCTCTCCGTTAATAACTGAAAACAGCATCGGACGTTATCAACATCGTGAAATCGCATCCTCTTTACGATCAAATCGAACGTGCTATCCTAAATACATAGAGCAGTTTAACATCGATTTAACACTCCTATAAATTTCATATTCTTTCATACACATTCGCAGCGTGTTTTCGCAACGAGCGGCGATGCAGTAAACGAGCAAGACGGATGGATATTTTTCGCCTGGGCAAATTAATTCGCAGCGTGGCACGCTGACAAGGTTGCCTCGTTCCGAATGATCTGTGAAATCTCTGCCAGTAATTCACCGTTGAACATGGTCTGCGCTGCTGCCACTGCTAGTGGACGTTAATTTATGCGAGCTGATATTCAAATTCCGTTGTCAGTCAATGCGTAATCGCGTTACTCACCGAGTATCGTGATTTTTCGATGGATGCGATTAAACCGTTGCGATCCGCCGTGCTATCCATCTCCTGCAACAGCTTTTGATTTCGTTGAAGCTTTTCACATCGACATACTTTCGTGTAAGCTCGTTACGTAGATATTCTTCGATCCTCGAGTTTTCCTTCGATTCTCATAGTTTATATCGCGAGAATTCCTCGATTGAAACTCGTTATCTACGTCAGCGTTTCAAACTTAAATTCTGTTATCTGTGAGAAAATTGTTTCAACGTAGCCAGACAATAGCGTTAGAAGGAAGAGGAGGAAGTGGAAAGGAAATTTTCTTCGATGGAAATTGTCGCAGTCACGAGCGCGCTTAATACCGCCGCAAGAGAACGTCGATTGTCGAGAAATTCTTTCTGTTTATTGTCCACGTTTAAAGCAATTATTAATTACGCTTTCTTGGTCGCAACGTCGCGTCGTATTAATTTCTGGTATTTAACATTTTCTTCCCCATAGCTATCTACTTTAAAATACCTTATGCTTTCGTAGTACAAAGATCTTTTAACAGGATGTAAATCTTGAACGAAGAAAAATTCTACAATTGTATCTACCTTGTCTCATGAACACGAACAATCAATTTTTACAGAAAACATCTGTCTATCTATTAATTCTGCTACCATAAAATTCAATAAAATACCGGATCTTCCACGACTATCTTCATTTTGTCCTATAAATATCAATAATCACGCTTTCCAAATATCGCGAAACGAGAAACTTCGTCTCAACAAAATATCGGATCTTCCACGACTATCTTCACTTTGTCCTATAAATATCAATAATCACGCTTTCCAAATATCGCGAAACGAGAAACTTCGTCTCAACAAAATATCGGATCTTCCACGACTATCTTCACTTTGTCCTATAAATATCAATAATCACGCTTTCCAAATATCGCGAAACGAGAAACTTCGTCTCAACAAAATATCGGATCTTCCACGACTATCTTCATTTTGTCTTATAAATATCAATAATCACCCTTTCCAAATATCGCGAAACGAGAAACTTCGTCTCAACAAAATATCGGATCTTCCACGACTATCTTCATTTTGTCTTATAAATATCAATAATCACCCTTTCCAAATATCGCGAAACGAAAAACTTCGTCTCTATGGAACTAGCCATTTTGCGGACAAGTTATCGAAAAAATTATTCGACGGAAAGATGTCGAAGCCGTGATTAACAGGATTCCATGGCGAATAAAAGAAATTGGACGCGGGTATCGACGGGCGGCAGGATGACCGTCGTCATTGGCTAGCACGAGGGGAAGCCCGGTAAACCGACAGCGATTTCATTATCAATTTAACCGGCCGCTGAAATATGGACCGATCGATAATCCATTCTAGTCTCGTTCGTTATCCGGCTCGCGAGTGCCGATCACCGCCAATATTTCAGTGTGAAACTCGCTGTTTTCAGCCGAAAGAAAAGATCTTAAAGGACGATCCAGTATCACGCGACCTCGGCCGTGCTTTTATGAGGAAACGAAGACGAATCGCGATGGAAAAAGGGTCGAGCTTGGTTGAAATAATTTGGTCCTTCCGCGAAGTAGAACGGGCCGATCGCGGTCAGACTTAGATGTCTGTCGTGAATTTGGAAACGCGTAGGGATGATTCTTATTATTTTATGCTTCATCGATGGGATGTTTTTAATGCGATGACGTTTTAATAATATTATGCGATTAGCGTGGAATGTTATTTTTTAAATTAGTCGAGCTATCGATACGAAAATTTAGGCATAAAGTCAAGATAGAGATTAATGATAGGTATATTGTTGCAATAATTATGTTTAGAGGAGTAGTAAAATACTGTAGTTACTGGACGAAGAAGACGATTCTTCGGAAGGTAATTTAACTTATAATTGGAACTTGGTTTTTTATTTTAAAGCTTGAAAATTAATTATAAGAAGCCATTTAAAGCTCTCCCGACTAAAAATCTCGTCTTCAAAACTTCCCGACTAAGAACTTCTCCTTAGAACGTTCCGTCTAAAATATTCGACTTCTCAAAGATATTAATTGCAAATTTTCGCGAGTCTATCATTATTCTTGCGGCTCTGGTGATGATAAAAACTCTAAAAGAGTAACGATCAATTTCGCGAATTAAAAATACTTCTCGTACAAGATTAAGTGCCGCGGCAGTTTGCTAAATGGAAATTAAAAAAAAAAGCTCGCATTTAGAGGCAATTAATCGCCATTAATTTTGCATCTGGAGGTTCGATCGGGCACTGGCGATGACGTGCATCCATTAACAGCGTATTTTCATGACACGGATACGCCGGTTTCTTGCGCTCTTTATAATTTCAGCCCGGCTGGAATTTTCAAAAGCGAATCGCGTTCGAATCGCTCGACTTCGTACGAGTTCTCACGCCTCCGGGAATAAAAGAAAGAAAGAAAAAAAAAAAAAGAAAGAAAAGAAAATACAGGGGAAAAAAGAGAAGCAGAAAGAGGAGGGTGGGAATTATCTTGCACGTCGATTTCCACGAATCGCACATTTCGACGGGTGCACCACATCCATTAGAACAAAAAGCGTTTCCAGGTCATCGTCGACGTTTCTCGATGATTGCGAAGTCGAACGAAGCCGAAGTATAGGAAAGGGAGGATATCGCGAATCGTTGTTCCTGCGTGGCTCCTTTGATCCATCACGTGGTTCAATCCATTTATCAGTGAGATGAAAGCTACCGTGGATCGAAAAAATCTCATGTGATCTCTTACTTGACTCTCTTTCATTCTACGTCATTTTCCCTCACTTTTTATTTCTTTTTCACCTTTTTTTTTTTTTTTTTTTTTTGCTGTGTACGTACAGTGACTCGTACACTTATTCGTACACTTGCCATGGGAAAGCTTATACGCACTTATCGTATATAAATTTCATTTGGATATTTCACCAGCACTACAGGATGTCCCGAGAAAGAAGCGTGAAATATTTTAGGAGTAGCTTCTGCGTCCAAACAATAAAGAATAAAACGTCTAAGCAATAGAAAACGTTCGTACAAACGCGTGTCCTGTCTGATTTTGTTCTCAAGTTGTATTCATTTCATTTAAATTAACATTATACCTTTCACGAGAGGCGTTCGAAATAGTTCCCTTACGTTTCGGTGCAAGTTTGCAGACGTATCGTCTGCGACTGTCTTGTTCTTTAGAATATAATATATATACAGGGTGGTTGGTAACTGGTGGTACAAGCGGAAAGGGGGTGATTCTAGGCGAAAAAAGGAGTCGAAAATATAGAATAAAAATTTGTCGTTCGAGGCTTCGTTTTCGAGAAAATCGACTTTGAACTTTCGCTCGGTACGCGTGCACTTTATCGCGTCTCGTTATCTCACTGTAGATCATTGTCTCGATTGACGTTATGTTGATAAATTTCCAATATGACCGAAGTGTTTTCCTACCTATTAACTCACTATCCGACTTTTTTATTCTTATTTTTTTTATTCTATATTTTCGACTTCTTTTTTCGCGTAGAATCACCCCCTTTCCGCTTGCGCCACCAGTTACCAACCACCCTGTATATAATAATACTAGAGTACAAATGCTCCTCAGATTACAATTAAACTGTGTTTAATTCTTTGACGAGGTGTTTGCACGATGTTCGTCAATGTTCTATACACGATGGACTTTAAGTGACCCCACAAGTAGAGATCCAGCGGATTTAAATCCGGTGAGCGTGCCAGGCAGATGGTGCTCCGTGACCTATCCATTTATTTGGAAATCGTGTGTTCAAGAATTCTCTAGAAACACGGGTGTAATGTGGATAAACCACGCAACATGCAATCGGCTATCTAGCAACATCTCGTTCAATTCGTTCTCGTTTACCCGACGTTGATGAAAGTTAACATACGATTGCCCAGTCAGTTTATCGCGTAGAAGAAAGGGACCGCGAAAGAAAATTCGCTGTAACCGGAAAACGAAGCCGAACGGGACATACGTTTACGTGAACTTTTCTTATTCTACAGATGTTCACGAGCCACTCGTAAAATATTTCCTATTTATTGCCAGCTATAGCCGTATAACGAGACGCGAGTGCCAAGATTAGCGTTCCCTTTTCTTTCGTTTTTCGAGATCGTTGCAAGATTCATACTTGAAAGTGATCAGCCTACCGTAAGCCTTTGGCAGCGTACAAGCTTCGCTGGATAATTATCGAACACCTAGCGCCGGATAGAAAGTTTTCGTCTTCTAGATAGTTCATAAATTCGTACGTAATTGCTCGGTCGCTACCTAGGCCAATAATAAAGTATCGACTAATTAGCTACGCGCTTATCGAGAGTTCTGCTATGCATATCCCGCGCGTATTAAGCAGCCTTTTCCTTCTTACGATCTTCTACGATATACGTATGTAATATTGATTCAGAAAATTTGCGTACACTGTGATGGAAAAGTGGCGCAACTGGTCCGGCAGAACGTGAACTACGAATTTAGTCGTCCATATTTCGTTCACTTCGAGATAATCCCCTGCCAGTGCAACACGCCCGTGCCAATGTTTCTGCCAATTCTAATGAATCACCTTTGCCAATACTCCATGAAGCACATTTTATGGTCCACTTGAGATATGGTCTTGAGAATATACGCCTAACGTATCGTCTTGTATCGCATTTATCGAGTGAAAACGGCGTCCCCGAAGCGGTAACTGTAGCCGAGAAAATAAGACAAAATCACACGGAGTCATATCGGGCTAATGGAGGAGCTCGCGGAATGATATTCGTTGAATTTTTAACGGAAACGTTACGAAGAAGAAGCGACGCCGCGAGCATTATCACGGCGCAAGATTCATGAATTTCCTCGCTACGATTCGGCCCGGATTCTTACGGACTGCTTCACGCAAATTACGCGTGACACTCGAATAATGTTCTTCTTGACAGTTTGATGAGTTGGAAACGAAATTTCGTGGCGAAGATAAAATTTCATGCGAATTCTTCGCTCGGCAAGATTTGGCACCTTGCAAATCGCCGAAAGCGCCTCTTTTCGATCGCGAGGCAACAATCTATTCGTAAACAAACAGCGGCAACGACGTGAAATTTTCCATAGATGTCGGCAAGAGCGCTGGCAACGTAAAAAGAAAACAATGAAAAACCTCCGGAGATCGATGAAACGGGCCGTCGAAAGGAGACAGTCCCGATACTTTTCGATCACGGTGTATCGCAGCTCGTAAAAATTGTGTCAGGAAAAAGCGACTTGGCAATTGGCAAAATGGAAAAGTTTCTGGTTCCACGGAAATCTATAATTGAACTGCTCGCAGAAAACACTGTAAGTGCCAACATTGAAAAATTCCGATTTTTTATTGGAAAATCTTCCACGTACCAATGAGAATACTGTAGCGTAGAATTTTAGCGCAATTTCCCTTTTTCCGCAACGTCGCCTCCGGAGAAAAAGGATACAAGTACCGATAAAAATGACCGAATTGTTTTTCTGATTTGAAATTGCTTTGTCTGCGCCATCGATCTACACGAACGCAACGTTGAGTTTTCTTCACACGCAAGAGATGGCACACGCGGGATTTTCCACGGATACGGTTTTCTTTTTTCATAAATTTGAATTACATTAATGCGTAAGTTTTCTTTCCCTCCCGAGAAACTTGTTTCTTGCCACTTACACGAGTTTCCTACAAGCGCTCTCCGATTTACATATTTGCAATTTTACGAAGTTTCAAATTCGATGGAACTCGAAGCGCCATTTACACATTTCGATTCTACTTGCGTGTACGACGACTCTCGCGTAACACGTCCGGCAGATTTCTCTGTAAATCTTCCCCGTGCCGCCTAAAAATAATATCGTGGAATAGTATGGCGTGAAAACGCACGAGCGTAAAGCACGTAACGCACGGAACCATGAAAAAACGCGCTAAGGATATTATGGGATCGATGGAAGATTACGTGGACTTTGGTTACGGTAGGTCGCTTGGTCTATAATTACACGGTGCGAAAACAATCCGTAGTTCATGATGCATGCGTGTTGCACGGATCGACGAGGTAATTAGGCCCGTGGCCAACCGGCACTTCTCTCGAGCCGTGCGCCATTCGCGAACAATACGCCCATTCGGCTCGCCTTGAGAATTATGTAAAATTAGCGGACAGACACGGTACCCCGACTTCTCGATTAAACCGGCTCCTTTATCGCTCATCGATCGCGCATCCCTCTTTCTTTTTACGGGTACCCGATGCAGTGGACGCCGATCGATCCACACCTATTTTGGTACAATGGAATTGCTCGGTTAACTGGACATCGATTAGCCGGTCTCGCGATTATACGGGTATTGGCACGCTGATTGCACGGACGTATAGTTGATGGTCGTCCCGAAGACGTTTCAGATCCGTAAAGAGCCATTCTCTCGACGTCGAGTATAGACATAGAGTAATATCGCGCGAAGTAAACGCTCGAGTTGGACGGTTCAGATGGTCGCGAGATCGTAGTTCAAAGTGCACATTTATACAGGTGTGAATCATTTAACTCTGCCATCTAAATTTACCCGTGAACTATTCGTCGTGTAGAAAGCGATGTTTGGAAGGAAAGTCGCCCGATACGAGGCGCAATAATTACTTTTGCGATACTTGGCTTTTTTGCCGACGCATAAAGATGGCCTTGAGCTTCTGCATCGGATCGCGTAACATTTGACGTTGCGACTCGAAATAGTACCGGATACCGAGTAAATTATTGGTAAGGCGCATGGGGCCAGAAACTGATTTATTAGCCAGATATTATCCGGTCGATTTTTAACTCGAGCAATGTTCAAAATTGTGTCCACTACGTGCAAATACCTAGTCGATAGTCGAGTGAACGTGACACTCGTCGAGAAGTGTTTCCTGAGTTATACGCGCTACGTACGAGCCTTGGTGTCTTCGTGAGATGGCTCGCGATGAATTTCAGGTTTCTGACCACCCCATAGAAAGTAATCAAGAGGCGTGAAGTCTAGAGACCGAGCCGCTCGTGCAATTTGTCCTGCGTAAGCTAGAAAGAGGTATTTCGTTGACATCGAGAGCGAGATTAGTATTGCGTGGCGCACATGATCGAGTCGGATAGTCGATCACCGTGAAACGACCAAGTATTCAGCTTAAAGTCGACATCGATATAAATTAGCGCAACGTTCCAGCGAATAAATCAGTCGTCGCAGACGTTCTTTCCTTCTGTCTGCTCCAGATTGTTTTGTTATAAATTTCGTTCCCTATTTTCAGCTCATTTTTCGTATCTTTTTCAGTAAACCGTTTCGTTCGATTACTCGTGAGAACACATATCACGTTTAATGCAATAGACGCGTTAAAAAAATGTGATATTTGAAAAAATTGCAAAATCGAAGTTTCAATGTCGTATCAATTTTCGATGGATATTTTAAACGCCATTTGCGCGTTGGATTTTACCTGCAGCGCATTTTACATGAAAACTGTACTGCAGCTTTCTATATAGAACTACGCTCTTCTACGGCTAAAAATAATACGGTATCATGTAAGAGACACAGCGTTAGATACACGAGCGTAAGATACATAGACGCAGCGTAAGGACAAAGGTGCTTAAAAGCTTCATTAAAAAATTATCACAAAAATATGGAATACGAAGGGAACGATAATGGTTTCAGCTACCGTCAGAAAGCCTCGTAATAACGTGGCTGAAAGTGTTACGTAGAGAGTGTCGAACGAACGTTCGTTGCCTGATATACATTACTCGAAAATGCTTAATTTCCTATATCTTTCCTGCTGTACGAAATATCCAAATGAAACACCTTCCATTGTCATCGTTCTCGTTGACTCGTTAATAACGGATATTTCTCAATATCCATCCTTTCCAAGATTCTTAATTTCTCTGTCTGTTTATTACGAATCCAATATGAAATTTCTATTTATTTATTACCCATTCATTTCTCCGTTTATTTCACATTTCAAATAACAATCGCTACTTTGCAGATTTCAAATAAAACAGAAAGATTGTGCGTTGCCAATGAACAATTTCACAGCACAAACGTAAGAAATTTTAGCTATAGAGAGTGGACGATGTGTATTCGCGCATATTTCAATTTTAGCCCTGAACTGCTGGTGATTCCATCAGCGAGGACGAAGACAGGATTCGAGTAAAAATGATGCAAAGCAGAGACGCACGGAAAGGGATGGGAATGAAACTCGGAACAAGTCGTGTTCCGGCCAAAAGTTGGTCGACCACTGGCAAAGTTACGACTTACGCGGAACCTTTTGTCTCTTGACAATGGCCAACTTGCTTGCTCTGCGAGACGGTGTTCTGCTCGTATACAACAACCTCCACACTTTCCATGGTTGAACCCTGTTCCGCGTGTCGTTGGTGTTTTCTGACTGATGGCAGCTTTACGAACGAAGCTTCTTCTCGTGGTTCCCTTTCATCTTCGTCGCGTGTACAAAGTTTGACGAATAACGTCTCTGTACGAGATAGATCTCGTGCCAGTCTATCGTATTCTTGTATATTTATATTGTCATCCTACTTGTTATATTATTTACCGTAATCGGCATTAAATTGAGTATTTATTACGTATTTACGCGCTAGTTCTCGAAATAGATAGTACATACCTGCTAAAGAGGGAATAATAATTTTAATATTCGAGAACAGAAGATTACGAAGATCCAGAGATACGAAGTTTCGAAAGTTTGTGAATTTAAATATTTGGAACATTTGAAGATTCTGTCATTTAGATATTAGAACATTAAAAGAATCGATAATTCGAATCTCCCACGATTACTTTAATCGTTCTCCTTACTTTCTAATTCCCACCTGTAAGAATTCATCTCCTAAGCACGATATGTAGGAAGAAAAATTATCCATTTCCTCCGCCTGTCCTTTCTCGTCGATGCTCATCATCGATCGTTCGCTCTCGACCTCGCAAATGGCGCTTTATTTCCTGCTCGCCCCAAATTCCCTAAATCACAAATGCACGAAGTCCTATCAACCGTAAAAACCAGTCAGTCAATGTTGTAGATTTTTCTAGTTGCCAGTCTGCGCGAAATTCCAGTCGGAAAGCGATTTTCTCGTCGTCGCGTTCACCCGCCAACGATATCAACGATTCTGCTTGACGAAACTGCCCGGCGATGAAACGCAAAACGAACAAAGATGCGGGAACAAAAAGGGGGAAGAGAACAAAGTAAACGAGGATCGTCGTTGCATATTTAATAGAGTGGATTTACGTCGGGGCTGTAGCGTCGCGCGAATAGCCTAGTTTTACGCAAGGGAGCGCGTTTTCACGCGTGCAGACGACATGGAAAATAGGTCGAGCGTGATTTACAGTACATACGTGGTTTCCGTAAATGAATATTAATGCGTCTCGCATCGGGTTCTGCTTTTGCACCTTCGTTTCGGCGCAGTTTATATTCGACCGTGCGGAAACGCGACATCTTCTGTTGCGTAGCGTACGATGCTTTGATAGAGGGCAGAGGGAGGCAGAGGGACCGTGCGAATCGGAGGCAAGGAATTCCACGTTTGGCAAATACCTCGTTGATTACACGTATCGAACAGTCATGAATTATGCATCGAGCTGGCTGCGGTTTCCATCGTGCTCGCTGCGTCACCTGCAGCTAATTATTTCCATTGTTTCGATGAGATCGAAGGTGGCTCGATTGCAATTCCAAAGGTCCATCGGTGGTCTTCCAAGTGTCATTATCGCGGACTATAGCGTGGAACAATTTGATGATTACGATCCGGTGGAAAATCTTGGACGGTTGTTATATTTGTATCGAAGCTGAGGAAATCTCTCGTTCGTTACGTTTCCTTGTAATTCTCCCCATCGTCTCGATGAGATCGAAAGTGGCTCGATTGCAGTTCCGAAGGCTTATCGGCGGTCTTGCGGGTGTCGTTGTTACGAATTTTTGTAGTGCTCCATAGCATAGGACAATTTGACAATTACAAAGCCAGTGGAAAATCTTGGACAGTTGTTATATCTATTTGAAAACTGGGAAATATATCGTATACTGCGATACGTTATCCATAAGTGTAAAGAGTTAAGAAATCGTCATATAAGACAAGGAACTAATAGTTTTTCCACGCAGATCAGTTCACGTATGGTTCGTTTAAAGAAACGAAGTCGGTCTTAAAATCTCCTCCGCTTACCGCACCTGCAGAAAAAGAAATAATTTGAAAAGTTTCTTTTGAAACGTTCTTTCGATAACTTTAATTCAAACACTTTGTAAATTCGGATAAAAAAGTACCTAATCTATTCCATTGTAAAGCTCAAAACGAGTACCCAGTTTCTCCCAATTTGCCGCGTCTTTCTCTCCACTCGTTTCACCATTGCACCATACGAATCTACCCTGCAAGTTATCCCTTCTTCTTCTCAATTGCCAACGTCATTAGCAGATCGTCACAGCACAAACGGCCGACTATACCCAACGTATACACACGTTCATTCGCCTATTTTATCCACATCAGGCAGCGGTAACGACTGTTCAAGCTGTTCTCTCATCTACGACTGAATGCACGTAAACTATTCCGCTCTACCTCTCTCGCTCTTATTGTCCATCTCACGCACTCTCTGGCAACGCTTATCTGTACCTCGCCGAAGCCAGTCGGATGTCATCCTGTCGAGGAATCCATCATCTGGGATGCTAGCTCATCTAGTCGGGCTAAATTGACTACGTGCACGAAATATCCTATCTTGCCGTTAGCGAATGGCGGAGGCTTGTGCACGTGGACGAAAAGCGGCAAGATTAACGCATCTCGGGGCGAAACGAGCGGAAACGATGGTTCTCCCCATCCTAACCCCATCGGTTTCCGGGGAAATACGCGCGGAATGTCGGCGCCCGTGTAACAGCCGCGAAATAACGAGACGGAGAATTAAATCGCGTGCCCTGGTGCAACCTGCTTCCCCGGCGAAGCATCGTCAATTAGTCCGGTTAAGAATTCGATCTGTTCCGCGCGACGACTAAAACACAATTTACGATAAGCGCCAAATTAGCCGAGAGTCAGACACTTGCCGCGGTTGCAATCGTAGAATATTCTACGACCGGGACAAGGACCTTGTATCGTTCACGGTGACTGACGTCTCGTTGCGAATGACACGAATTTTTCATGAAATTATCGATGAAGCGTGGTATCAACTGCGAGGAGAAGCATCGGACTCGATGGGGCTTGGTTGTACTGAAACAAGTCGCTCGGAATTTTTCTGATTCGAGATAATTATCGAGAGAAGAAGAATATCGCCGTCGAATGTTCCCGAGTGAAAGGAGAATAAAGGTTCTTTACATATGAAACGCACGAAACGATACTTGTCAGTATTTATATCTCGTTTGAACCTCGAACATTGAACGTTTCCCTCGAAACGTTTCAAGCGGTATTTTCTCTCTATCGAAACGAGAGTTACATTAAGAAACGTAAGAATTCCAAAATCCTAGGAAGGTTTCAGTAATCATCGATCGATCGTTTAAATCGCCCTTCTTATGATCGTATTTCGTTCCATTTAACGCATCCAATTAAATATTCTACTTGAGCAATGCCCGAGCCTGTTCGTACACGAGAACAGACCGACGAATGGTTCTGTCGGCTGATGGAAATTGTTAACAAAAGCTGGACACAATGATTCGCAAGATAAACTAGATGGTGGATTAACGCGTGTAAATCACATGTCCACGATAAATTACCTAATTGTTTTATTTGCCCGGGTCGGGTTATTATAACGGCTGTTGGACGTCGAGGCAAGTTTGATGGAAATCCAGTAGAATCTCTGGTTGTCCGTGGGAAGACCAACAATGGCCGTCACCGTGCATTATGTCGAAGCTTAAAGTGTGCACGTGTCGTTGTGTTCTTGCTCGTACTTGTGCACTAATAATTTAATCGCACGGCCAAAGGAAACTTTGAACTTGTCCGCCGTTCAAACGTTCTAAATGAAATGCATTGTACTTGTGCACTGGTTTGACGAGTTTAAAATTAATTCCACGGTGACGTGGCGCAGTTGAGAAACGAGCGCTTTGCTTACGGAGGGAAACGTGCCGCTGGGGGTCCATTAATACGTTTAATATGGAAAGACAAATATGTATCGTTTAGCCACACTTACAGGCGTTCATAGGGACGATGGGGTGTTCTTAGGGTACTCGTGGAAGAATTAAATTAATCAGAAACGTCTAATGACACGCGCTGCAAATTATCGGATGGAAATCTTTGTGCGATCTCGTTTCAAGTTTTAATTCCATTTAGAAGTTGTACGAAATCTCTGTATGTTTAACGCGATGAGATGAAATCTTTTAATCGGTACCAGTATTCGTAGGAATCCTGGATAATATTTTGAGAGGCAAACGATGCATGTGAAATACTCTATAATGGTAAATGGAAAGATTAATTAGCGTCTTGTCGATCCTCTTAGTAATCGAATTAACTGTAGGATTTATAGAAATTTTGGATTATATTTTTTTAAAGGTAGATGTATCGTATTTTGTAATTGTCTTATTCTTCTTGGTCAGCTAAAATGAAACTGTAACGTTCTAGTTCGTTAGAGATAATTTTCAGTTCCACTGTTTTCTGTTATTTTATTCTTGGCTTCAACGACACGAAAGGAAAGCAGAGCCCGTTGAAATGCTAAAGTGTTCACGAATGTTCCTAAAAGACCTTTAAAATCGACGATCGAGCAAACGAGCCACCTGCTGAGCTCTCATTGAATATATCGAGCTGGTGGATACGATTTTGAGCAATAGCACCATTTTGTCATTACACGATTAGGGATTCTCTTTACTGCTATCGTCTTCCTGGAACGACGTAGAATGTAGATAAACGATGATAATTTACGGTGCTTCTGGCTGCGCGTATCCCATTCATATATATCAATGGCACTTTCAACTTATTCTACTCAAGTATCGCGTATTTAATTTATACGCTCAATTCTTTTACAAGTTTCAGGTTATCGTTGACTTTCGCTACTCGATCGACGTGTAATTAATTAATTAATTTTGTTAATCTGAGCAGACGAGATTGATTTCCAACTTTCAGGCTGCGCATTCTTTCGCCGCAGAAAATATTCTAATAATCTGTGCACGATATCGTAAAATATTTTACATCGAATGCTGGAAACCGTATAGGAAAAATATATCACGGGGAATCTCATGCATGTGAAATTGCTTGCGTTTATTTTTCATTCGCCGTGTTCCCTCCACTCATACATAAATTCATTAATAGCCATGGCTTCGATTATCGAACAGTGATCGGGTAACTTTGTTAATCAACAGCGAATTGCAATTATCTTGCGGAAGCCTCTCAATGTCATGGTATTGCAAACTCTGTTACGGCGAATTATCGAATCATCGGGTTGCAGCTTGCAATTGATAATCTTGTCCTAGATATTTAGCATTCGGTTTAGCATTCGAGAAATCTGATAATCTCATTAGCAAAGTCATATTTAATTCCACGAATTTCAACCACCGTATCGTGTTTATCGCTAAAGCTTCATCAGTAAATCGCCATGAATCTTCAAATACGGATTGTCGACGAACGAAACTTTTACAAAATTAGTTTATTCATTTTTGTTAACAGAACATACACAGGAAAAGTCGAAAAGAAAAGTAAAAGGAAAAGAGCAGCAGTAGCTACACAATGTAAGGCAGAAAATTAAATATAAATGGAATTGCAAAAATTCTTTAGTTGGAACGTAATATAAACGAGAGTATAAAACTTCGTATAAAGATTTCTTGAAAGAATAAATCGAGTTACAGAAAGAGTCGATCCTATCTCTGCAAATATATCGGTTAATATTAATATTCGATTAATTGGATCGCTTGAAGCATATTTTACGATAGCACAGTGAAATGTGCGATTCTAAAATGGCAATGTAATAGGAAACAATAGGTCAAGAGTGAAGGTATGGAAATAAAATGAAATAGATATCGCCTTTAACAAATCTCGGTGTGAATAATTTTCGATTATTTCGATCTCGGTTACGAATAAAATTCGTCCTCGAACAGATTAATTATTTCTATATGATCGGTGGTCCGTTTGATTATTTCACGTTCAGGATATGAAATAATTTATTTTACAGAGGAATCGGTCGTCTCTTTACAGTGGAACTTGTAGCTTGGCATTTAACGTTATCGATTTGTTTCAATGGCAATCGAATTTATAGAAACAGCTTTCTATTCGTTTTTTACGATTTACTTTTCACATTTTTCAGTCGTTGGATGGTTAATGGCAATCTCGTGCGTACTTGAAGCGGAGTTTAGGTGTAATCGGGCCGGGCAGATTGTTTATAAAGCGAGTTAGCGCGAGATTCTTCTTTTGGACGGCTATTCGCCTCGTTTCGATGAAATTCAATTTTAAGGAAGTTGCCAGGGATAGAATCGCTATATTCTAGGATAAAATTTCAAGCTCTCGCTTTGCAGAATTTCTCTCTCTTCTTTTAATAGTTATTTAATCCCTGAATATAGAACCAAATAAATAATTTCTTCGTCGAACGAAATAAAAGATTTAACTGCGAAGGAATATTAATCTCCGCCGTCAGAAATTCCTTATTGTAGACTTATTTTAATAATTTCGTGTTTACTATGTATTACGTTTTATCGCGTTGAAACTGAAATACAATAGGAGCTTTTCTTAATTAATTTCAACGAGTCTAAGGATTTTGCAAATCTCGCATCCGCTTAAGATCTTCGTCAATTCGATTTTACTCGCACGCTAAAGTGAAAAGTTGAAGAAAATCATTGAAATATTTCATAAAATAATCATAGGCAAAATTGATAAGCATATCAGGTCCGGTGAACCGGTTTCAAAATTTAATTCACAGTTGTACGTTCATCGTTATTTCTTTTATTCGTCTAACTTTACGAACATTCTTATATTATCTGATTCGATCAACTTCTCAATTTTTGTTAATAGAAGGATTTACATAAAGTTAGACGAACGAAAGAAATAACAGCGAATGCACAATTTTCAATGAAATTACAAACATTCTTGTATTATCTGATTCGATCAACTTCTCAATTTTTGTTAATAGATGGATTTACATAAAGTTAGACGAACGAAAGAAATAACAGCGAATGCACAATTTTCAGTGAAATTACAAACATTCTTGTATTATCTGATTCGATCAACTTCTCAATTTTTGTTAATAGAAGGATTTACACAAAGTTAGACGAACGAAAGAAATAACAGCGAATGCACAATTTTCAATGAAATTACAAACATTCTTGTATTATCTGATTCGATCAATTTCTCAATTTTTGTTAGTAGAAGGATTTACATAAAGTTAGACGAACGAAAGAAATAACAGTGAATGCACAATTTTCGATGAAATTTTGAAACCGGTCGTTCGACCGAGTCTGATAAAGTTAGTGCCAGTACACTTTCAGAGAAACAATATATCGATAATTTTACCGTACGCCGCTTGAAAATTGCCGTGAACGCAAGCAATTTTGTGGGAATTTATATTAGATGGAGAAACATTCGAGTAATTTCAACTAATTCGGCGAAAAACCGCGAGCCAATTAACCCTTCGGACGGACGTGCCACTCGTTAACATGCTAATGAGAAATTCACTGTTGCCGTAACGTAATCGAAGCACGATAATTATCAGTTCGGTTTTCCTTTTGGCGGGGCGCTTTTACCACGTAATTTCATCGTATCTTTTTCGTTCGTCGAATCGTCGAAGCAAGCACTGAAATTACGTGCAGCGTGTCGATCATCGAGAAAATTAACCGGAACGAACGACGCTGGCCGGAAGGACCGGTGTCCTCCTGCCTTCAAACTTAATTATCGTCTGGCAATTAACGGGCGGTCTCTGCTCGTGAATTAGACAGTTTACGAACTGCAGGAAAGTTGGAGCACCGTCACGCCATAATGCAATTGGTCCGACTTGTGTGCTCACCTATGCGCATACGTCGTTGATTGCGTATCCATGCTGCAAATACCCGGACGCCTTTCGAACATTCTCGATCAAGCAGGTCCGACCGGAAATTGGTAAAAGCACCCGGTCATCGAGTTATCGATAAATTAATTGTACAAAGTGTCCAGTGTCCATCTACGATGGTTATTTTCAGAGTATGCTCAGAGGATGAAAGAGCTTCGCTTGTTGGCTGATCTCTCTCGTAATTCGCTTTGCATAGATTACGAGAATTTTAGTCGAGACTAGTCGTACAGCGATCGCGAAAAGCATTTGTACGTATCGCATTGATAGCGGCACAAAAATGGCAAATTTGTTTTTACCGAGAAGAAGGTCTATTGGTAGAAATTCTATCAGTTTTGCGCCTGAGTGAAAAAAATACTCGCTACTTGTGCTGCTATCGACCTGCACTTAGTTTCACCGTATTGGCTCATGTTCGGTTGTTTCGTGACGCCACTGAAAAGCTTGTACTGCTCCCGGAATAGTGGCATGTCGCGAATTCTTTGTAAATTTTAAAAGACCTCTCATCCTCGAAATTTATATCTTTCGAGCGCTGTGATATTTTCAACGGTATAACGTTTTTGCAATCATATCCTATATAATATACGGTGTAAATGCTGTTAGAAGTACTTTTCGTGGTCATTGTACCGTATGTGCAACAGTGGTTTATCATTAATATTAACAGATTTTATTAAACTCCGGTAGAAGCAGGTTCTGCATTGTATAGATAGCAAGTCTATTCGAAGAATCTTTCTAAATCTCGTGACAGCTGAAAAGATAATTTTGGTAGATATTAATAAAATTGTTGCGTATTCTTAGGAAGCAGCAGCTGTTGAAAATTGCATTTGCTAATCGATTTACTCGTAAATAGTAAATTAGTTGGAGAATTCCTTAATAGGTACTTGTTTTACTAATTTGACTAATAATGTTAGCTCGATTGTTCGTGGATACAAGGAAAAGAAAAGAACCTATGAAAACTTTAATTTGAGAAATAGGAGCTCAGTTTGCGCCCATGTTATAAACCTAACAGCGTCTGCGTCGTAAACCTAACGCAATCTCGATCATTTTCAACGTATAGCAGCAAAATATCAGCCGAAGAATTTACACCCGCGTGTCTGTCCGCTCCTACGTAACATCGTCGATGCAACGGGCGAATTTCGCGTTGGCTCATTAATCCCGATCGCGTTAGTGGGAATTCGAACGCGAGAAATAGCACAGGAGTCGTGCATACGTATTACGTAAACGTACGTAACACAACTTCGATTATTTTCAACGTATTCCAACATAATCCGCTAAAAAATGTACACGCGTATCTCTATCTACTCCTACGTAGAATCATCGACGTGAACAGCGAATTTCCCGTTGTCTCGTTAATTGCAATCTTGTTAGCCGGAATTTTAATCTATAAAATAGCAGAAGAGTCGCGTATAAAACTTAAACCCGACACGATCTCAATTATTCCTAAGATTCTGCAGCGACTAAGAAATGTACCGAATCGACGAAAAAGTGTACACCAGATCAGCTAAAGAATTTACACCCGTAACTCTGTCCGCTGGCGTGTAACGCCGTCGTTGCAATTACTAAATTTCTCGTTGGCTCGGGATTCCAGTCGCGTCGCTGAGAGAAGAGCCGCCCCTCTCGAGCTGACAAGAGTTGCAACGTATCGGGGTCGTAGGTGGCACAGCAGAGGGCTAAGATGGCAGGCAGAAAGGGAGAAACGGAGTTATTTAAAGCCTGCTTCCCTCCATCGTTTTCCCTGCCTTCGCTCGAACGCGCGAGGCGTACCGCGCACATGCGTCGATATCGTCGCGTGGCCGGACTTGTTCTTCTCGCACAGCCACGTTTCGCAGGCCTTTGCGGCCGGTCGCGCGAGGGCTTCGCCTTTATTGGATGAGCCCGTACGAGCGCGGCTAATTATGAGATCCCCTTAAGGCCGCCACCTCGGCGAACCGCGCGTCGCCGCGACCAAAATAAACGCGCACGGGGGCAGGCTGAATTCTAATTAACTGCAATTTACTCGCCGCCGTTTCTATTTTCACGTGGTCGCGCGCGCTCCGCCCTCCGCCCTCCTTGATCATCCTCCCCCCCCCCCTTTTTACTCTTCTGTTTTTGCATTTTCTGCCGCTTTCTCACGCTGGTTATTCCGCGACGTCTACCGCGATAACGAGCGCGAAATGTTGATCGTCGCTGGATTGACGTGAAGCATAATTGGGCCACGTTATGCAAAATCCTAGCGACGCTCGATGATCCGAAATGCTGTAAATCTAGTCGGAAGACTTGAAGTCGAGGGAAAAAGTAGCTTCGCCTCTATCGGGCAGAGGAAAGTTCGCTGCATCGGAGCGTTTAAGACAGTGTCGGTGGACATTTGAGCTGGGAAGTTTGGAAACGATCTTGAGCATTTTAATCGGCACGTAAATCGAGCAAAATGGAAATGAAACGCGGGGCTGGTTACAAAAATGTATAATCAGCGCCAATGATTAACCGTAAATTGGATCGTGTCCATTTCTCTTTGTCTTGGGTAACAACTTTTATTTAAACCATCACTTGCGTTTTATAGAAAGAAAGTACTTTTTTATTCTACGCAGAATAAGAGATAACTCTAGAAATTAACGTGAATTGGAAAAAATAATCGGTAGCTGTCGAATAGGCAAACAGGCGGACACTTTTCTCGCGCAACTGATTCCGAAAATGTGGACAACGAACAGCACAGAGGCAATTTTCATTCTCCGATTCGTTTGAAGAATCCTGTACCATAATCTGCCTCTTTTTCTTACGAGATGTAGAGGCTGTGAGCATGGTAACTTCTAACAATTTACCATTAACTCACAGTGGTAGTATGTTATCGCTAGACCGCGGACTGCCTATGCGTCTATGAGAAATTTAAATACGAAAAATGTAAAGTATAATACAAATATAAAAGCGCGGAAGAGATTTCGATTAAAATTTTGCTTTTTCAGCTGTATTGGTAAAAATCTGAATTTGAATACTATTACTATTACTATTTGCACACTAGTTATCGATCGAATCGATCAAACACCATACGAACAGCGGTACGTGTTTCAAATAACATTGAAATTTGAACAATGGCACATATTGATCAGATATTATTCTTCGCGTACCTCGACAGAAACTACCAATCGCCGATCTCTCGAATTCTTTCCATATATCTTCACTGTGTCCAATCGACCAACCTCCATTACCTTCTAACGCTAGCGTTAAACTTCGCCTCTTCTTCCACGCGATATCCACCCTTCTACGCCATAAGATAAAACAGCTTACCAAGTAACACTTCACAGCTCTCTAACGCGTCCTTAAGCCGAGTCGCGACACAGTCGTATAATAGCTGCTTCGTTTCCTTCGGTCAAGTATCGCGCTTCTTGCTCATCTGCCAGCGATCCACTCTTCATCTGCCAGCTATCTTCCACGCAACTTACAATCCCGCGTTATCGTACTCGTGCGATTTACCTTCGCGCTTTTCGCACACCCCCGATGTCCGCTTTCTTTTTACATTTTTTTTTTTTTTTTTTTTTTTTTTTTTTTTTTTTTTTTTTATCGACGCAAGCTAAAACCAAAGTGGCGGATGCTCGTCGTGGGTCGCTCCGAGCTACAGTCTTACCAGGAAGAGTTTAGAAAGAAGATTTTCTCGATCGAGGACGCGGTTAACCAGCCACTCGAACCGCTGTAAGATCGTTTTCCAAGGATCAAACGACGCGCAGCTTAACGATCATCTCGCAAATTGGCAGCTATTCAAACATCTCGACCAACAAACGAATCATTGACGAAGCTCGGGCCCCAGTTTATTATCCTGTTCTATCGTTAGGCGTACGTTTCTATGGAAATAAAGCCTGCTTGCTCCTTCGGTCGAGAGGAATAATAGAATATTCTGCGTTCAATTATCGAGCAAGCCTTGCTGTGTGCACAAGCTGCAAGGCAAGACGGCTCGCAATTGGTCGAATTGCTCTTTCTCCGACCTTCTTGGCGATCGGAAATCCTCGTTCTTTTGAACGTGGCACATTCGAAGGTCCGATTTGGTTGCTTCGTTACGCTGCAGATCCGATTGCTACGATGCTGCGCGCCACGCAATTATTTTCGTAGAATATCTGGCCTCTGCAACGAAATCTTTTTCTCCACGTCGAAGACGGTAGTCGCTAGCGTACACGCGAGCTTCGTATTAATTCCACTGCGAACGTTTACGAAGCTTTATGTTGCTGCTAATCGCAAGAGGTAGAATCTAGGTAGAGATTTCTCTCGTCCAGTGAATATTCTAATAAGTGTATTTTAATTCGGATATTTATATACGTCAGCGTATCCTGTAAATCTTTGCATCTTCAAATTTATCGCAAGTAAACATCTGCAGCTACACGCTTCTGGACACTTGCTGAAATATCCCATAGATAGCGAGAGAGAGAGAGAGGGAAAGAGGGAGGTTTGTGATACGAACGGATTCCATGTTTATGGTGGTCATAAAGTTTGCTCTGCTGGCTGTGTCTCTCGTATGCATCGCCTATATTTTTCACGTCACGACCGTATCGTCCATTTGCCATCGCGATCGTCGTACGATCGAATCTCTTTGACGTTTTGCGTTCGTCTGACATGATCGTTGAAATCGTTTACGTATAACGTGACATTCGAATAGATTAATTCTTTCGGTTACTTATAATCACTCCATGTTGAAAGCTTCATGTTGTCAGTAAAATAAGAGATCAATCGGGCGAGTCCGTTGGAAGAAACTAACACGCGGTTTCTACAATTTTATCAACGAACTGATTAATTTTACGAACATTTGTCGCGAAAATATCTTCTCGGTTTAATTCGCTTAACGTAAAAAATCTCGCAGAATAGTTAGACGAGGCGTGGATTAGACTTCGCAAGGGAGCTTAATAATTTAAATGGCAAGGAGGATTTTACAACGATGGGATTAAAAATGGTCACATTAGGGTCACGCGGGTTTCACCACTCGCCGGAAAGCAGAAATCCGCGAAATCCATTTTCGTCACGGTTCATATATCAAGAAACACGGTTCTATTAAACGAGATCCCAAGCGTTTCCCTCTCGTCCTCTCGTCTATTTCGCTACAGTTTCCTTTTTCGTCGAATAAAAAAAAATCTCGCCCCCGACCACCGTGCTTTATCTCTTTTCGCCCATGCGTTTCGCGAAATTTCAAAGAAAATCCCGCTTTAAGTAGATACACGTGGTCATCACCCCCTTTCAACCCCGTAGGGAGTCGTACGAATATAAATCGTTTTATTCCTGTCTCGTTTCAACGCGATTACGCGAACCTTCGTCTTCGTGTCGCAATTACGGATGAAAAGTTATGCTTTGGAATTACTTCGAATTCTTGCGTGTAGCTAATTTCTCCAGCGAAATTGATGCCTTTCATCGAGGATTGTGATGGAATTTAATACACAGACGGTTGACACGAAGAAACCATTTGGATAGGATCTGTCGACGTTAACGGTTTTCATTGAAACGTACCTTTGGAAAATGCTGTTTGGCCACGAAACATTTAACGTACGGGAAACTGGAACGAGAAGGAGATACGAGTAGAATTCGCGGAGATTGAAAAATTGGAATTGAAGCGTATTTTTAGGAAATCTGGTTTATTTATCCGATGAGGACAGGATCGGAAAGTTGAAGTAAAATTGGAAGTAGATCGTGGCTATTTATGCAAATTAGTATTTTTATGAGTATAGGGAAAAGCACGGAGTTTAGGTAATTCGCATAAAATCGTTCTGTTCGTTGGATATTATAAGCAGACTTTGGATATTTCGTACATTTCTGTATACCGTGTGTGTTCATTACTACACTTTCAAATTTTCCACAAATCTTATGTATTTTATATGAATTCTTGTTCATAGTCTAATTATAAAATTAATATTACGTCTTCGTACATTTATGAGAAATTTACACGTGAGTACGTAATGCGTGAAAATGTGCAAAGTGTCCATAGAACTCTCTGCAATGTTTGGAAAATAAGACAAATCTCTATATTTAACCGCATTCGTAAAAGCACGAATTTTCAACAACCACCCACATAAAAATGCAACTTCTTCAAATTTGCCACAAATCTTATGTATTTTATATGAATTCTTGTTCATAGTCTAATTATAAAATTAATATTACGTCTTCGTACATTTATGAGAAATTTACACGTGAGTACGTAATGCGTGAAAATGTGCAAAGTGTCCATAGAACTCTCTGCAATGTTTGGAAAATAAGACAAATCTCTATATTCAACCGCATTCGTAAAAGCACGAATTTTCACCGACCACCCACATAAAAATGCAACTTCTTCAAATTTGCCACAAATCTTATGTATTTTATATGAATTCTCGTTCATAGTCTAATTATAAAATTAGTATTACATCTTCGTACATTTATGAGAAATTTACATATTCGTAAATGCACAAGCCGTGAGTACGTAATACGTGAAAATGCGCAATAGTACTCTTTGCAATGTTTGGAAAATAAGACAAATCCCTGTATTTAACCGCATTCGTAAAAGCACGAATTTTCAACGACCACCCACATAAAAACGCAACTTGTCGCGAACATTCACGATTCAATCGTCGCTTGTCGTAACTTTCCAACTTTGAACAGTTCCAACTTCTGAGTGGTTCGCGTAGCTCGTATCAACTTGCTGTGCTTACGTGTTCGCCGAGGAAAAGATGCAGCAGCACGAAGAAAACAAAGCCGCGCTCGTAATTTTCATCGGTCGGCACATAAATTCGCAGATACAGTTATTGCCGGGCGTAACGACGTCTAAAAAGCTCAGGACGAGACGAAAGGTTTATAAAACCTGCTTACCCCATTCCCCAACCGAGTGACATCATAAAACGAGGGTGCACCGTGAAATTCGAAAGGGTGACGGAAGGCTTTTTAGCTGAAGCCGCGGCTGTGTTCCTGGACCTCAAACAGTTGCTCGTAAAATACCCTTTTAGACGAAGCTGCATCGTCGGGAAAGTAGAACGAACGTCGCCGAATAGTCAAAGAAACCGATGCAATTTTACGGAGGATCGTAGTTGGCGTTTCGTCGGTGGGCAGATTGAAGTTATCGTAAAAGCGAAGTCGCGGGAGGTTGATCAAAATTATTTAGGAGAATCGTTTTGTCGTGAGACGTAATTGAGTCGAGAACTTGGAAGAGAAACTGATCGACTTTACCTGTTGTGAAAAATTTTTTTAATTCTGTTATGTTCGTTTTACTTTTTAATTTTCACATACACGATACGAGTAGAATTCGCGGAGATTGAAAATTTGCATTGAAGCGTATTTTTGGGAAATCAGGTTTATTTATATCCGATGAGGACAGGATCGGAAAGTTGAAATAAAATTGGAAGTAGATCGTGGCTATTTATGCAAATTAGTATTTTTATGAGTATAGGGAAAAGCACGGAGTTTAGGTAATTCGTATGAAATCGTTCTGTTCGTTGAATATTATAAGCAGACTTTGGATATTTCGTACCTTTCTGTGTACCGTGTGTGTTCATTTCTACACCTTCGAATTTGCCACAAATCTTATGTATTTTATATGAATTCTTATTCATAGTCTATACGAAGTTAATGCTCGCTTCTGGGAACAAATTATAAGATTCGTATGAGATCGTTTATCCCGCGAATATGGCACAGATAACAGGAAATTTTAGGAAATATTTGCAATCGTCGTGGCGTCGTCACTTCTCGATGCTTCTCAATTTACGCGGTTGCCTAAATCTGAATGCGAGTTCCGAAGGATTTACTAATCCTGTTAGCTTAGACATTGAGATACCTCCGGTTCAGTTCTATCAGGCAGCTTAATTCACTTCGTCTTATTACATAAGTATAATAGCCATTGTACGGTCTTTGTCGTCTTTGATTATTATATTCCCTGTTTCATTTTGCCATTAGTTATCCTTCTCAAATTTCCTTCTATTCACGACGAATCTTAGTGCCTAGATTTGTGGAAATTTCACGATCATTAAGAAATTTGCAGAATTACAAAGCATCCGGTTACCCTGTCTGACGTAAAATCTGAAAATCGTGACTGAGAAGTCTATCGTACAGAAGAGCCTCGCACAGTGAAGAAGTATCGACACTCGCAGAACTTTCCGATAATATTCCCATCTGCAATGAAATATGCAAATCTGAAAGTGATCAAGCTAGAAGCTTTAAAAAGGGGAGCATCGAATTGTCAGGAAGATCAAAAGAAACCGTGTCAGCTCGCAAAACATGCCAGCGATACTGTCATCGGCTTATCTCGGAATATCCAAATCTCGAAATCGTCGGTCTGAAAGCTCCTAAAGGAAGAATCGAATTTCTATGAAAATGAAGAGCTTCGAATACTCGATCGGGGGCCGATCTTGTACAGAGAAAATGTGTCAGTTTGCAGGACCTTGCTGCAATATCTCGATCGACTTATCCCCGAGCAAATATCCAAATCTCGCCACTCGCGAGCTGAAAGCTCTTAAAGGAAGAATCGCATTTGCAGGAAAATCAAGCGGTTCGAAATGAATACTTGAGCATGAAAGGCGAAGGCAGTCGCAATCCGTTCGAAGCAAAACGCTCGAACGAGCTCCGCTGTACAGCCGCAATCGGCCTGGTAACCCATAAAATACCAGGCGAAATTATACGATCGTTGCAGCGCAAAAATCGCGGTCGAGATCTATCGACCCTCTCGCGCGGTCTCGTCTCCGGGACATCGAGCTCGGGTCTGCTTTCTCTTCGCAGAAACTTTCAGTATTTCGACGCGAGGATCACGGTCGAACGCGGCGACGAGGCCAAGAAGGGATGTATCGACCCGTTGCTTCCGTTCTCCGGAGTACGGTCGTCAGATACGCTGGAGAACGAACTTTTCTGATCTGCCATTGTGTCGCGAGAGCCCTTCACGTTTCGCGAGAATTACCTTCCCTCTCGACCTTCTATCCGCGTCTTCTCCATTGGCTCGTCTCTCTCTCTCTCTCTCTCTCTCTCTCTTTCTCTTTCTCTTTCTTACTTTCTTGCCTATTTTTGCCGCGAAGTGCAAAAGAGAGAGGAACTGATGGATGCAACGATTTTGTTTTACGTAGTTGGATCACGTTCGGCGGACTTGAGAGAGTCGAGGAATTCTTTTTTCTTTTTTTACTTTTTAATACGTTTTTTTACGTAGGCAAGGTAATATTAGTCAGAACTAGTATACTAAAACGTATTAGCATATATAGTTTGCTTATCTTCGTAATGGCACTGTGGTTATTTATGGAAATTCATATTTCTACGCGTGTAATTAAAAAGGCGGAGTTTGGGCATACATGATTACTTTACTCATTAAACGTTATAACGAGTGCTCTTCCACTTGGGAGTTTCCTATGGCAATGCACCAAAGTCCGTATTCTACTTATAACTGGTAGAAAAAGGCTGACGGCCATTTGGCGATTGTCTACTTTTCACTGTATGGAATTTCATAATTTGCAATGTTGTCGTTGGTAGGTTGAATCACGGGCAATATCGTGTACCATACGTAAGCCTGTACCTACTTGTACGATTTTACCAAACCCATGGGTCAAAATCGGAAAGAGAAGCTGATTTTCGCGTTACGTATACCTGCACTTGCCAATTCTATTTTTCTTATTTTTCATCACAAAAATAGAAATACAATTTTCATCGCGCAGTCTGTTTCGTAAACCAACAGCAATTATATACTTAGAGCGTTAAATATTAAATATACATCTCGTACGGTGCATTTTGCAGAAAGTTCCATAGGTAATTTAACAACACGATGACGATTCACCGTGTATACGTAAAACAATTTCCTATGTTCCTCGTGAACGCGTATCTCCGTTAATCCGATGGTTTTTTCAATTAAAACTGCGCGTTTATAAAAATCATCTATCCAGCAAACAGACAATATTCCGTGCTGCCTTCAGACACATTTTAAAACACGTCCTGAGCACCGTCGATCACCGACCTGTCATCGACAGCGAGGCTCGCTGAGTCGCTCGGCGTTTCGATTGTTCCGCCAACCATAATTGTCTGGCTCGCATCCACGAAACTCCCGAGTCCAACGTTCGGTGGATCGTTTAAGCGTAATTAAAGGAGAAGCAGGGGGGAAAATTCGCGGACGTCGAACTCGTTCTGTGAACTTTGTTTCGGGGATCGAGGTCCCCAAGACAATGGGCGGACGCGGACGCGGCCGATAAGAGGCGGAGGAATTCGAGCTTGACAAATTGAAACGACTGAATCTCTGTTTCACGGTCGAAGGTGTAAGAATAATGAAATATAGAATAAAGAGGCAAAGTGTATGGAAGCTGGACGCGAGACTGTGTTGTTAAATCACGGAATTGTTTTAGGGGTTGAAGGATACGACGAAAGTTTCGAGAAATCAGTATCGAAAGAGTAGGATTAAATTAAACTAGAAATCTGGATTAATTATTATCGATAAAATTTGAAGAGACTTCATAGAGAAATTTCTATTGAAATTTCATTTTCGTAGAAAATGTGCAAGCTAGACGCGAGACTGTGTTGTTGAATGGCGGAATTATTTGGGGGATGAAAGTAATAAGAGTTTGGAGAAATTATTATCGATGATTAAATTAAGTTAGCAATATGGATAAATTATTATCGATTAAATTTGAAGAGACTTCATAGAGAAATTTCTATTGAAATTTCATTTTTGTAGAGAATGTGCAAGCTAGACGCGAGACTGTGTTGTTGAATGGCGGAATTGTTTTAGGGGTTGAAGGATACGACGAAAGTTTCGAGGAATCAGCATCGAAAGAGTAGGATTAAATTAAACTAGAAATCTGGATTAATTATTATCGACGAAATTGTTTGGAGAGACTTTATGGAGAAATTTCTATTGAAATTTCATTTTTGTAGAAAATGTGCAAGCTAGAAGCGAGAGTGTGTTGTTGAATGGTGGAATTGTTTTGGGGATGAAAGTAATAAGAGTTTGGAGAAATTATTATCGATGATTAAATTAAATTACCAATATGGATAAATTATTATCGATGAAATTTGAAGAGACTTCATAGAGAAATTTCTATTGAAATTTCCTTTTTGTAGAAAATGTGCAAGCTAGAAGCGAGACTGTGTTGTTGAATGGCGGAATTGTTTTGGGGATGAAGATAATGGAGAAATTATTATGGAAAGAGCGGGATTAAATTAAATTAGGCATGTGTATTAATTACTATCGATGAAATTTGAAGAGATTCTATATAGAAATTTCTATTGAAATTTTCGTACAAAATGTGGAAACTGGACGTGAAACTGTGTTGTTAACTGGCGGAATTGTTTTGGAACTGAAGGTAATAAAAGTTTGCAGGAATTATTATCGAAAGAGTAGGATTAAGCTATGTTAGGAATGTATATTAACTTCTAACGTACGATGAAAGTCGAAGAGATTTCGTAGAGAAAATTCTATGCAAATTTTTGTGCAAAATGTGGAAGCTGAACGAGAAACTGCGTTATTAAATGATAGAATTGTTTCGGAGAATGTAATTGAAATTTCAGGGAATTATTATCGAAGAAAGAGGATTAAGTTAAATTAGAAATGTATATTAATTTCTATTAATTTTTTATGTACGATGAAATTTGAAGAGATTTGACAGATAAGTCTCTGTACGAATTTTTGTACAAATTTTATGAAAATCTGTAGTATTTGATTTCACTCGAATCTCGAGATATGCGGTGATTATCAAGAAGATAACATACATTTAAAAAGACTGGAATATTTCTGTATAATGAATAGAAATATTTCTAGAAAACTATCAATGAAAGAAATTAAGCGATCAAAGAAATAGTTATATAAATGTTTAAAATATACGCACAGTAGAAATTGGGAAGCTTCGCAGAAGCAGAATTTTCCGAAGTATATTCCAACCTACTTGTGCAAGCTTCAGACCTCTGACATTGTTCCACTTAACACCGAACCCGAAATACATACTGCTTGACATAATTGGAACTCCACTTCCATAGAACAAACTAAATTTCAAATATTAAAAAGTAGGAACATTCACAATTATAGAATTTTTACCAAATGTTCCATTTATCCACAACGATGGAAAATTACAACAGGATTTATTCCACTTAATTTAAGCGTATCTTTCCTACAATAGTTTCTATCATCAGGATACTTTTTACTAAGAAACTTTCGAAAATCTTTATTATATATATATATATACAATATTATTTTCACTTTGCGATCTGCAATTAAAATGAAATAATTCTACATTGTGAGAAACTTGCAAGTGAAAAATCCCAGTCAGAAACGCGACGTTTCAATCGTCGTTTCTGCCATCCGAAGAAACACTCGAACCCTAAAAAACCATTCACGGTATATTCCGGTGGGACATTTTTCTACGAGTCGCTCGAGCTTTCATCCAGCCGGAATATTTCGTCAACGAGAGACGACGGCCTGTCCCATTGAAATTTATCGGCGAGCGAGCCTCGCGCAATCGTTTCACCGTTCGTTAAAGTCGAAACTAAATCAGATTTGGCGTGGAACGCGCGTAACTCACAGGCAGCCCGTGAAAGCCGCGCGTCTCTGACCCGTTTCTTTAGAAACCGATCCCGCCACCGATATCCACGAATTTTCATTTACCGGTTAATTCGAGATCGCGATAAATCTCCGCCACGCCGAGCTCGAAAGTTCACGAATCGTTAACATCGCGATTTACGAACCGCGTTTACGATGCAAACGTTTTGTCAGTTTTTCGCCTTACGGATCCGTTTCCTACTCTTCGTCGAGGATTTTTATATTTCGTTCTTTTTCAATCGATTATTCGCGATCGTATTATATATCGCTATAAATCGGTTCGGGTTCGGTTTAATTAGTATATTGCGGGCTACTAATGGGTTTTGGTAAAGCGATGTTAAATGGTAGGTCCGGTTTTGTAATTGTTGGAAGGAATTAGTTTAATCCAAGGATGTTAAGAATTTTACGTTTAATCGAAGTTTCGTAAATTGTCTCGAAGCTTCGTAATTTTGGTACCGTTAACGCTTAAACTCTAAAATTCGAAGCTCGGTCTATTTATAACAAGCTGAGTTCTATAACGCTAAATTCTCTTAACTATTCCTAATTTTCTGCCGTTTGAAAAACCGAAATTCCGGATGGAAAACGCGGTGAGTGATAATCCGTGGAAAATCCCGATCTTCTTTCGAAAATTAAATCTATGGATCGTTCGTTTATTCGTATATTTTTACCTGTAACACGTTGTTTGGCTTCTTCGATGAACAGCCATCGATAACGAATGTAATTGCGGTAGATATTTTCCATGTTTTTGTTAATTTCGAACGTTATTTGCGTAGAAACACTTCGCGCGAAAACGAGCATGAACAAAGAGCTTTCTCGTTGTCGAGGATCACCTTGCATTGTTCGCGATAGATTTGCGAATCAAAAATCGAGAGATGAATGGAATGGTTAACGTCCGGCGAATTAACTCGTCAGCCCAATTAGTAATTAGGAAAATCGGCGCGTGCCAGAACAATGCGGAAAAAGCGGCGGGAACGTCGAACAAAACAGGGTTTTCAATCTGTTAGATCAGCGGGCTGACACGCCGCGCTCGAATTAAATTTCGTGGTTGATTGCTGCTGAAATTACCTCGCGGTTTACGCTGCGTTTTATGCGTGAATACAAATCGCGTTTCCTGCTATTATTCAAATTATTTCTTCCCTCGCCTCCTGTTATTTCGATCTCCTGTTTCCATCAATTTCGATACGTGTCCTTGTTTGTCTACGTAGGATGCCTCATAAAAGTGTTCGAACACTTGTTGACGCGTTTTATGAATAGCCATATTACGTGTTTTATGCCAAGCGTTTCGAAATTTTATTAGCTGTATGAAATTTAACGAAGCTTCGCTTCGCAAGGGGAATTGCGGTAAAACCGGCGGTTCGAGCCTCGGCCCCCATTTTCGCGACTTGCGTGTCAAATTGACACAGTGGCAAAGTGAACAGATAAATAATTAATTTTGCTCTTGGTTTTTAAAAGTGGTTTTTCTTGGAAGGTATGGAGTTTCATTCGCACGTCAAAGTCGGAAGGTTTCAGAAAAATTGTTCTACAAACGGCCGTATAATACGATCTTTTAGCGGAAAATTGTGTGAAATTGATGCGGAGGGTGGCTGAGGGTTGGGAATAAAATGGCGTACGTCTGGAATTAATGTACTTGATTATTATTATTCTTTTCTTTTTTTTAGCATAGTTTAAGGGAAAATTCGTTATTCACGTTTCAAATTCTCAGCGCGTTACGTAGTGCGACAGACATTTTCACGGACGCGCATCTTGTCTATTGGAACTGGTAAAACCGAGCAATTTTATTTCGATTTTGTTGTTTCTAGAAATATAGAAATATAAAAATCAATATCGTAGATATAAATTATCGATCAGCTTATATTCAGTAGAGAAGACTAGGTTCCGTCTTTTTTAATTATGTTCGTAAAAACGTGGCTTTTCCACGTATAGAAATTCACAGTCTGCACGTAAGCGATAGCGTGTACAGTACGAAAAAATTTCTTCGATTTCCGCGTCCGTTATTGAACAGGAAGAAAAAGAAACGAACCTGAAAGAGGAACCACATTTCGGGAAATCAAACTCTGTCGAAACGCAGTTTCCAGGAGAGCGGAAAAAGTACGCGCGAATATTTCGTAAATTTCGTGAAAAATATGGAGGACTCGATTTGAAGGATCCTCGATTCAATTTGCAGCTAGAAGTTAATACAGAGTGGCGATGGACCCGGTGCGCGGCGCTATAAAAATTAATCTGCCGCCACGACATCGCGACGATGTAATTTCGTATAATCCGATGGAATCTGATAAAACGCAGTCGGTCAGGAGCTTAAGCAACCAACCCTCTGTCATCGCGTGTTTCTCACGACGTTATTTTTCGGATTTGCCTGCGTCTGCTTATGGCACGAGTTTATATGTGCTGCGTAAAACATTTTGGAATTTCCTTAGCGCTATAACGAAAGACGACTATGACTATCGTGTTAGTAAAATCGAAAAATGCACGTAAAACGATACACTGTACGTTCTGTTTCTTTAGTTATTTCCATTTAAAATACAAATTTTCGTAAAGACCAATCTACTCACAACTCGTGGTTGGATTGCTGATATTCTTGGACATTTTGTAAGAAATTATATTAAACTCGCGTAACGCTCAAAAATAAAAAAATATCCAAAATAGGATAACGTTGTATAATATCCAAAATATATTCTTATTTCTCAACTCATCGTAAAGATACAAATTTGCAGGAAAAGCTACGGTCTATTCGCGGCTCGTAATTATATCGCCGATATTCCCGCGAATTTAGAAGAAATTATATTCAATGCGTATAACATCCGGAGATATAAAAAAAAACACGAAAAATAATAAAACTACGTGCTATCTAGAATGTAAAATAAATTTCTATTTAGCTTCTATGTCTCGACTTGCATTCATTAAGATATAAATTTGCATGCAACTCCGCAGCCTGCCCCTAACTCATAGCTCATTCGCTTCGTCTTTCAACCTGAATCGAATCGCTTTACATTCAACACCGCGCGACTCTCCTTTAACCTCGACATCTCGCTGTTAATTTAAAAAGACACCGGCTAAACGCTTACAACTCGTGGCACGGTGTAATTAACAAGGCGCGAGTCAGCCCTGTAGTGACTGTGATTACAAGCTCGTCCGTTTGATCCTCCTTTCTTCGTCTCGTCCTTTTTCCCTCCTTCTTTCTTTCCTCTTTTTACCCCCTTTTCTTCGTTGCTTCAACGATACCGGGCTGTAATTATACCATAAATTTTAATCGCCCCCGCCCCCCGTCCTCCACTCTTTCTTATAGACTTACTCGTTCATTTATGCCGTTTCATGAACGACAACTCGCCACGACAGTGTCTATCTTGCTTGCCATTCGCTTCCCGACGAGAGAGGATCTTAGTTGAATTATGGAAGATTTAATTAAAAGTAGGAAAGACACGCTAGTGTAATTGCGCGAGCCTTTGCCGGTTCCTCGTCATTTATGAGATCGTTCATGACGAACAGGCAAGAGTTAATCCGCTGTCGTTCCTCCTTTTTCTCTTTTTTAGGGGGGGATAATTACGTTACGTTGTGTTTTGATACGCGCGGCGTAGAAATAAAGTGACCTCTCCACTCTTTAGAGATTTTCAAGAAGCTGTAGTACGGTTTAGCGGAGACCGTGCAGAGTTTCTTCGTTCAGCACGAAACCTTCATTTTATCGCAGGAGATTCTGCGTCGTTGATAACTACGAACATCGAGACGATTCGAATCTGCGAATTCTTTGGTAACTGTAGTCGAAGTTAGAGAATTGAAACGAATCTCTTTGGCATTGGTAGGCTTTTAAACTCGAATGTTACGATTAACCACGACGTAGTACTCGGCTCGTGATATGTATGTGGTATATAGACAGGCTCAGTGTGTAATATATTATATATTACACCCGAGTAACACAAATTAGAAGATATTTAGATTAGATTTTAGATCACGAAAGTATTGAAATAGTAAATTTATTGAGTAATATCGAGTGGTGGTGGTATCGAATAATCAGGTGAATAGATTATTGTCAATAAGCCTCGATATAATATTTATTAGTGCCATTTTTAATGCATACTATGTGCTTCGGATGCGGTATACTAATTTTTTACTACATACGTGTTTATAACAAATATCTCGTACACAGCTTGCATATAAATTTTCAAACTTTACATCACACGTCATTACTCATAGTCGTGTCTCGTTACAGAGCTAACGAAATTACGAAATGTTTTATCTAACACGCGCAATTCTGTCACGAAGGTTTCCTCTGATAAATGTTCGAATAGCTTGGCGGATCGTTTCGTGTACGTGTTCCGGGCGATAAATCGCCGTGCAGATATAGCCGTTTAAAATTTCAATGGGCATCATGAAACTTAATTATCCGCACAATGAAAATCCCCTCGATCAGCTGCGTAATTGAACGAGCAAACCCGACGAGCCGAATAATCGCGATTCCGCGAATAATTAATACGAAATACACACGGCCGACTCGTAGCTTGCGAGATCAGCTTATGATATCGTAAGGAAATAAGACTAGATCGACGCGAGGCCGAGCGAGACTGCCGACAGCCAGCAAAGTTGCTAACGACTTGTTCGATAACGAGGTTTACTAAGCCGTTTTAATTAACACCGTTTGCGTCGTACCGTGTCACCGGTCCCGTTAGCTTCATCCAAGACTTGGAGGATCGGTTTCCGCGAGAAAATCCGGAAAAATTCATAATTAGCGGCCAATCGATAAGGGAACATGGTCTGGCTAGAAGCAGACGGTGACGATCGCGAATAAACGACAAGGAGGCGGCAGCTTTCTCTTTCCTTCGTCTTGAGAACTAATGAGGAAATCAATTAATTCGCTAGGCTGATTGTTACTTATATTACTTAAAATTTATCGAATGTTGTACTTGTTACATTTATCAAATATTAAGTAGGTACTATAGGAGGTGTGTAGGTTTATTAAAATACGGATTTTTAATTCTTTTTTTCTCTCTCTCTCTTCTTGATAAGGAACGAAGAAATTAATTGGTTAGATCGATCGTTACTTAGCTTATGTAGAATTCGTTAAATGTCATACCTGTCACATTTATTAAACGTTAATTATCATAGATTATTCAAATGTATTAAATATTTCGTATATGTTCGCGAGTGAATTATATCTGTTGACGATGAAATTGATTACAATTTTTATCGATTATCGGTCTTCTCATTAAATCTCGAATATTCACACTAATACGTATCGGTGACCAATTGACCGCTTAATTGATCAAAAATTACATCAGTTAATTTGGGAAACTTTTCCTTAGGAACTGTAAAATACATATGTATACATTGATAGACATTTTCATGAAATTAGTACATTTATCTTCGTTTGGGTTACATTTGATTGAATACAGTTGTAGTTGAGTATATTCAAAGCTTGTGGATTTAAACCATGTCGTTCTGGGAAGTCTAACGACGTGTCATTAGATCCCTAGCGAAGCTGGGTGTAATGCCAGGGAAACGTTGAAATTCAGTTCAAAAGGACGTGGATTACATCCGAAGGCAGCAAGCACTCTAAATCCTGTAATAATACAACCTTCGAAATTCAAGTATCCCAAATGTTATCCTTCTTAAATTAGTCATCTGCCATATGAATATCAAATACATACTTGCCTGCAACGACGAGTCGGAAGAAACGGTGTACCAATATTTTTCAATTCTTAATCTGCGCGAATTTTAAGTCTTCAAGACTTTTAGAAATTTAAACCTCGCAACTGTCCAAGGGATGAAATTTCACCCTATGCGAAGCTTTAAAAATGCCATCTTCTTCTAAATAATACACACAACGTTTCTTATAACTGTTGCAAACAGTGACTCTTTTACCTTTCGTTTAATATCGAATATAATGATAGTAAGAATTGGCGTTCTTCCAATTCCATTGGCATCAATATGTTTTCTATGCTGTTGATTTTTATGCAGTCTGATATATAAAAATGAAAATATAAAAATGAAATTCAAGTTTGTTTCATCCGCTAAATATTATTTCGAATATTTCGCAGGTCTATTCGGTTGCACTTTTGCATATGTGAATTTTCCATAAATGCGTAAATAGCCGCAGTATTAAAATCAATATTTTTCGCGTAAATGCTAATCTTGTATTTCTTTGAGTCGAGAGTGTGTCAACAGATGTAAAACACTATTGTCAGAATATTTGGAAACGTATGGTACATATGCAACTATACTCGTACGATATTTTATAAAAAAAAAAAGCTTCCATTAAGATTCTCAGATAACTTTTCTAATACATTTGTCGGTGTTTGAAGCAGATTTTCTAACTTGCGCTTTTAATTCTAGGTTTGTGCGCTGCGCGTGCTTACAACTTGTAAGACCACTTCCATGCTCATCGTTCGAAGAAGCTTCCATGTTCTGAAGCTTAGCTGAGGACGATCTATTTGTTCTTGTGAATACATCGTGGACCAGGTGCATTAATTCGCGACGTTTAAGGTTTCTACGTGAGTACAAACGCTGTTTTCAACATTAATAATATTAATGATCTGCATTCCGTTAGCACGATAGACGCTGTATATCCTAATTTATGTTCCATATTATTACCTGTTTTCACGTCAAATATATTAATTGCCACTCTTCGCAGAACATTCCTTTGCCATTACGTAATATGATGTAAATGGTGGTCATTTATTTCAATTATTACACACTCGTTACGATATTGTATTTTATTTGAAACGTGTTCACCGAAAATACGAAGAAATATCGTTCAGAGTTTCGGAACTTTCTAATAAATTTTCACTAAACTTGCAGATAATCAGAAGCTTAGAGTTTCCGTCAAATCGTCTCACAATTCATTCGAGTTTGCATTCATCGAAATGTGAGTTTTCTTCGTCGACAGGTTAAACGTCATTTTGTTTCGAAAATCAGTCACCTAATTACCGCTCGAGTTTCGCAACTTCGCAACCTTAGACGACGCAGAGTTTGATTAATCGATATTCCCTCGTCGCGGTGACACGATTTTCCCTGAATTAACGAAATTGGTGAACTTGGTAGCGGCACGGTTTTCTCAAAGTTGCGCGTAATTCACCAAACTGATACGTTTAACCAGCGCGAGGCTTTCGAGAAGAATAAAGCGATTCCTCGCAACTTTTGTCCCCTCGATTCGAGATAGTCCTTTTGCAGCGGTCGACTCGAAACGGAAAGTAAGACCATCGAAGGATCCGAAGCTCGATAAACAAGTTTTAGTTAAAAAATGTAACTGTTTCGTATCCCGACCCGATGCCTGATTTCAACCGCAGCATCAAGACACGCGTCGTCCAAGAAAAATGATATCGTGCGAAAAGTCGCACGTTTCACACAGAATTGCAGGAAATGTTCGCCGAAGAAAGTGCCTTTCAACGCTGCGCGTGGCAAGTTGCGCGCGCCAGTTGAAAGACGTTAGGACGAAAAATTGCTTGCCGAGGAGTGAAACACGCCGATGAATGATCGATCTAATTGGCCGCCGATGCAAATTCGCCTGGTGAAACGTATTCTTCCGGTCGGACGGTTTATAGGGTCAATCTGAATGCGGCGGAATAGTCGATCGGGCGAATTCGCGAAGTTTAGAAGCCGTAACTACGTGGCGAAAGTCGATATCGGAAGCGGAACTGAAAGCGACGTTGATATCGCCGCGCGACGTACGGATTTCCAGCGACGGTTAAGAGCGATCGATTATCGAACGGTTGAGAAGTCGCGATTCGAACCGCGTTACCTTCGCTACGCTGGATTATTTTATTCCAGGATGCTTGAAATCCTGCGAACGCGGCTTGTATCGGTTAGAAAATCCACGACGTTAAAGAGATTAATCGCCAAACTATATAAACGAGATTCTAAAGATCGCATATGCAACGAGGATTCTATTTATCAGCCATTGTGTCTGTTTTGGTAGATATTGAATCGTTTCATCTGATAGATTTGTCGCACGAAACACGACGGAATTTGGTTCCTCGTTTTTCTTTTCTTTACTTGCTTATTTATGGACGAACAATTTTCCCGGTGAATTTCCAAGCTTTTATACATGTATGAAGATCACCGGAGAGAAACCCGATGAGTATATTCTTGTCGTTTGTTACTTTGCGGCTAAGATGTGGTATTTTAACTTCTGACCAAATGAATATGTTAAGACGAAAACGATGCTTTGTGAAAGTAGCCGATCGATGACGTTTTGTAAAGAGAATGAAATATTGGGAAGCAATATCTTGACATACAAAGAGACGATAGAGGGGACGTGAAAAGGAAACGAGAGGAAAATTTTGGTAACAGGGGCTTGATCGACATGCTACCGAAATAAAAAACTGCTCTCGTGTAAAATTCTCGTGTTCCACGCCTGTAGCAGCCTTCGTACATTTAGAAGCATACGGATTTTTCTGTTAAATTTTAACTTTATCCAGGGATTAAATGAAAAATTCTGTCACTTACGTCACGTTCGGTGGAATTTTAAAATTTCCGACTATGAATATCCAGGCTTTTATAAGTAACACGTACCAACGTGGAGTAAATGTTCCATGCACGCGCATAGAGGCTTTCTTTACTAAAATTTAACTCGACCTAGAAATTAAATTAAAGCCTTTGATCAAAATCAAATACGGCTCAAAAAAAAAAAAGTAATAAACTTTTTAATATATTTACAAAGTTCGGAAGCTTTTACGCGATTAAATATGAAA
The DNA here is from genome assembly GCA_014737475.1 of Bombus confusus. Classification (NCBI taxonomy): domain Eukaryota; kingdom Metazoa; phylum Arthropoda; class Insecta; order Hymenoptera; family Apidae; genus Bombus; species Bombus confusus. Next base: position 1,248,452 of record JACXIV010000011.1, read on the forward strand.
TAAATTTCGTCCAGAAAATTGTTCCAAGGACATCTCTGTAATCTGTGTTTTACTTAAAGCAACCTCGTTCGCGACGCAAAGAATTCGCGAATTAGTCGCGAAAATTCCTCGCGTTTAACTGCATCTTGGGGGGGGGGGGGGCAGGGACTTAGGGGTGAATTTTAGCCGTGCAAGTAATAGTTACGTGTTTCCGCAATTAAATTTAATTGGATGATCATCTGGGTTAGCTTTTTGTGGTAGTAAAAGTAAATCCTCGTAAAGCGTAAAGCGTCGAGAGGGGCTATATCACTTGCTACTCGAACACTTCTACAGTTATAGTACTCTCCAACAAATCCAGATGTCCAAGTGCTTTGCAAATGTTACGTGTTCCGCCGTTGACGTAGTGTATTCTACGCTCTATGCTCGAGTAGAATCCCTGCAACTTTGAATCGCTGACAACGCGATAACGTTTGCGAAGTACTTAAAACTGTTGTGCCGGAGGAGAAAGAGAATCTGAAATGTCGTCGAATTATTACGATAGAGTCGTTTCATTGAAAACTCTGTCGGCCGACGTAATGCCTCTACCGTCTTGTATTGAATTTTCTGCTAACTTTCTTGGTGGTTGGAAATTCATCTCAGACATATCGATGTCAGCTTCCTTTATTTCGTACGAACCTTTTTACTGGATAGGACCTCATACGGATGGAAGAATTGTGGTTGCGCCTCGTTTCAAATTCTTGAATCTTCTGTGCAATATTTTATAATATTATAATATATAATAATAAATTATATAATATAATAATAATAAATTTTTGGCTGCTGGTGAACGTACACACGCACTGAGTAGCAGTTTGTTCTTATAACTCGAGTGAAGTATCGCCGTTTCTCTCTAAATCGACGTCATTATGCTGCGGATTACGATATCATACTAAGAAAACACACGACGTTCGATTATTCAAAATATATGTGGAATAAATAAACGACGAATAGTTTCGGCTAAATTATCGGTAGTATTTTGATCTATTTGTACGAGCTCGCCACTCTGTACGTATAGATAACAATCGACGGTTTCCAACCACGATATAACTTTGTTATATTTTTCAGATAACAGGTTTTCGAGTAAGATAGAGATCCAGTACCTTAGCACAGCAGCTTAAAGGGATGAATTGTGAATTTAGCCAAGCAAATATTCTCACAACGTTTCGCTCAACAAAAACCCACAAGCGTGATACTTTCTCGATACGATCGCCTCGTAATGCACACATCGTGCACGGTAGAAACACGATTCCCTTCGTTTCATACGATATTTGATTGAATTAAATTTCCGTGACTTAAGCAACAAGCTCGTGGAACCTGGAACGAACCGATTCACACGGACAGCGACCAAACACCGGGAGACATTATTCTCCGTCAAACACATTTCCATCCGATTTAATTTACCTTGAAATTACACGAGAAACTCGGTTATTTGATCTTCGATCGGTTCTTCTCCTATACAGTGACTCGCTAACAGATACAGACGATCGTTTGGACGTGGCCATCGGCGATAATAATCTGGAAAACGGAATATCTGCGAACGAAATACCAATTACCCACGGTCGATCGTTGCTGTGTAACGTGTACAAACAGATCCCAGCGGATTCGGCGTTTCCGAGAGCCGCTGAATTTCCACCAGGCGCCGGATTACCACTAGCAAAGGCTGCTGTCGTTCAAAGAACCGGCCGTTTCAAGAATCACCGCTTATTTGCGTTCCCTGCGCTTCGAAGTCTTCTGTTCAAACGTTGTCTAGGCCAGGATTCTGGCCAGACTCTGGAAAGATCGCGCGACAGGCTGTCGTTTGCTTTGTAAATGTTCGGTGTTTCGACGAGACACGCAGGATAGAACTGAGTTTTCTTACGGTTGGAACAGAGGGGCGTTCGACGATCGAATTATCTCGATTTTCCTCTCGCGCGGATTGATCAGACGACTAAGAAATTTTCCGTTTCTCTCCGATTATCCGTCGATCGATGAATAGCGGTGGCAATGTGAAGTGCGTGGACGCTCGCTTACTCTTTGGAGAAACATCGTTGTTTCCACGTTACAAATGGAAATGATCTGGCGTCCTCACGACAGGATAAAGCTTACGAGCGCCAAACGTAGAACAAATGCAGCAGTTTTATTATCTAAGGAGATCATTTGTCAGCTCGTTTGAGCGTCAAACTATATGTAGGTAGCGCGAAGAGGATCCTTTCAGATTAACGAATACATCATCGTGTTTCTATCAAAAATATTTGAAGTTAGCACTTGCACGTACTGTTATCTCGTGTTGAAATACCATCGATAAGATTTCACGTAATTTATATTTCATAGAACGCAGACGATCGCAGAAGAAGATAGTAAGTGCTGCTTCTGATCTTCAGTTTGCCATTAATTCGATGTTAGTACTGTTCGTTTATTCATTTACTGTCGATTGCTTGTTAGGACAATCCTTGCACATGCTGATTAATATTATGCGTCTATGTGTGCACATACGTGTATAAAGTATTGCAATAGTTATGCAGTTAGTTATCACATGGAACATCAATTCATATATCTTGATGATATTCGCGTATTGTTGTTAAAAATCAAAAATCAACCGAGGTATTCACTTACCTGTAAGCTACAGTTTGAGTCAAATACAAGATGCAATTTTAATTTTGCATTATTATAAATTGACTAGCATCTAAGTTTCCAATATGTTCCAAGGAAACAAAATTTTTGTTTCTTTAACAATACCAAAAAGAGTCGAATCAGCGCTTGGGCTTATGCAAACAATTCTCTTGGGCAAACTCTGTTGTTCTCTTTCTGCTTCTGTCGATCTTCTTCCTTTTTTTTTTCTTCTTTTTTTTAACATTCCATACGGTCATTTTTCCCCGGTGAATCCACGTGAAAATGAACATAGAGCGGCGAGCTAGAATTTTTTCAAACAAAACTACGTTTCCCATCTCGTACAATATCGAAAAATTAGGGGACACGTACGGTCGCCTAAAAAATCTGCAGCTTTTTCACGGTCGATTCTTGGATCGACGACGCACAGTGTGAGTATCGAATCGAAGGCATTGCTTTTTGCGGATGAGGCCAACTAGATAACCCGGGCTATCTGGCTCGCGCAGAGTGATCGTAATTGAATTTTTTGCCTGGTCCTGGCTTTGCTCGGATTTAGCCATAAGCCAGTTATTGAGTCGTCGTTACAAAAGCCGTGTACCGGCACGTTCATCGATATATAATTGTCAATTATCCATATATAAAAACGAGTCGAGCGATTCATTCGATCCATTTCGACTGACAGAATGTTTCCTCGATCGCACGCTCGAATATCCTGTAATCGACGTGGAAAAGGACTTTTAGTTAACGTAACTCGCCATTTTCGCGAGATTCGGTTCTCTATTTTTCGAAATCCAGCAGCTGCAGCGAAGATCTTCGCTGAAAAAAAAAAAGAAGCTGAGAAGAACAGAGATCTCTGTTTGTTTTGCCTGCTTGGGTTTCATTTTTATCGATTCTAAGAAATCCATGCTACTGAATTTTTCATATTTTTCATAAAAAGAGGTAATGACATTTTTCTGGTATCTTCGTATATCGAATGTATCGTATCGTTGGTTAGTTTCGGAAGAAATAACAATTCGTAGGTACGATAATTGTGTTACTGACAATAAGTATTAAGACACCTGTCGGTATTTGGGGCAAATTGAATGTTTCTCGCTGCTTTCATTCTATTTTACTATGAATATATTATTTCATTCGCGATACACGTGTTTTACAGATAAACGCGTGAGACACTGCGCGCAGTAAAATCTCTTGGTCAGAGTTTTCCAAGAAATGTAAAGATTAGACGTGCCTATACTACTTGTGGCTGACCATACGCGACTCTCTCTCCTCCCATTGCTCGTCTGAGCTTTGCTCTTATTTCACTCGCGTCAAACATGTCTCGTAATAACAGCAAGTAAAATCAAATTTCCTAGAGTCTAATATTATTTCCTCCGACTTTGTCAAGATCGATCGAGTATAGCAAATACGACGGGTGAATGAATTGGCATGTTCGCAGATACCATTGACACGACTACTAGAGGCGTAGTTAGTCCGTGCATAAACAATGTAAACAATACATAAACAATACAGAGATAAACTAGGCGGCGCCTCCGATCGTCCTCGCGTTAAACGCAATGGATATTTGTAAAAATCTGCATAATGTACACACGTGAAAAAAATACACTTGCGCGCTTCACGGATTTGCCTAATTCTCCTAAACACCCTGTACATTTTCGACTCGCTCGTACGGCTCTCGACGTTATCCTATTACCCAACCGCGTCTATACAGTGGAAAGTATTGATCATCTATGAGTTTGGCTTTCAACTGAATCTCACTGCATCTCCTTCCCTCCTCGACGTCTTTCCTAGTTCCTGTTCCTTCTCTTTAGCCTATATCCATTCTCTCTGCTCGCTCCTTTCTCGCTCTACGGTTCAGAGAACCTCGCCATTGAAATTCTCAACGCTGCATATTAATGCAGGCGCATAAATCCCCTCGCTAACCGCCCTCTTAGTTTACGTAGAAACTACCGCCGCTTCTCTGTCCCTATCCGTATCACTGTCTCGTTCCAGAGATCGCGTTGATCGCTACTTGGACGGATAATCGGCTTTCGAGTAGCCGAAACTTTCTCATTTTGGACAATCGCAAGAAATTCTCCCTTCCCTGTCTCTTTCTCTGTTTTCCTCGGCATCTCTGATAGGTGCAAAAATGCTGGCTGATACGTTGAGCAGGATTTTCACGTGGAATTCTGCCAGATTCGGAGACGTCTGCACATTTTTTCGCGATTTTTTCCCTCCTGGTTTGATGAGTGAGATTCTTTTAATGGAAGAGGGTTGGTTGGAGTCGTCAGACGGTTGGTTGTAATTTGCAGAGGAATTGCGCGGAATTAGCAGAGACGGCGGTTCGGGGATTCCGCGATATGTTTCCCGGGGTACTGGGAAAATGCAAATTGCTATACTTTTTGGATCGGCCAGTTATTCCTGTTTTCTGGAATTTCAGGTTTAAGCGAAGCGAAACAGCGGAAGAGTTCTATTTTGCTGCAATCTTATTTTTACACTGAAGTACGTTAGTATGCGGGTATCGTTCACTGTAACTTCCATATTCCTCCGATTTATTCAGGAGGACGGTAAAAATGTTGCGATTGAAAGTAATTTTCCTAATCTGACAATTCTCGCAACGGAAGTTACATTGTATATCGTATATAAAGAACATTTAACTGCGTTAATTTCATTTCTACAAGCATCTTTCTTTCTTTACGTTTTTTCGCATTTTTCCAATCCACTTTCGACGTTCGCGCTTCTCTCGCATCCGATACCACGATTGCGCATCTGATTCGACGAATTATGAAACGCGTTTGCGAAATATTTGAAAATACAGCGATATAAAAAATACGCGTAATACGCGAGAATATAAAAAAAATATCGAAAGCGAAGCACTCGTTACGACATTTAGCAAACGAAATGAATCTTCGTGCAAGTTCCATTTGCTTCCTAATTACGTCGATCGAAATATCCACTCGACAATTGCAGTTGATCCTTCAAATCGACCGTAAGTTCCGTTTCTCAATTTCATTCGCTCTGAAAAGATTGACGAGAAAATTGAAAGCGATTGCAACGAATAAGCTGTGCAAACCGCAGCGGTTCTTTTCGTATCGTCGGAGCACGCGACTTATTCAAAATTGACGATCGTAATATCGTCTGCGGAGCTGCGATCGTACGAAATGACGCGATTCGTCGATAGAAAATTAACCGGACTTGGCGACACCGGAGGGCTGTCAAAGTCTGGATGGAAACGGGTCTGAAAGTTACTCTTTCAGCCGGCGGAACCGTCGGCCCTTGGCTCATATCGGAAACACGCCAGGGCCGAACTCATTTGCAAGCTCGTAAATCGATTTAGATTCTCATTAGTTTCGACGAAAGCGGCAGCGTGAGCGCGAGAGCGAAAACAATTTAGCCGGTGCTGGTTGACGTGCAATTAGAGCTTCTAATCGACCCATCAATGAATAATATTGTTGACGATTTGTTCTGCTATCGAGCATTGTTGCCGATCGATTTTCTAAATTTCGCGTGATTGCGCGCGAAACCGATTTCTGAACGAATAGATAAATAACAGTTCTGTCGCATAAAAACGAAACTTTGTTCGCCTAAAAAAATAAGTTCGGATAACCAAGCTTCCAAGGTTCTCAAAGTTCCATATTGCATTAAAAAATCCAAAAAAAAAAGAGAAAGAAATGGAAAAAATGGAGAAAGAATCGAAGTAAAAATAAGTTACACTTTGGGAAGTAATATAACAAAATCAAGTTGAAAAATCGGAGAAATTTATTCATCGTAGCAGAAGGAGAAAGGAAAAGGGAGTCCCATCGCCGGAGTAGTAGCTAAAAGGCATGAAATTACCGGTGCTCTCGAATCTCATTGAGAGGACAGCTCGTAAACGGGCAGATTCCAGCGGTTAGATCGCAGTCAAAGACGGAGGGTGGTTTTGCTAAGAGGTCGATAGGGGTGGCAGGGTGACATAATAGCTTACTCAGGATCCACTTGTGGTCAGTAATCGGATTGGGCAGAATCGACTGCGTGCTTAGGTATGATGATCGACGTATGCCGTTCAGCGTGAATTTATTTCCCTTAGAAACCCTTCTCTTCCTTGCCTCACTTCCTTCTTCTTCTTCTGCCTCCTCCATCCTGTCTCATACAGCTCCAATTGAATCTCAGAGGCTTGTAATTCAGAGGAGTAATTATACGTGTTTGTATCGATTACTAGACCAGTTAGACTCTGTTTGGAAGATATTTAGAGACGCAAAAATGTAATTCGAAGGAGCAAATTAGACACAGGAATTTTTGTATCGATTCAGCGTGATTTTCTTTTCCTTAGAAACCCTTCTCTTCCTTGCCTCACTTCCTTCTTCCTCTTCTGCCTCCTCCATCCTGTCTCATACAGCTCCAATTAAGTCTCAGAGGCTTGTAATTCAAAGCAGTAATTATACGTGTTTGTATCGATTACTAGACCAGTTAGACTCTGTTTAGAAGAAATTTAGAGACGGAAAAATGTAATTCGAAGGAGCAATCAGACACAGATATTTTTATATCGATTGCTAGACCTGTTAGACTCTGTTCGTAGGAAATTTAGAAATGTAAAATTGTAATTCAAAGGAGCAATTAGACACAGGTATTTTTATATCGATTACTAGACCTGTTAGACTCTGTTCGTAGGAAGTGTAGAAGTGTAAAATTGTAATTCAAAGGAGCAATTAGATACAGATACTTTTGTATCGATTCCGAGACCTGTTAGACTCTGTTCGTAGGAAATCTAGAGGCGTAAAATTGTAATTCAAAGGAGCAATTAGATACAGATTTTTGTACCCACTGTCGGACTTCTGTGGCTCCATTTGTGGGAAACTTAGAGGTGCAAAAATGTACACGGTGCATATATAAAATTATGGGAATTATCCAAAATAAAGTATACGCTCGTTATCACGTTTAAAGGTTCCGTAATGTTTAAGATCCTGTTCAGGTTTCATTCCTTCGAGCGTTTAGGTGCTCCTAATGTCCGTAAAAATACGAAGTAGCATAAACGTTCGTATGCATCGATTACGGATGGATCGAATTAAATTGAAAATTGGAATTTTTCTACCGTTGCTGAGGAACGAGGATCGCGCAGGTGCAGTTGATGCTTAAAACCCACGTAAAAAAGAAATCAAGAAATTAATCGAGAAAGACGTAATTAACAATCGCATTTTGTAAAAATCTCTTTCATCGACAAAGTCGCCGTCAATCGCGAACGCCACTTACATTTCTTACGTTTTTGCTTGGTGCGGCCAAACGTTTCCTGTTCGAGGATTAATCCGTGCACTCTCGTGCGCCTCGATCCTGTCGAGCACCGGTGATTCACGGCGGATTTATGGGTCGATTTCAAAGGCAGCCATAAAGCAATCCGTATATATTTTAGCCATTTCCAGCCGCGCCAACTAAACTTATTTCCTCCGGGAAATTGAGCGAGTTCAAGTAAACGTAAATCACGTGTTTCTCAGCGCCGCTGGCCGCTACTTTCCTTCCTCTTTCTGTCTTTTTTTATTTTACTTTCTTTTTTCATGATCTTGTTCCGACATGATTGTTTCTGGCCGCAAACACCTCTCGCTCTTCTCTTGGAATGTCGAGATTAAGGAACTTCTAATGCTGTTGCTGTCGATCGATCATTGGTGTCTTCTTTTTTTAACGAACGTTCCTTTCACCTGGCTTTTTGTCGAATAATTGCTACTTTTCTTCTTCTGCTGCTTCTTAGCGCTGTTAAAAAGACACGTATAATTATATATGCACTCGTTAAGTTTATGCGAAAGATTCTTACGAAATTATCGAAATGTTGAAGTTATCGTTTCATCTTAAACTTTAAATTGTGAGAACCGATGCACACGTATAAGAATAATTTTAGTAATTTGATACATATGAGATTAATTTCTTTTTTGTCTACATATACGTATTACCCCAAATAATTTTTAATTTCATCAATGTCGATATTCTCCTATTGTTACTGTATCTGTTACGATGTTTTAAACGATTTTGCAATACAGATTCGGATTCTGAACTCTCGATTCACGAATACCTTTCATAAGTTTGCCGCTGTAATTTGAAAACTTTTTGAAGCATAGGATAACGCGTTCGACTCGAAAGCAAAGCGGAGCTCGTAACGAGAATTAATTGATTAATTAATCAGTTCAAATCGTATTTCGCAGACGCGTACATTCGTAACGGATACACAATAGTAGAGGAGCAAAATACACATTGAATTTCGAGTCATTAAATACAACATAGCGAGTTTAAACGTGGAACGTGGCGTTTCTACGATTAATTTCGCGTGCAGCGCGAGTTTTTAAATCCAATTTTATGATCAAAGTTTTTCACGCGCGAATGGTTTCCATTAACCGAATGCAAAGAAACATCGCAACCGAGCGCACGGCCGACTTTCATTTTTCAAATTGCTCCTCCGAACGTTGCATCCCCGTAATACCATTTATTCGGGGATTTTCATTTACCTGATCGATCCAGATAGTCATATTCGCGTCGTACTTTAAAGTCTTTTGCAGATCTGCGAATAATATTTTTACGCTGTTATCGTTTCTGATATTTTTCCTTGAAATTTTTATCTTTATTCCGATCGGGAATCGGTAATGGATTTTTTGATTAAATTTCCTGCTATATTACGGTGATTTTCCCATTCAGAAATTTGAATTTTAATTTCAATTTAGTTAAATTTGCAGTACGATTAAACTTTGCAATATATCTTTTAACGGCGATCTTCGAGATAATTTGATGTTTTTTTTAGAAAATTTAGCGTACGCTCGGGATTCTTGTTTGATATCGTTCGCTGCGATAAGTATCAATGGTTACGCGCGATTATATCACCTGGAATTGATGAAATAAGCGCGATGCGAACAATAAATGCTATGGAAGTTCATTACACGGTGTCATCCATGTAATCTCTTTATTAATTACTAATTTATGCGAGCGTTATCACCGAACAATTATATAATTTAAAACGTTTTATCTTGATACAACGTCATATATGGCCTAGATATTGTACAATACTTACACACACAGCATTGTTCTACCCATCGAGCCACGGTATGTTTCACCTATCAAATACCAACACCAGTAATACTTGGAATATTTCGCATACTCTTGCACGCTGTATACCTTCTATGTATTTTTGCATCTTTGAATTCTGCACAAATGTACGAAAGTCTCATCTAGTAATATTAACCCTGCTGCGACTCGTTTCGTATCTTTTTATGTTTCAATTTTATTCTCGTCCTTAACAGACAACAAGAATGTTCGACGTTTCGACGAGAAGATATTTCACGGATCGTTGAAGCGAGAATTCCTGCGTACCGTAACAATTTCAATCTTATTTTAATCTTAATAAATCAACAAGAATCTGCAATTTTAAATACGTTTAGAAAGAAGTTCTTATTTGGAAATCATGCACTCCGTAAGAATTTGTTCGTACTTTATCGTAAGCTGGCATCTTTGCGAATGTTAGAAAAAGTTCCACTGCGATGCAACATGATCGAACGTAATCCAATTGCGATGTAATGTTAGAACGCAATTGGGTCGGAAAGGATCGGAGCAGCAGCAGAGCAGGGTTAAATAAATTGCTAAAAAGGAAAGCAAAGCACAGGGAAGATGGCAGCGGGATGTATTATATTTATACAAACGTTGCGAACATACACTCCGTATACTCGGCCATGCCGATAATAAACATTCAGCCGTGCGTATCGTCATATTAATGAACAATTAACACGGCCGTATAGCTGCATACGTAGGCACTGCGTACGGCTTGGTTGTTATCTGTCAGAGTGCAGGCACCGCTGATCCAATAAAGCCGACCATCATTTTCGACAATTTATTATGGCGTTGATGTGTGACGGTGATCGTGTAACCGGAGCCCAATTCCACCCTCTGCCCCTTTCGCGACTAATTTTACAAAATTATTCAGCGTACGTTGGAAAATCGATATTTATTAAGGTGACACAGTTTTCGATATTGCGCCACTTCGCCACGCCACTTTTCGTTATTAAGCTAACAATAATATCGTTTGACGATTTCAATATGATGGAATTTAGAGCACGGAAGTTGCACTTGGAACGTTTAACAAAAGCAATTTATAATTCGATTTGGAATATTTGTTCGAGGGATTTGACTGGAATACAGGTATAACACAGGGATCGAGAGTGGCCTGGTGGTTAAATGATCGACATGGGAACGTTTCGTAGATGTATCGCGATACTGTTTAGTTCCGAGACTTTCCATGAATACCGTGGGCAATTCGAGTTGTCGATTCTTTGAAGTTTGCGAGAGATGATGGTCTCTTCATTGAATGGAATAATTAAATAACAGGAGAGCCTTCGACTTCTGTAACCCTTTCAGCGCGAGATACTTGTAGCACGTCGGATGTAACCAATGCGAATGTACGATACTTTGTAGAACTACAATTAGAAATTGGCAAATGCAAATGAAAATACCGACGACGAGAATACACGCGAAAGGAATCTCTGAAATTCCCTTTCACAGCCACGATGTCGAGAAACTGAGTCCAAGAGGAATTACGCTAATAGAAAAGGACCATAGAGAAACGAAACGTTGCATTAGCAGAAAATCCTACTCCTAATAGATCGATCTTCCTCTTGGGAACTGTCGATAATGCGAAGCCAGGATAGAAATAATTCCAATTAGCCCCGTAAAAGCACACCCTCTGCGCGTTCGCTGCAGTTCGAAAACGATGAAATCGCGGAAGGCCATCTAAAACTCCATCCTGTTTCACCCAACTGTTACACGCCTAATCCAACAATTAACCAGCCTCTCGTCCCTCTGATCCACCCCTAAACTCCTGGGACGGAGAGCAACACCCACGCGAACAAACGCTCGCAACCAATAACACATCACCGTATTTCATCCCCTGAAAGAGCGGCCATCGGGACGAGCCGAAAAATCTCGCTTACATCTCCATCCATCGAGGCAATTCGCGTATCGCTTGCATTTAATTTCTTTTGTCCCGTCACGATCTCTCTCCCTCTCTCTCTCTCTCTCTCTCTCTCTCTCTCTCTCTCTCTCTCTCTCGTCTGTACTGGACGATACTCGATAGTGGCGGTAATTAAAGTTCCGATTTCAAGACCATTCATATTTGTCATCGTTGGTAGAAGGGTCGAAAGAGACAGAGAGAGAGAGAGAGAGAGAGAGAGAGAGAGAGAGAGAGGGAGAGGGAGGGAGAGAGATAGGGTGGATTGAAGGGTATTAGAGGGAAAAATCGCGCGTCCCGCTCGAGGGCCAGAGGCTTTTCCATCGGATTTCAATTTTCGCGTAGCCGCCACGTCGAGCGTATCCGCGAATTAGTCCGGGGCCATGGAGGCGAATACGACGACGTCCGTCTGGCCGAAACGATGTTATCGGACTATTGAAAATCGAAAATGGAGAAGTATCGAGCGATATCGAGTTTGCGGTGAGACGTCCTGTCGCGCGGCCTATCCCATTACGAGGGGCAAGGGAAAAGGCTGCGTACGTGGTTCTACGTGTAGATGAAAAGCGAGAGAGGAAGAGGGAGCAAAGGATAGGTGTAGAAACGAGTTCCTTGCATTTTACAACTTCCGCGTTGCACAAAGATCGGAAAGAATTCGTTTCTACGCCTATTATTATCATTATTATTATTAGACTGCGGGTTTTTAGCTGTTTCTAGGATATTCGAAAGTGTAAAATCGCGTAGAATGCGCATTATGTAAGAAGATGTATGAAACAGCCAAACTACGATGATTTCTGTAACGTGTTATGGGCACGACAATTTTCTATCGAGTCTTTTTAATTATCTTCTCAGAGATATGAATTTGCGTAATGATCTACCGCGTGATTATAATATAAAATCCGCTGTCTAACGATGAATTCATACCACGTTCAATTATGAAACGCAGCAGAAAGTTGCTGACAAAGGCCGGGAGCGGAGGAAATGACGAAGGGAAGGTAAGCAGAAAACGATAAAGAAGTTAGTCAGAGAAAGATAGAAAAGGGGAAGAACGGAGATTCTAAAGGGAAGAAAGAAACGGACGACGAAGATGAGAAAGGAAAGAAGCACGATATTACACTCTCATTCATAAGTCACAAGATACTTCCTAATTCTAAGCATAAACTAAAATGAAATAAGTTCGTTACAAAATCCTGCAGACATAGCGCATACATCATTTTCCTTAAAACGCTATTTTGTAATTGTGATATTCACTTATTAACACTAAATAACAGAACAAACTATAAATTTTTCTTAGAAAAAAAAGCAAACTAGAAATAAATACCGAAGGATATATCGTATGCATATTTTATGAAAAATCATAGATTAGGAAGCGATTTGATAACGTTGAAATATGGTAAAATTTGCGTAGAAATTTGCAATCACGTTCAAGCATAATTAGAACAACAAGTGTCGAGAACTGATGGACTGTTAAGGCGTGTTGAAAATCGTCGTAATAGTTAAAAGATTTCCTATAATTATACGATAAAATACGACGGCGTGCAACTTGCTGAGGCCTGTGTATCCTGGCGCGACTACAAGAACCAATTGTAGACGAAACGAGGGAAAATTGAGCACCGATTGTTGCTGAGCTGTCCTTCGAAAAGTCCATAAAACCCGATAATTGAATGCAAATATTCGTTGCTCCTCGTTTCGCGCTGCAAGTTTTTCCAAACTTTCCCCGGAAACTTGCTATAGTTTCTACTGTGAGTCACTAGTCTCGCACCTGCTGTTCTTATCCTACCAACACCGGCGTATAAGGAGCTTCTGCTCCTAGGGGACACTGCACGTGCTTTTCGTGTCAATATCGCAGTAGCATTGTCTGCCCTAAAAAGGAAAGGAACGAAGCAAATGCTCGTCCTTCTTACGTGCCTAGTTCCTGCCGAAACTCGTCAAGCATGAAGTAAAGGACAATTCTGCGCCAATTGTCGACTCGACTCCGACCAAACCGCTCGCGTCAAGTTAACTCGACGTGCGAGATACCGTCGACGCTCGTTCGATCACGAAGCGAAAACGATACGCAACGTGAACAGTAGCGCGTATAAGGACGATACGGATAAGAAAATAAGGCAGGATCGACGATATTAAATTGCAAAGAATTAAGCGAGAAAAGAAACTTGTTCGCGGAGAAGCAAGACGCAGGAAAGTGAGGCGAAACAGCGAAAGGAAGAGAAGAGATAAAAAAAAGGAACGGAGGAACGAGAGCGTGATAAACAAGGGAAAGTGAAGAAGAGTAACGAGGAGACAGGGGCGTGGAGGAGATGATAAAGGAGATCAAAGTGGAGATAATGGAAAAAGTGAGGAAGGGTGATGCGTAGTCTAGCGTGCTCTATTGATCGGCAATCCACGTACAAAGAGTGGAAGAAAGAGAGAAGAAAGGGAAATGGAAGAGACATCGTCTGGTGGACGGTTTAATCGACGGCGCGGTACTGTGGGTAAAATTTTGAAAGTTAAAAGGAGACAGAGGAGAGAGAGAGCGAGGGTGATTGCGGATGAGAGAACGAGATCGTGACGAATGCGATGAGTTACGTGAGATTAGTCGATGTATGGAACGATAGTACTGTAGGAATTAGAAAGGGTTTTAGAAAGGGTCGACTGATTAAATCGTTGCGGAATCGTTCTGGATTTTTTGCCGATTCGCAGAAGATAGGAAGATTCGATCAGTTTTTTATTCGTTACGAGCGAAGCTTTATTCAACGTTGATTCGATATCTGTTGACGGTATTGGCCTGATACTGATCAAATTTGGACGAATAGTAACGAAATATTGCTTTATTCTTTATAGAAAAAATTCTCAAAAAATTTTACACACTACTTTCGATATTAATTTCCAAACCCTTCTTTCGTAAAGCTTCTCAATTTTCCACGGAATTGCAAATACTACGCTTTATTTCCACAAAGAAATTTTCGTTACACAGTCGAAAGTCGTACTTTTCATTACTAAAGCAACTGTCGCGAATGGTACGAAATGCTATTCTCCGTTGCAAGAAAATGAAAAATCATCGCTGCCCGTTATTTTCGCTAGAACCAAAAGTACTACTCTTCCATGGGAAGTCGATTCTCCACGGAAAATGCCAAATAAATTACAAAAGAATCTCAACACAAGACTCGTGAAATGGACCGTTTAATTCCTTCGATCGCCCAAATCCGCCACTGTGCGGCGGTGTTTTCTTCGGGAAAACAAGGCGCGAAAAGCGACGGACTAATTAGTCGTGGCATCGAGGGCTAAGCCTCGCTCAATAGCCCGTCCAGGTTTTCGGTGGTTTTGGTCGGCCTGCTTACAACGTAAATACGCAGTAAACGAAGGACTCCGTATCTCGAGACCGTTTGGATTCAATTTTCGCTAACTGGAGCGTGGACTAATTAACCCGACGCGAATAGCCGCTCGAGAAACAATGGCCGGCTGGCTGAAGGGGATAGTCGGCGCGCGCGCGCCTGCTTCGCCAAGGGTTGAGAGAGACAGGCGGGCACACTGTGTACGTGCTTGTGCGCGAGTGTTTTCAGGGATAGAAAGGGCGGTGA
Source organism: Bombus confusus (assembly GCA_014737475.1). Classification (NCBI taxonomy): domain Eukaryota; kingdom Metazoa; phylum Arthropoda; class Insecta; order Hymenoptera; family Apidae; genus Bombus; species Bombus confusus. Next base: position 1,263,533 of record JACXIV010000011.1, read on the forward strand.
TGGGTCGATGGGCTGCACGGAGGAATCGCCAAAGGAGGACAGGAGTAACAGATGGCGACGAGAGAGCATTTTTTTCGGCGTTTTCACTTGCTAATGAATCTAGACGGGGAGAGATCATGTGCTCGTTTCCCAACAAAATTCAGATGGAAGAGCGGCGAGGAACGGCGAACGAATAGATTGTCGTAGAGAAGGACGACTGCTTCGTGCGTTTCTTACGGATGGATTTTTTGAAAATTTGTTTTGCCTCGTCGAGTACTCGGTGATTGGTTTTTGAGCGAAGTCGTGTTTTAGCGGTTTGAGATGGTTTGAGATGGCTTGAGATGGCTTGAGATGGCTTGAGATGGTTTGAGATGGTTTGACGCGTAGAACGTTCTGAAATCCCATTAGCGCTGTAATGAGACACGATTGTCACAGTTACGTTGGTCAAATCTGAAACCAGTTTGAAAATGTATATATACAGAGGTTGCAAGATATTTCTTGCGACCATATATTTAGTAAAAAGTTTGTAAGATGAATATATCTATACGATAGCCATCTAAGATATATGTACAACGAGTATCGGTTATGATCCCGCTGAATGCTGAATTTTATTAATACAACGAACGAGTTCAATACTTTTGTGATCTCACGAAGTATATGTACTTGTACTATACAGCTTGTCATTGCTGTATGCGAATTCGAATTCGATTCATCACTTTTGTCTTCTCTGCGAAATAGTACCTATATACAGCGATGTGAAAAAGTTTCCGCAACTTCTCTCCACGTTGCAATAGGTATAGAAATATACATAGTACATATGTCACGAACTGTAGAGCTTTTCAACGATAACACATCTGCGATTGATTGTATCGAAAGTTTTGCTTTCTTTTCGCCCAAAGATTACTAAAGAACGAACATTAATATTCGTGTTTTTTTTTTCATTTTTTTCATATTAAGTATACTTCGTGTTTTCTCAATAATAATAAACAAGGATGATTTACTCTATACTTCCACCGTGTAGTACAGAATTATCCTTCATCAGAAGTCAGATAGAACTGATTTGTGAGCTACCCGCCGATAACAGCATCGAATCATTTCGGAAAATTTGTTCGTACTTTGTTAACGAAGGATTGTGATCTCGCAGTTGTATTTAATACTTAACAATTAACAGGATCGTACATATCTAAATGTCCCTTTTATTCCTTTACTCGTCGTAACGTAACGTAAAGTTCCGAAAGCTTACTTCCGCCCCTGTAACGTTCGTTAAACACCTCGTCGTTTCTACCTACGTTCTCAAACTCGTCTCGCACTTTAGCGACGTACTCACGGCGGTCGAGCCTCGTAAGCGCCGCTGATAAAACGCCGGAACGTTCCTCCCGGCACACACGCGCGCCCAATGTAATTCGTAAAGAGTATCTGCAAACGTTCGAATACTTTCCAACGCGAATAATGTCAGCCCGTGCTCTCTAACTCTCGATACTCTCTAACCGAGTAAATAGCGAGTGCATTACAAAACAGCCGAGCCCTGTTCGTATCGCCCTAAATCACGACGCTAGTGGTACGTAGCTTTATCAACCCCTTGGAACGACCCTCTCGAACAACAAACCTCGGTGAAGGAAGAAACACGAAAAGAATCCAACGTAGACGTGTAAGCGATAGAAAAGGGAGAGACCGAGTCACAACAAGCGAGTCGAACGTTGGCGAAAACACGATTTTCCCTTGGGTTGGCGTGCAGGGAGAGGGGCGGTGGGGAGTCGTTTGAAAGAAGGAAAAGAAAAGCAGCGGTAGCGACGACGACGACGACGACGACGGCGGCGGCGGGAGACCTGGTTCGGCCTGTTCACCGAACCTGGACAAAAGGGGCAAAACGTTGAAAGGAAGCAACGGAGAATTCCGGCTTCCTTCGAGCACGATAAACTGCACGTACCTGGACAGAGAGAAAACGGGAGGGAGGGGGCATGGGTTGAGGGCGAGTTCGAGGCGGGATTAAACTACGGGGAAAAGTGGTTTCCAAGACGGTAGAGAGGCAACGTGGCCGACGAAAGCTAAAACACCTGAACGGTTCTTCCTGGCCAAACCTGGCAAACCCCCTCGTCTCTCTCTTCGCTTTTATCCGTGTCGTTCTTGTGCCTTGGGCTATGGCTTGGAGTTCGGTTTCGGCTGCTCGCATATGGAGCGCACGAAGCTGTTGGCGATCGTTGCTTCGTCCACGTGAAAGGAACCGTGTTTTGTAAGTGGTAGTCGTCGTTAGGGGACGCAATGATTCTCGAGGGAGTCAGAGATCTGGAAGGACAGGATCGTAACTAGTTCTAAAATACGCAGACGTTAGAAATAAGTGAGAACGCGCGCGCAATGTCCAGCTGGCAAATTGTGCAGGCTGTGTGTATATAAAAAAAAAAAAAAAAAAAAAAAAAAATTACGGAGCCTGACGTCGCAGTCTGTTTCTGTGTCTCTTCTGCGTCTCTTCTGCGTCTTTTCTGGAGCAATACAACTTGCATATTTGGAGACGCGCGTTGTACCAGACTGGAAAATTGTTTGCGACAAAGTTCACGGTGTAACTTACGTATGTACGTATGCGCGAAACTTCATCGAGGTCTTTATCAATAGAAGGCAAAGTATTTAGTATTGGAACGCTATTGTTCCGCTATTTAGAAGCGATATTACGGCCATTCCGGAATGTAATGAATTTGTTAGAGGATTTAATCTGAATATAATGAAGCTAGTAGAAAATTCAATCCGAATATAACGAACTTGCTACAGAATTTAATCTGAATATAATGATTTATTATTAAAGTATCGTGGCGTGCACGTACACGAGTACACAGTGTCGCGATTAAGCATATAAATTCTAAATGTCGAAGCTGCGAGGATAAGGCAAGTGTAACAGAACCGACAAAAATGCACAGTATCGGGGAAACTACGGTCTCGCAGAAAATATTACGATAATTTCACAGTTTAAACAAATGTAGGATTTTGAAACGTTTAAACGACGTTTAGCCGTGGAATATTTTGAAAATTTACGGCAAATAATAAAAAAGATATTAGGGGGCGGAACATGCCGCTTCTACTTGTCGCTTTTATCGACGCTCTACCAGAAAAACGCTTCTGATAGCGTAAAGTTCAGTGAATAAGCCTGTAATCGGACTTTGATATCGCGTTAATGTCATGGGTGAGCATTTTGAACGCCTCTTTGGAGTGGATGACCGGAATAATGTCCTTCCATAGATCGATTTTTTTGCCTATTTTTTAGCAGCGATACAGGCGAGGCGCGTCTAAAAATAAACGAACGGAAATATCTGTACGAAAATTATTTTTTACGCGTAGGCAGAATTTTTATTCGAAATAAACCAAGCTTCCTTTCGTTAATACTTTCTAATTACCATTGAATTCAATCGACATTAATTTATCTATTACCTGTTCCCTCTGCATTATATCACGAACATTTTTATATCACGTGTCAGAAATTCTGTTACAAATTTTTAACGAAGCTCTACGAAGACTACATATATCTGTACCACATTTCATTCTACCTTGTTTCACCTATGAAGAACACTGGCGTAATTTGTATGCAAATTTATACGGACACCTGATAAACGCAATCGTATCACGGAAGAATAATGGGAATTGATTCGCAAACTATGAAACTGATTCAGGTATCTGGAGAAATTGCAAAATTCGCCAAAGATAGAGCTCGAATAGAATCTCTAAAACGCCAGAGCAACGTTTAGATTAGCCTGAAGGGTAATTAAGGGTAACTATCTGGTAAGATGGATCCTGGAAACAGGCCTGGCAGCTCACGCTAAACCTTGCAGGCATTCTCTCCAGCTACCAGCCGGAAGTTGGAAAGCTTTCAGACGTCCCAGCCCATAGTAGAGGCTGTGGTACACGTGTAGACGTCGTGTAGGTGTATCAATAGGCGAACCGGCGCGTATCGAACCCTGTGCAGCCACATAACTCACCTAGCCGACTGGCTAAGCGTCGAGTCGATACTGCCGGCAGAGATTTTCATTTCCGTCCCTGGTAACCTTCCCTCGTCATTAAAGGGCCCAGAAAAATCACCTTTTATCGGCCATTCCCTGGTAAACGGGCTTTATCAAAGGTAGGAATTTCTTTTTCGCTGCGGGACGATTGTGAATTATTCTTCGTAAATGGGACACTTGAAGAACGTAATTGTGCGGCGAGATATTTATATATATATATATATATATATATATATATATATATATATATATATATATATCACTGGTCCGTCGATTGAATTCCATACGCGATCGTCGCAGTCGGAGTTTCGATATTTGGGGAATTTTACACGGTAGATGTTTCTGTCGTGATTAAAGAAACAGTATTTTAGAAGTTTTCTTTCGTAAGAAGGTATAAATCGTGCTCGACAGAATTGTTCAATTTGAATAATTTAATCGGCGAGATTATAATTGCGTTCGATACAACGATGGAATTTTTCACGTGGAATTTTTCTACTCTCCGGTAGAATTTTTCGATCTGACCAATTTAACGTGGAGAATTATAGTTCGATGTATATTTCAGTATATCGATACAGTTTACGTCGGTTGTATGAAAATACGTTTTCAATGGAATCTTTCAATTCGAAGAGTCTAGCGAGGGAAATTGTAATCACGTTCCACGTGGAAAAATATAATCTATCAGATATGAAATTCGCTAGCGAAATGACAACTACGGTATATTCGTCTTCGGTTCAACTTAATTCGTTCGAACCTTCGATTATTACTTTAAACAGAAAATTCCGCTGAAATACGCCGAGGAGAAATTCATCGGAGGCGTTGGTCGCGTAGCCGGTTATGTAAACCATGTAAACGATTCGAAATTGAAAATGGCATCGCGATAAAATTGTTCGCCGGCGTGTATAAAAAGGAAATAAATGGGAGTTTCATACCAGCTACGCACGAAGATCAATATTAGAGTAAAGGTGATAGGAAATTGCACGCCGTACATTTTAAACATTTCGTTTGCCATTACTTTGCGAATTCTTTTTACGAAACGTCAAATTTTCGTGTAGAATTTTTAATAAAAGTTCTATCATAGAATCGTCGATACATAGAGATTAACATTCGAAACGAAAGAAGCAAAAGGTAATGATTATTCGGTGAAAGGGATACGTTCCTTTTTACGAATAGAATTTTTTATTCCGCGAAATAAAAATCGAAGTACCGCCATGACACACGCATGGGTAAAACTGATTCTTATTCTTCGCATCTTCGCACGTCTCATAGTTTATAAGGTTTTTATTGCTTCTGCCTTTTACAGTTCTATTCTTTGGCTCGTGAACGACAACGTGCTTCGCGGATTTCCACGTTTCAGCCTTATATCTTACCAGCGACGTTTTATAAATAAAATTCAATGGAACAAGGTTACCTCCGTGGCAAGAGATTTTTCAAAATAAGTAGCACAATGGAAGAGATAGAGGAAAATATTAGATTGGGAGAGAAGGGTACTTGATCGTTTCGAGGTTCGTTTGTACGACACGCGTGTAATTAAATGTCAGGCTTTGACATTTTAAACGTTCGCGTAAATTTTTAAACAAAATCGTTGAGAGATATATATTAAGAAAACCAGATACGAATACGAAGCTTCGATATTTCAAACTTTTGCGCAGATTTCAACGTGAAAATATCCAAAGAATTTCCAAGTATTTGGCTTTCGCTAGAAGAGATAAAACCCGAAGCTTTTACATAAATTCTCGCGCGACTTTAACACGGATAACAATTTGTTATTTTAATTCCAACTTCAGCAAAAGATAGAGAACCCGAACGATTTCAAATATTCCCATCAAAGGATGTGCTCGTTAGAAGATAAAATACAGGAAGAAATTTACTGAGAAATACAAAGAATAAAGAAACCCAATTTGCTTAATCCCACTCTACGCTCGAAGAATCTTTCTCGCAAAAAAAAAAAAAAAAAAAAAAAATAATAAATAAAAGTAAAAAGAAAAGGAAAGACTCAACTATTTCGCACGTTTCGAAGCAAATAAATCTTCTTCTTGCCAGTATCTAAACACCACGTGGCCTTCGTCACTTTCCATCGCACCTCCCTTCCTAATTTCCCGTCGGTGAACCCGATCCCATCTACGATCACGGTATTTCTGGCAGAAGTTCGTGTCGAGAGAGCGCGGTCGCGGCTAACAGAGAGGATTAAAAGTACGTTGAAGTGTCTTCTCCCTATCCTTGCGCGGGTTCGCTGGAAATACAGCGGTTGTAATGAAGCTTATTCCCCGTGCTCGTGCTACGCCGCGGAAAGCGGCTTAGCTTTTAATTGCTATAAACCAGTCCGGCATAATTTCACCGTCTCTCAGGCTTGCCCTCGTAACTCAGACTTCGGCCAACTTCACCAGATACTCCCGCCGATCTTAATGGCAGAGTCTCGCGAATCTCTTCCCCGTTCAAATTATTCCTCGTTTCGTCTTCTTTTTCGCCTCTCTTCATAACATTTTTTCTCCTCTGCTTTCTCCATTATTCCTCTTTCCGTCCAGACGATTCGATCGATCGGTTCGATGCTCGTTAACGATATACAGGGCGCTTGGTAACTGGTGGTACAAGCGGAAAGGGGGCGATTCTAGGCGAAAAAAGAAGTGGAAAATATAGAATAAAAATTTGTCGTTCGACGCTTCGTTTTCGAGAAAATCGACTTTGAACTTTCGCTCGGTACGCGTGCACTTTATCGCGTCTCGTTATCTCACTGTAGATCATTGTCTCGATCGACGTTATGTTGATAAATTTCCAATATGACCGAAGCGTTTTCCTACCTATTAACTTACTATCCGACTTTTTTATTCTATATTTTTTTTATTCTATATTTTCGACTTTTTTTCGCGTAGAATCGCGCCCTTTCCGCTTGTACCACCAGTTACCAACCACCCTGTATATATATACACGAAGCGATCGTTTCATCCGATAATCACTCCTTGGAGGACCCGCCGAGGTTGCTTCTCACTGGATTAATTCTTTGTGCTGTTTCTTCCGAGTGCAAGGATGTGCAAACGTGGACGAGATACAGAATATACATTCTGGATACAGAAGACGCGACGTGTAACAGTTTTTCGTGTGCCACGTTTTCAGGCTCACCTGAGCCCCTTACCATTTTCGTGTCACGCGCGACATTATCGATTCGGTATGTGGTTACCGGTTTGAATTAAAACTACCCAGAGTCCTCGTATTTCACGTATGAAATTATAAGTAACACACGAAGCAGCGTATCCCGTAGTCGTAACGAAGTATAGAATTCTATACTCGTACGATACTTGAGCAAGCATTACACGTTATCGAAACGATTAAACGATTGGTTTGTTCAGTTTCGAATAAAGCTGTAGTTCCGTGTATCTGAAGCATAAAACCCTGAGGTTTTCAATCTTTTTCATTTTCATCCTAGTATCCTGAAATCAATTATTAATTATCGAGCGTAGGTAGAGCTCGACTACCTACGCTCGCGAAATTCAACTCGCAACGTAATTTACCGATAACCCAAGCGGACAGGTTACGGCGAATAAAAAGAGCGAGAGGCCAACGAAAAGGGCAAAAGAATCGCCAAAATCTTGCTCCTGCGGATAAATATGTCGCTGAAATAATTCGATCTTTGCAAATAGATCAAAACTGAGGCTTCCAACGAACGACGCGACTTCAAATTGAAAATTGATAACAATTCTTGAAAGTAACGACGCAACTTCGAACTGGGACTTGAAATTAATGCTAAGACTTGAAAACTAATGCTTAAAGCTTAGACTTAAAATTAAGGCTCGGGCTAAGGTTCGAAACGAACGAACTTCAAACAAAGAATAAGCTGGCCCTCGTCCCTCGCCGTTCAACGACGAGGTTTGAGATTAACTTCATCAAGATCTTAGAATTAAAACTTACTTGAAGTAAAGTACGTTAGATCGCAGCCATACCGATTGCCTTTCGCATCTGCGACATAAACTTAAAGCAAAATTTGAAAACTGAAATTACGAACAATTTGCTAGATCGATCGTTCTGGTTAATAGTTTGATACTTAAAAGTATAAGGTAAAAAGTATACCGGATAAAAGGGTGCTCTCGATTTGTCGCTCTAAGTTAGACGACGCATGTACGAGAAGCGCGCTCGATAGAATTCATCTGGATATATTCATCTCGAAATTAAGATGAAAATTAAAACGCGAGCGTCCCATCGCGCCTCTGCGATTTTCCACGACGCGACGCTCCACGGGAGATGCTAATAATTTTCTAAGGTATTCAGAATCGCTGAGCTACGATATCCATCTTACGATGAATTAAAGTTCAGACGTGCACGCCCAACCATGGCTATCTCAGCCGACGATTGAAACTGATAATATTCAGAACTTAAAGCTCGAAAGTAAGCGGACCTACTTAGTGGATCGTTGCAAATTCAAAAATAACCGTACACCGTGTAACACGCATCCCACAGAACGATTACGCGGATCGCCACGAAGATTATTGAAACTAATTGAGACTAAGACGTATCTCCAAAAATCGCTAAAAATCTCCAAAAAATATTTTGCACGATCCAAAGGGGAACCGCGTTATCGTAATTGTTACTCTGGCATCGTTTTGCAAAGATTAATCGACTGGCGATGCAAAGGAAGATTTAGTGCGAAAGATAGCCCGAAGATCGATGTTTGACGAACGGTGCCAAATAGCAGGTTTTACCAGCAGGAGATCCGCCTATGAGTCACTAAAAATTACGCATAAATCTCGACGTTCAAGCTGTTAGCAAGAACGCGGAGTCGCGACTCCACTAGCTCGCGAGCCTGCGTAAACAGAGATAGATATTTCGTAGTTGAAGCTGCGAAACATTTATCTCGCTCACGCGGATGGATCTTTGCATACTTGAAACAAAGCGTACACCGCGCTACGTCTATTTTCTACACAGCGCGAATCTTTATAAACCCGAAGGAAAGCACGCGAAATAGGGTTGAGAGATTAGACGAAAGCAAATTCTACATTGCGTCGTTGCAACGAAGATACGTACTATCTTCTGACGTCAAGCTCTGAATTAAGGGACGGGGAGCATAGCGATTCGACCATATGTTTAGCCAGATACCTAACGAGGAAGAGATGCTGCGTTTAATATTGTAATTAACATCTGATATGACACGTTAATGTCCGTGATATCAAGCTTCCGCATTTTCGTGATACTATTACGTCGTTTCGATCATCGGTAAGTCTAAGAAAAGCAATAAAACATTGGGTGGGATGAAAATTGCGATTGGAAATGAAATGCAGAATACGATAGAGTCATATTTCTTATCGAAGGAATATAATTCTCGATCAATTCTGAATAATTACTTGGATGGAAATGATTCCTGTTCCAACGAATAACGGCGTACCGCGTTTATATTATCGTGAAATTTTCATTTTAAATTACCAATCGTATCTTTGTGCGAATAAACATCTTAATCGGTGCTTTATCGCAATATTCAGACACAATGGGCTAATAATTCTCTCTGGTTTACCAATGTTTCTTCTATCGCGATCTTCGTTGATTACCTCACAAACGTCGATCGAAGAGCAAATGTTGGAATCTCGCTGTGCAGATAATGGAAGTGTAATGCGCTTTTCCACCTTTTATTATTTTATTCTGCTTTAAGCCGCGCGAGACAGCGCACGGGAATTATGCGAGAAACTTGGCCGAAATTCTCTGTATAATCCTCCGGTGCTTTGTAACCGATAAATGTCGTCGAAAATGCAAAGTTGCTTCGGCGGAGCACGCCGCAATTTCCGGCGGACGCGAAAATTGCGATTCAGAAACTGGCAGCGCTGAGACGTCTTTATCATAGCGGCGAAGTTGCCGTGACTTATCTCGTTGTCTCGGCATAGTTTCGATGCAGGTCGCCTCGATCCGGCCGTCATCGTCGCTCGAAAAGAGAGTCATAGAAGCTAAAGATACGATATCTGCGAGAAAATTACCGAAGCACCTGACTTACTTTTACTTTTTATCGCGAATATAATAGGATATAATGATGGTGGATTTATTCCGCGAAAGCACCGCTCGAACGTGGATACTTGCTCCTCTTTCACAGGATTGTTCGATTTAGTCGCTCTGTTTGCCGAATTGTTATTTTAATATTAATCTCCTTTCTTCCGTCTGTTTCGTTGGATTTTCCTGCTGTCGGAATTTTTCTCTTGGCATTAACTCCTTCCCTTCAGCCTCTCTCGTTCGATTGTCCCGTTCCGAGAATGTTTACTTCGATCCTTTCTCTTTCATGTCTCTCGTTTAATTGCCTTCTCTCGCGAACGAATCTTTTGATACATTTTAATATTAAACCCTTCGATCTCTCTCGTCTCGTTCCTTCCTCTGTGAATTTTTCTTACCGTAGCAACCCCTTTTCTCGCGTTTCTCTCTATAATTCCTTTCTTCGGCGAATTTTCCATTTAATTTCTTCCTTCTCGTCTCTTCGATTCGTTTGCTCGATTCGAATGAATTTTTCTTTCAGTGGCGAAAGTTCGATTCGCGAATATCGACGTTCTCAGCGAAGCTACTACGACGCATCTCGCGGCAAGAAATTCCGGGAATTTGTTAAATCGATTAGTACGTGGACACGTGTCAAAATAGTCGAACGAATCTCGATACTGGGCCCCGAAACTGCCGATCGCCGTACGCTTGTCGATATCTACGTGTAATTTGAAATTAGTACGCGTCTAGTTAATGGAATTTCAATCGGATGTATCTCTTCCAGCAGATTTATTTCTCCGATAGAACTTAAGCCTCGAAAGTGTTTAACAGCGGCTCGATCAAATCTCGTTGCCGTTAATTTGTGTAGATGTGATATTCCGATACGATATCGTATGACAATAGACGCGACGAAATACAAATTCCGACTATGTGGCTTTTTTAATTTATGCGTCTTTCCTAACACCGTATCTGCTTATAGTCGATTTTTAATTTCCTCGATACGCGCGATCTGTGATGGTATCACCGTTTGCTGTATAACTCAAACTAGGCTTGACAAAGAAGCAGGTGAATTACTATTTTAATTACTATAAATTACTTAATATTTATACTAGTAATTACTAAACTTTAGTAAAATATTCAGATCATACACGCCGGCGGATAAAAGAAAGTTTGAGATCGACGTTACATTTATTCAGTGCTCTTATTAAATACGCATCCATTTTGTAAAATTACGACGTCTTCTTACACTTTTAATTTTATAAACTTTCTTTCGTCAGCTACTGTATGTCAACCGATTTGGATAAATAACGAACGAAGAATGATATCTCCGTTGGAATAACGAACTATTCAATCTACGTTATTGATTAGATAATCGCGGGATCGGACTGACGATTCTTCGAGGACAGGATTTGAACGATAGTTTCGAAACATTAAACCAGCGTGGCGTCGATTTTGAACCTAGTTATCGTATGCACTTTCGAAGCATCGATCTAGTCTTTCATCTAATTTATAATGTACCTGCCATGGCTAATAGACTCTAAACTCTAAATATTAATATATTCATATATGTGTATATATCTAAATAAAATGTATATCCGATACGAAGTTAATAATCGACTTGGCGAAGCGTGTGTATTAGATTATTTATGATTTAATTTCTTTGACTACAAACCATACGATCCATAAACTGACGTGACGTTATCCAATTAACGATAATAACCAGACAGCGGACGTTTACGCGAATTTAGATTTTTATGCGCTTCCTTGAAGCAATGCAACCTAAATAAACATTCTTTTCATCCCCTAATTACTGTAAATAATACTTCATTTCGGATATCCCGTACATCATCGCACATTTTACTCGTTCTATGCGTTTTTTCACGTTTCAATTTTTCACCAACGCATAAACATCCGCAGTCTTTCGATATAATCGCAATAACGCCAATACGCAGAAAGATACGCTACTACGCTGATTTTCTATCGTAATAAACTTGTTCGGTTTATTTGTTTTATTTTATGGCCGCGTAACTATTCGCGCAGTTGGAGATTTGTTTAGTTAACGTCGTTTATTACCTCGTAACAGTAACGCGAGCTATCAGTGATCGCTTTTGGCAATCAACCGTGTTGAACATGACGCTCGTCCAAGCGAATTGTCCAATGAAATGTGAATATCGGTTAAGACGGTAATTAAAAACGTCAGCGGAAAGTTCCGTGTAAATATTAGACGAAACAAGATAATTAAGTACGTTGGTGTGGCCGTGCGATTCCTCGTATCGCTGTTAATTAATCTCGGTAAATAGAAGCAATCAGTGATCGTCGATTCTCACAATCGCCGCGTCCGTTCATTTAACGTCGAAACGGCGGTCGCGTCGTATGAACGTTCCGCGAAACGGAATCGATTCCAGCGAAATCAGCGTCGCTCATAAAATTACTCGGGAACTTCTCATTAAACTCATCGCTCGTTTTCATCGAAGAAAATCTCGTTTTTACGTCCGGCACAGTATCCCAGACTCTAATTAAATCCTCGTCGACGAAAGGGGGCGGAGCGAAGAAAAAAAAAAGAAAAAGAAAAAAAAAAGAAGAGGAAGAAAACCGCTCGTCCGATTCGCGAACGTCGCGGTTCTCGTTCGTTTGCACGCGAAAAATGAACCTTTCGAGTACGATAACCGCCGTGATACGGCGAGGTCTCAAATTAAAACCATCGATTAATAGTATCGACCGACGAAAGTGATACTCCAACCACTGTGCCTTCTTTTATATTCTATCTTTTCTCGAATTCGTTACTTTTAGCGAGACGCGGAAGTAAAATATAAGAAGATACCGATGCGATATCATAATTAAACCGCGGATTGGTGCAGGTGCTGGTGCATTTATTGGAAAACTTACAGATCTACAAAATTCATATAATATGCAAAATTATATGCAACGTTCAAAGCATGGTAATTACTATAATATTTAGTGGATGAAGCAAATCGCTGCTCGGATTATATTTCTTTAGTTGCGTTCGCGGAGCTTTGATTTGCACAAAAATCCGCGGTGTAATTGTGACATACGTTATCCAGTAGGGTGGCTGGCTATGGAACGTTTTCAGCGAATTACGCGCGTTAGCCCATTGGCTCCCTCGTATCGCATACTTTTACATTGAAGAATATACTTTCAAGAAGCACTATTTTCGATGACTTATTTCTAGGATGGCTTTCGTCGAGTATATTCTTTAATCATTTTTGTATCGGTAGAATAAATCGCGGTGTTCCTTTCTGCGCCTTTCGTGAAAAATTATATCCTTCGAAATGTCTGTTTCCTTTGTGCTCCTTTCATAATTCGCGATAGTTTATCTTCAATATACCAACCTGCGTCTCATACACGTTCATGAGAAATGTACAACAATGTGAATGACTTAGAAACGTTGTTTAAAGAAGAATTATATAAATAAGTAGTAAATACTATATAAATATCGTGTGATAAAATATACGGTGGAAATATAGCGTAAAAGCACTACGTAATATATAAATAACATGTAAGTAATAAGTACTATACGGTACTGTAGCGTACACTACGTATTAGTACTATAAGCACTAATATACAAATACTATACAAGTAACACTATATAATATATATACAGATGCTATACAAGTAACATCGCGTAACAATCAAGCGTTGTTAAGCGTAATAAATTTCAATCTATCGCTGCCACGGCAGCATGCATGGAATATTTATCTTTCTATGATTTTTCATTTTTATCATTCGTTATTACTTAATCCCGTTAGCCTCTCAGCTTTGGACGAGCTTTTCGGTTTTACATCTCGTTCGACATATATCAATCTTTGGCGTTGTCTCCTTATTATCTCTACTCTTATATCTAACTAATCTCTTTTCTATGTCTATCTCTCTATGCAACTACGTCTTTCTATGAAACCTCTGCAATAGCGGTCGCAATGTACGGCGCGTGTTCGTTACATTCGTTGAAAGTCGCTCTTAGGAGCCAATTAAACGTAGACAGTTGTGGTAGAAAGTTGGGATGATTCTGTCCGCGTCTCACGCTCGCTCACCGCGTTATGGTCCGCTCAAGGACCATAGTATCCGCCATTCAATCAGACATCACAGCTGATTAGCATTGAAATTCCAAGCCGACGACAGGCTATACTCGATAACGGTATGCACGCGGCCGCGTGTCAGTGTCGATACGCGAAGGGATGGCGAGTCGGACAGAGATCAGACAGGGATGCGCGAATACGACGCACGCTGTGGAAAGAGAAAGGCACAGACACGTCAGCTATAGAACAGAGAGAGAGACGAAGAGACAGAGACAGAGAGAGAGAGAGAGAGAGAGAGAGAGAGAGACGGAGGATTGTCGGATCGTGAGTGCGGCCGAGGATTCCATTGCCTGATTGATATGTGTCAGGCTTGCCGCATGCACCATTGCCTCGCGGCCAATACCCCTCTGGATTGTGCATCACGCGTTATAGTTCCATCGTCGGTCCGCGAATCGTATTAAACTCGTCGCGAGCGGATTCGCGTGCGACCAGCCGCGGAGAGGCCGGCCCAAATAAAACACGGAGAAATCCTACCAATTCCGCGAGCCTCTGTTCCGTTGCCTTTATGGCGCGCGTGTTTTATGCACGCGTTGTACGAGATTCAGCCAATGGTCGGCGGATGGTTTCGCATTTGCAAATGCCGGTCTTGGCGATAACGACGTTTGCGCAACGCTCTGCGGGCAGAGTAATCGCAGGCTTTGGCGGCACAGCGACATGGTTGTCGATTTGTAGATTTTGGTCTTACGAGGTTGCGAAACGTTCGGTGGATGTCGTCGAGTGACACGGTTTCGAACTTGTAGATTCCGGTTTTCGGCGCTCTGAGGTTGCGATGCGCGTTTGGCGGGCGGAATGATCGCAGGATTTGCTGCAGTAGCTGCTATACGTATTGCAACAGCGATTTTGGATTCGTAGCTTTCGGTGCCTGCGAATAACGAGGTTCGTGGCACGTTCGACGAAGGAGTTGCAGCGATCGAAGGGTTTGCAGGAAGAGCGACGTGGTTGCGAATTTGTAGAATCCGGTCTTGCGAGTATCGAAGTTGCGAAACGTTTGCTGGGCAGAATAATTGAAAGGTTTGGTGGACGAGTGATGTGGTTTTGTATTTGTAGATTCTGGTCTTGGGAATACCGAGGTCGTGAAATATTCGCTGAGTGGAATAATGCAGTGGTTTGGTAGAAGAGTGGCGTCGATACAGCTTCTCCAGAAATAAAATAGATTTAGCACGTGGTTACGTGATAAATACAGTGGCCGTAGAAGGTATTTGTGCACCATCGTATTTATCGTAGCACTTACGAGCATGTAGAACCTCGGTGTGAGAGATATGTAAGAATTCGTTTGATGGTGCAATCGTTAAAAATTCTTCTTAAGAGCGAAGTTTGGGTATTCTATGTATGAGATGTTCGAAGAACGATTATTCAAATACGGCATCGATAGAGATAGAGAATATTTCTATTATTTCAAGCGTAGCTTGCGTAGTTTAACGTAACATTTGATGTTACTAAAGAAACTGAATCCCTTTTAACCCACTACGTACGTGTCCCTATTAAAGTTAAAGTAGGACTTCTGTTATGTGGCTCTCCTATTCGGATACGTTGTTACGCGAGCAAGCTGCGACGTTGTATTCCATCCAAGTTTCAGATTAAAATTGCCAGATAACTCAAAGCGTGATAATACGAGTACGAATCTTAAAAAAACAAAAAAATTGATACGGACACGTAAATCGTCAGATATTCGATTCTTCAATTCGAAACTGCTTTTAATTTGATTGCGTGTAAAAATAGTTAGTTAGTAACGTAAAATATTCATGAATTTATCATAATCGAAGTTTCATACGAACTCGAATGACCAACGAAGAAGAGATTCAATTTGACGAGCTCAAGATGGTAACGATGTTTCGTGATTACAATATTATGGTATTTGGTATGTAGCTATGGAAGCGAGACGGTTTAATACACTTACTGGTACACCAGCTATGGAATACAACATTCACCGCGTGTCCATAATCCTGGTCGAGTGTTGGCTGTCCTCAAATTGAAATTTCAATACTAATCAGTTGCGGCGGTTGATAGGCCGAACGATATGGTCGTTTTCAGATTATTGATCATGTGGTCGCGTCTATGCTGCGGTAATGTAAAATTTCATTCCATGTAATTGCACGTCTCGATAAGAAATTTTTAAGCACGTTCCTTCTGCCAGAGTATCTTCGAACGAACATTCTGCAGATCAGTATCGTTCGAACGATACATCGCGTAACAAAATCATGTAATCATGAAAAGGAGCACAAGCTATCGTTGAAAAATATCTACTCTTTGTTTATCAGTTTATAATCTTGAATATATCACGATTCTATTCGAATTTTTTATACAGATGAATTTAACCCGTTAATCCAATTAGTTGCATCTTTTGCAAAGATTAAATTTATATTTTTACGAGCGCGCTTCAAGAAATGAAACCTAAGATAGAATCTGATTTCAGCCTTTAATTGTCGCAACGAGTATTTTGTTCTGCGTTGTATGCATCTTGGTATTTCTGAATTTCCCTTAAACGCGTGAAAATCGCCAGCCTACAAATTACCCTTCCATGAAGACAAAGTCATTTTCAAATACGTTTATATCATTTTTTGATACTGTCTTCCTAACGAATACGCCGTAATCACATTGCTCTGCGTATTTCTGCAAATTCGTATGTTTGCGAACGTAATCAAAAAGACGAGAGCTAAATAGAAAATTGCTTTACCTCCCAAATATCACACAAAGTACCGTGCTTCGCGTGCCTCGTATATTTGTTGCATATCATGCGCGTTCTCTTCGTCTTTACGCTTCCTCGTGCGCGTGAATCTCGCACGTATAAATACATAAAAATCCACGATCCGATTACAACGATCGTAGCACGGATAAACGACAATTGATCAAAAAGGATTTATCGGAAGATCGAAAGCCAGAAACGTCCGCCATGCGGAAAACAGAGGCGGCTAAAAAACTCTACTATTAATACTGTACAACGCGTGGCTTTTGGCCACAACCTCGCGATCGCTAGCCAATCTGAATCAGCGGAAATTCTCGGAAAACTCTATTCTATTATTTAGCTAACAGCTTTGGCCAGTTTCCGTCTCGCTGCATTTACTCGAAAACCATATTATTGCACCTTGGCGAAATCTGCTTTGTCAGATCGATCGCTGACGCACCTTAGCCAGGTCAGTAATCTATCTCAGCGATTGCGATGGTCGATCCGTTGCTGCAGAACCGTCCTCGAGCTGGAATTTCAGCGGTGATCAATTACCGCGGCCCGTTACCTAATTGCCAATCCCTGAGAGTGGCTTTTAGCCTACTAACGTAACATTTCCTTTGACAAACGAGTATTTATCTCGCTGGTCAGAGACGATTAAAGGATAACAACGGTGGCGTTGCCCGTGAATTTTATTTATCGTCGCGAGACCTACAGCTTCCCCGTATCGAGCTTCTCTTCTCCTTCTTCGTCGCACGTTTATTCCACGAATTCTCCTCTTAAGTGGCCTCCTTCAGGACAAAGCTGATGTTCGTTCGAATAGCTGCCAGTTGATATGATTTTAATTTCGGACGCCAGCGTCTTGAACTTCCACGAACCATTGAATATTCTCTTTTCTTCCTGTCGATTCGCTGGGAATACTTTGGCGCGTTATTAATGGTCCAGGTTCGTTTGCTCATGTTTGCCAAATCAGTGGAAACGATAGGTATCGCGCGTTCGATTCCTTGGATTACTTTGTCCATTAACAATTGCGATAAATATTATAATTCGCGGGCTTTTTATATTTTCGTATGCATTTTGATAAATGTCGTATTGAGAAACAATATGTTTCTTGCCTAAAAGGGATAGATTATATTTGCTGGAAAAGAGGACAATGTGTGACACGTAGAATCAGTGTGAGAGAATGTTTCATCGCGCAAAACTTGTAACAACGACCTGTGTGAATTTAATTGTTTAACGCTGCATATTTCCAATCAGATTTTCGCGTATTTTATCTGTAGAAAGAACGAAAAGTTTTATATTGCTCTTGCACAATAGCTACGAGACACGGTATATTTTTCTCTCGTTCTGTTACAACTTCAAGCGATAAGATAAATTCTAGAATTCTGCAATTTTTCGTTAAACGACCAACATTGAAAATATAATGATATAATAATGATGACAATAATTTATTTGTACTTTAGGCCCATGAGGTGTATTCGAAAGAAATTGTTGCACTCTTACGTTAAATTCTTACATCGATCTCTTTGTCGCTATGTTCTATTGTGCTATTTTATTCAACATCGAATATATTCAATGAAATTTCCTCGAAGAAGAATTTTCCGCTTGGTGCAGTAGCAATGTTCGGTCTTATAAAAGATACATTTTTGAAGTATCATCCTCTCGGATAGTGTCACCTGTGTTCTTGCAACATTATGTGTCACGGCAGGAAATTTGGGTTACAAGCAGCTAAGTGACATTTATTATTAAGCGACGTTTCGTCTTGCCGCATCTATGGCCACCGTATTTCTCGTCTTGAACGCCAACCAAAGTGGAAGTGTCCAAGTAGTTTAGGGGAACGAGCTAAGCCGAACTTGGTTTAAATATTCAAAGCAAGTCGAATATCATGAATTTCGAAATAGTTTGATTATTCAGGGGGACTTGCAAAGAGTCTAATCTTTTCGAATAACTTTGCATAGAAATTGCTGCGATCGTAGCAACGATCGAAATTCATTGCGAGTGTTTGCGGAAACAGCAAACTTGTGGTACGTCGAATTACCATTTTAATTTATTTATTTCTATCCATCATTTTCATTCCCTTAGGCTTTCTAACCTTTTAAGACAAAAATAGTCTCCTCGTTACTTCCGAGCTCTTCCATCGATCGTTCCTTAATATTTCCATAAGATTCTACTTTCTCTTATTCAATTTTTCACCAATATTTCACCCTATCGATGAATCACCGACTCGCTGCGAATTTCTAAGCAGCTGGAAGTGATTCGAGCGAGTCGTCGGAATCGAACCAACTTGGACGATAGCAAGGAGACAATCGAACGTTTCCAAAACGCCGAAATCGTTCGAACGTATGAAGTTCCTTGGCGTTTGCCGAGCAACGAAGCCGCTGCAAATTTCGCGTGCAATTTGCGAATACGTTCGAATACACTTGAAAAGAGGATTTTTACGCGGCTCGAGTTCCAAATGCCTGAATATTCCAAGTACTTGCGTACGTACTAAGCCAAAGACCTTCCTTCCCGTGGCATGATACCGTCGAATCCTGATGGGCTGCATTCTTGTCTGGTGTGCAGATACCCGAGAGAGAAACACTTGGCTGCGATATCTCTATTGGACTGGTTTCTGCGTGCACTTCAAAGTGAATAAATTGCGCAACCGTGATCTCGATACCGGTGGATCTTGTTAAGTCGTATAATTACGACGAATGAATTCAGCATGGTCGAGCGAAGCGGATGCTTCGTCTCGATTTCCAACTCATCAACGATACGGCGAAAGTATGTGCTTCCTATTGAGATACGAAGATTATCTTGCCCCGTTTATACGTGAAGTGTTTAATCTTGCAACTATCGTGGAAAGAGCGTCTACACGAGTAAAGAGTATGGAATATCTATCGATAGATAATATTTTTTAATAATATTTAATTAAATAATAAAAATAATTTTAATTTAATAATATTTTTTCGCTAAAGAATGTGTCGAATGGAAAGTATGGATTGTACGGATAGTACGGAAGAATTGAATATCGATCAAAGAACGTTAACGTATATCGAATCAAAGAAACAATGTACTTATATTATACGCTAACTAGTCTTCTTAGTTAAGATTCCTGTTTACGATATTTTTAAACAGCCGAGAAAACCGAAGTTTTCGTTGTTTCTTTCCGTCGGCCTTTCTTTTCTCGTCTTTCAGTCAGGAATATTGATCTATAGTTGTCTGGCGATCATCCTGTATGACGATAACTTTGCTGAAAAGAGGCGAAATACGAGAGAAGCTCAAACATTCCGATATGTTTGATTGGGAAAGAATTTTAAATACGAAGAGTAGAACCTAGACAGAATTCTTATCTTCGCACCGGCCAGTCTAGACTAACTCACGATCGCTCGTTTACAAAACGACCAGCTGCTGAATGTCAATCTTACGAATCGCCAACGGCCATACTACATATTCTTCTAGACTGTGGTAAATTTTCACTTGAAGGAAATAATCGCAAAACCGACACGAAGTGTAAGCTGAATGATTTTGTTACTCGATTCCATGTAACCAGACGTCGTTTCCTCTTGCAAACGTGTAATCACGTATTGACTTCGATGGAATGAATAATAAAGTCGTTAGCGACTTTATTATTCACGGGACCACTTTATACTAAACACGCGAATAAATAAATAAAAGCAGAGTTCCTAGCGAGGAATCAGATTCAAAGGAAACAGTGGACGCAGAGAGTATACAGTTTGAAAAGAATTTCGAACGTAGAATATATAATCGGATAGAAAGAATTCTTATCGAAGAATTAGATTCGAAGGAAACGTCGGATGTAGAGAATTTAGTTTGAAAGGAATTTCGAACGTAGAACGTACAGTGGAATATAAAAAATTCTTATCGAAGAATTAGATTCAAAGGAGGTTTTTTGGATGGAAACTTCGATAGAGAAAGGATTTTTAACGTAGAACGATATAATTGAACGTGGAAAAATACATTCATGGAAATGTTACGTCACTCTGCATGTTTTTGGTTCCGGCACGACACTTTCCCGATGCATAGACATATTTCATCAGACCTTTCAGTCGGGACCCCTCGCTTCAAGCCCCCGCTTATGGTCGGAGCTTTGAAACACACGACACAAAGACACGCGCTTGAAAAAAAAAAAAAATCACAAAAGGAGGCAGCCCCTCCTGAACGTTAACGCGCTTTCAAAGTGTGCGAGCACGATATACACTCTCTCCTATGGAGAGGAAAGTCGCGTATCGAAAATCTATCGCTTCAATAAAACGCGTTTTAAACGCTCGGCGTATGCACGGGGCAGGTTATGAAAAAAGATCCTGAATTTTCGCAGCGAAATTATTATTTCTTTTAGATATATATATATATAGATATTATTTGTTCGTTGATTAAAATCGTCGGGTTATAGTTTATCTATTAAAACAGCGATTGAAGATGGAATTATAGAAGAAACAGTGGCAAGTTGATACATTTTCTTTGGTCTCCAATTTTAGTAATTCTTATTCCAGCTGATTATAGTTTCTTCTTTCGTTCGTTGCTTTTGGAGACATGAGGCAACTTTATGAATAAAATTTTAGATTTTAGAGACTATAATCTTGTACTAAACAACTTTCGTTAATAACGTTCTTGCGTATCTCGGAAAACGACGCAGACGCTCAAGTGCTATGCTAATTCTTAATCGAGAACAACAGTGTGAAAAATGAAAATTAGAAGATTATTCAATCGAGTGCACGAAACGCAAGAGCTAATTCTTGTACCGTGCGCGTGTCAAAGATGAAAATGTGAAGAATGAAAGTCCGGCGACGTTAGGTAAGTCATTGACGTTGTTGAAAATTGTCCAGTCCGCTGCAGCTGAAATCGATCGAACTTGAACCGTTCGAAGAAATTTGCTAACGTGGGTGGTTGCAGATGGCCATCGCGGCCATCGACGTATTAAAGTTCGATAAACTGCATAATGCAGCGAAGATCTTTCTTCGCGTGGAGTTTCATTTCGAGCAAAGGAAAACGTCGACGGTTTGCTGGTCGATACTTTAAATAGAAAACGCGATTTCTCGTTTTATAGGCGTGGAAAATGTTAAGCGGAGAAGGTGGCGGGCTGTCCCCGTGGCGCAGGCGGCATGAAACTCGCGAGAAACTTTGAATTCGCAATTTACCCTGCAAAGAGACTAAATTCGCGTGCTCCAAAACGAATTCGAACTTGTAACGGGAAAGATTTGCCGTGCAAACAGAATTACCAACTACCGCGAGGTGTCGGTGATCGCGTGGATGCCTGTGTCGAGTTTTCTGTTGATTTTTCCCCGGGTCTGGCGAATTTTTCTCGCATAACGTTTATGTTTAACCCTTTGCTCGAAAACTTTCCTGTCCGGAGTTCAGTATCGTATTTCGTGCGTGTAGATCGAACCTATATATTCATCGTGCGTGTTTCGATATGATTATTCAGGTTCAATTTGACTCACAGACAAGTAATGGATCGTAAGGCAGGAAATTTCGAAATTTTTGCGATTTCTGGTTCGCTGGAAATCGATCGATGGAATTAAATGTATCAAATTGATCTGCAAAATGCCATGGCTTATTCATCGTGCGTTTTCGTTTCACGTATTTCGTTCGTGTATCAGTGACTGTTGGACACCCTATGTATAAATTCTGATAGGCACATTGCGATTTCAATCGAAGTACAATGCTGTCTAATCAAAGCTCGAAGTACGAAGCAAGGTTCTACGTAAATGAATTGTACGAATCAGAAATCTAACGATCCTTGTGTTCGTCGTGAAATGGTAAAACCGAGAGGGTGAGACTTATCTGCGCAACGAAAGCGTAGAAGCGAGGAAATTTGTCTCCTACGAATTTAGATAGTGACGTTATCGAGCGAGAAATTATTTTCAGTTCAACTTAAAAGCGGTTCTAACGAATGGATTTTGCTTGCAAGAACGAATAAATGAAAATTACGAGGTACGATAAAAACAGATGGGATAAAATAAAAATCGCGTCAGCTAGAAATTAACAGGAACACAGTAGGTACATATTTTTATAATCTTGCACGTTTCAGTCTGCGAAATGAGATCTTAACAAGGCGCGAAGAACTCGCGGCAAAAGCCGCTATTTAGAGGGAGACTACGTTTAATTCACTCGAAAATGTCTGTCATTTACCAGCAGGAAACTAGGAAACAGACACCGGTTCTCTATCTCGAGAACTCGCGAAACTTTCTTCCCCGACTGAGTTCCTTCACTTTCAAACTTTTCCCTCCCACGCTATTTCCCGATGACTGATAACCGAGATTTTTTCGATTGTTTACGAGCTAAACGCGCGGCAACTTTTCCTTAATCATGTAGATTAATTATTCATCATAATTAAAGAACTTGCCCGTTTGCCGGCGAAAATTTATCTTTCGCTGCGTTATCTGTGTTTTCTGTTTACGTTAGAGCCAAAGTTCTCTGAAAAATTGAAGTTGCTGTTCGAGATTAAAATCTCCAAAGCAGAGAGGAGAAATGAACAGGTTGGAGAAAGCTGCTTGCTTGTACAATATCGAATAAAATGTTGCTCCTTGCAAGTAAACGTTTCAGAAAATTTCAGCAAACTTCGTTACTAACTTAACAAGTTTCGCATTTTATCGATCTTCCTGTTATTATTTATCGAAATCTCTATCTTCATATAGATTTTACGCCCGCGTGTTTATTCCTTGTATCGTATGATTCGGCAGATATTATCTTCACAATAATCCGAGAATATTATAATTACTACAGTTTTCGCACTTCTAAATCTTATGTTTGTAAAGTTTATAAAACGTAGTTTGTTTGCTATTCAAAGAGGGGAACCAGGCGCGTCGCTTTATTCTCCATTGCTGGAAATACTGCTTTTTAAAGTACAGCCGGCAAGATTCCCCTCGTTGCTTTATCTTTCCACATATTTTCGCCCCTTTCTTCCAGGCGATTCTTCTTTTCAAACGAAAGTGATTCTCATAGCCAGTCTCGAGGTGGAATTCCTACGTGATTCAGTCTGAAGATCGCCGAAAATATCGCGTACAAAGTTACCACGTTCTAGCAATAGGACAGACGAATTTATGACAAGTTTCGCGTGCGATCAAACTTTGTGCTCTAACTTTCGGGGAGTGGATCGTACAGGCTCGCCGAAATATTTGCAACAACTCGCAAGTATAAGTACGTTAAAGGAATTACGATATTGCTTCATATATTTAATTTTTCATTCGATGAATCAATTAATTGCGCGTTTATTATCGCAAAGATCTTTACAACCGATACCAGCGCCTAATTCTGAGAAATTTTGCAAACGATATTTCAGATATATTGGAACAGAATCTGTTCTTTTCTTTCTCTTTTTCGCTTTTAATTTCCCAAACGTCCCATTTCAAAAAGTTTCGTAATCTTCGTGAAAGATAATACTTCAAATTTATTGGAAAATTAAAGGAATTACGATACATTTTCATATATTTAATTTTTCATTCGATGAATCAATTAATTGCGCGTTTATTATCGCAAAGCGCCTAATTTTGAGAAATTTTGCAAACGATACTTCGGATCTATTGGAACAGAATCTGTTCTCTTCTTTTTCTTTTTTGCTTTCGTAATCTTCGCGAAAGATAATACTTCAAATTCATTAGAAAATTAAAGGAATTACAATACATTTTCATATATTTAATTTTTCATTCGATGAATTAATTAATTGCGCGTTTATTATCGTAAAGATCTTTACAACCGATACCAGCGCCTAATTTTGAGAAATTTTGCAAACGATACTTCGAATCTATTGGAACAGAATCTGTTCTTTTCTTTCTCTTTTTCGCTTTCAGTTTCCCAAACATCTCATTTCAAAAAGTTTCGTAATCTTCGCGAAAGATAATACTTCAAATTCATTGGAAAATTAAAGGAATTACGATACACTTTCAAATATTTAATTTTTCATTCGATGAATCAAATAATTACGCGTTTATTATCGCAAAGATCTTTACAACCGATAATAATTGTTGCAAACGATACTTCGGATCTATTGGGACAGAATCTGTTCCTTTCTTTCTCTTTTTCGCTTTCGTAATCCTCGCGAAAGATAACGCTTCAAATTCATTAGAAAATTTATCTCTATTAAAAGAATCAATTCTCGATAGAGATCCTGATATTTCTTACGGCTTTCGACATTTCCACCCACTTTTATAAAATATCCAACTTCTTTGATACAATCGAAAGTACAAGAGGCAATGGTTCCAATAACTTGAGAATTACTGCAATAACTTTGGAATCGTTTCAATAATCCTAAGGTATTCTAATAATTTTCGCAAGAATCGCTTTTCAACGCGCTCGAAACGTATCAAGCAATCATTTCCAAATATCCAAAGAACCGCAGTTTCTTCCTTCTCGACGGCCAAATTGAAATTGAAATTTTACCAGTTCCAATAATTCTCAAATATTCCAACAGTTCTGAAATATTCGTCGAAACAAACGAAGGATCATTTGCGTACATCGCAAGCAGGCCGATTCGAACGAGCTCGTCGTCTCGAACAGTTTAAAAAGCGATAGCCGGGGTCTTGCGGAAGGACATTTCGTTCCGGCGACGTGCAATCGCAATATAAATCCGAAGGAGCTGCGGCGAATTCAAATGTACACCGACTTCCTGTGACATCTTGCCGCGTAAATATCCTCCGGCGTCCCGATCGCGTTTTACCGTGCTCGCCCCTTCGAATAAAAATTGCCGGCTCTCGAAGCGGCCGGTCGCGACCCCGTCCAGACGCTCGATTATCTCTCGCTCGATTTTTACACGCGCCTGGCAACGTTCGATCGCTTCGTTCGTTGCATATGATTTGTCGTCCGCCTCCTGTCACGCCGTTGGAAAAATCGGCAGACCCATAACAGCAGCGAACGTTTGGGAAACGCTGCAACGTGATTTGCGACGCGTTTCTCATTTCCTGCCTCGCGTGTCGTTCCAAAGATTTTAGATGCAAAGTTTCGTCTGTTCCTTCCGTATACAGGCTGGCCCCTAACTGCTGGAACAACGAATACCTGTTGGCAGAGGAAGTCAAAATATCTATGAAGATTTATATTTTAATCTTCGTCACAGCAAAGAACCAATCGTATGTTCCTTTTTCTTTTCACGTGTAATTAATATCACATTTCTGACATCTGTTTCACGCTAATTAGTATAGTCCAGGCGAGCGTCGATTAACATCAGAGTTAATTTTGAAGAAGAACGTATCTTTTGTAGATTGAAAAAATAGGTGGAAGATGTGGAGGAAATTTTGTTCGCGTGACGCCTCGGTTCTGAGGAAATCCAGTTTGAAGATTTATCGAGTATAGTTAAAGTCTGAGGGCTAAGCGCAGGTTAGATACGAGTAAATAATTAGCAGGAGGTTGTTATAAACAAAATAATAAAAAATAAGAATTTAAATTAAATAAAATTTAATTTACTTAATTTAAAAATTTAATTTAAATAAAAATTTAAAAAAGAAGAAATAAGAATTTTTCCGCTCGAGGCCTCGTTCTCGAGGAAAAAAATGAAGTTTGAACATGTTTGACGAAGAGCTGGTCTCTGGTGCAGGAGAAATACGGCGCAGGAAGTTTTCTGCGAGGACGTTTTGTAAAGCAGAATTGTGTTTGACGAGAATCTAATAGATGCGGTATATTTTTACCTGCGTATCGATAATTACCGATCTAGTACGTGTTTAGATTGAAACATATGCAATTAATAATCAACATACTGTACGATTATTGCGGTTATGCAAAATGTACGTGTTACGTGGTTTCATATGTTCTTGTACAAAATTAACTCTGATATTAATCGACGCTCGTCTAGGCTATATTAATTAGCGTCAAATAGATGTCAGAAATGTGATATTAATTACATCTAGAAAGAAAAAAAGAACATACAATTGGTTCTTTGCCGACGAAGATTAAAATATAAATCTTCATAGATATTTTGACTTCTTCTACCGACAGATATTCGTTGGAATTAAATGCGCTCGACAAGACCGGTGTTTAACGAGGCAAGCAAGAGAAAAATCGCGTGCAAATTTATTTTCAAGCTAAAACTACGATTTCTCTATTCGATATATACTTCTTTTTTCCATTCGCCCGCGATAAAGAGCTTTAAATTCTTACATTTTTTTCTTTTTTTTTTTTTTTTGCATCACTGCACGTTTATCTGAGTGCATTAAAGAGTTTGAGGCGCACGGAACTCTTCATTTCCGGCAGCGTTCGACAGAAAAACAATCTTCTGTCCCCCTCGAGACTTTCTCGTATTCTCTGAATTTTACGACCAACTAATGGCCATCGTTATTTCTCCTCTTTTCACCTCGGAAAAATCTCCAAATAATACAAATGCCCCATACCACGTGGCACGTACAGTCGGAAATAAAAATAGACGAACAGGTAGCGAAAGTAGAGATACCAATGAAATGTAGTCGAACTAGTACCAGCGCGACCCACTTCGCCAAATGATCTAAGAATATTGAAGGAGGTTCGCACGAACGTATGCTGTATTTGTCTTCGTTTGTGAGATACGTATGACGAGTTTTGCAAATAGAGCGTAAATACAGCGATCGAGAACGTTGAAATGCTAAGGTTCGGCATCGAGGAAGAAGCTTCCCAGCGAACTTGAGAAACACCAGCAACTGTGCAGAGCGTAACCGGATCCATGACAAGACGTCTAACGGGTTGCCTTGAAATGCAAATATGATGATCGTATGGAGCATCTTCTGTAAATGTACGTAGATAACACAAAATTAGAACAGCAACTCCGTTGCATCTCCCAAACGCAAACAGCCGGACCATGTGTCTACGCGAACCTTTTTCCTCGTTTTTAAATATACAATCGTCTCCCGCTATGGGTCTCGTGTATTCTTTTACTCTCTGTATATCTTCAGAGTATACTGTACGGTATATATATAGACTGTTTAACAAATAATCGAAGATAATGTTGACATTTTTGCTGAAACAAGCCGTATATTTAACGAAACTTCAGCGATACCGATTTCCAACTACCAACTGTTCGCTCGTTTTTTTGTGAACAGGTGAACAGGTGAATTTCTGGGCCCTTGATACTTCGTCGTCAACGATATTTCGCGTTTGCGATCCTCGGCCACCCTGTTCCACCCTTTTGGTTGCTCGAGTAATCTCAGTAATTCCCGAACAATTCCGTCTGGCCCGTCGTGTCTTTATTCCATCGCTGTGCAATTGCTTTTCTCCTTGAAACAATTCTTTGACTCTGCCGGCTCGAACGAATGGAGGATTTCAGGAACGAGCTGCCTTCGAACAAGCTTTGTGCGCCGTGGCATTAGGAAGCTGCATCCACGGACTTGGAAATAATTGGCGCAAGTTTAATTAATCGCGTTCTGTCGCGATACTTTCGCGTGAGTCAATGGCGACCGTGGTAAGACGAGGGGAAAAATTTGTCTGACGAGATTTTCAACCTATACGCATATTTTGCGCGATTTGCAGCGAAGATGGGATTTCTGCGTTGCTTAACCTTCTCGCTACGATGCGTCACACACGTGTGACGCACTAGTTGCTTGCCACAGCTGCTCCCAAACGTCACACGTACGTGACGCATTCTCAAAGCCGCTTCGATTGCCTGCTAATCATTTTCTATCGTTATACACGTAACAATATGCGCCACGTTATGCAACGCGTTGAAAATTTCATACTCGAGCCGCGTGAACAGACACCTTTCTCTTAAACGAAAGGGTTAGGAAATAATTAAACATCGAGCGGTACAACAATGCACGATGGTTATTGAAATGCGTAAATAATTGACAATCGTTATGAAATAATCGATAATCGTTAAGGTGTGATAATCGTTTCGTGTGCCGAAGTACGTTAGAGCTTCAGTTTACTACACGAGCCAATATTGCGTTGACCATTTGAGTTCGGCCGACGTATATATTATACGTTCCGTATATTTTCTCGAATTTGGGCGCCGTACATATACGTTCTGTCTATTTTCATCGAATCCGGCGAAATTTTATTTTATTCGTCTAGTTGCCATCAGTTATTTGCTTTAATTTTTTATCCGTGCGCTGGGGAATTATTCGATCTTGGCCCCGATAGCGGAACTGCGCACTGATTGGTGGCTTCTTAATTGTATCGAAAATTAATAAACACGGATGCGGAAAAATTGCTTGAAATTGGGGAATTGGGAAGTTGGGGAACGGGTTAATGTTGGCCGACAAAAAGTATCAAATGTCACGTTGAGAAAGTGCAGCTCGCCAGAGATATGTTGCATAATTGTTTGAAAAGTGACCAAAGGAACGACAAACTCGCTCAACAGCGCATCATCTCGGGGCGAGAATAGAGCGGCGATGATGGCGCTATGCGGCGTCTCGCGCGTAAATCTTGCGTTTGAGGAACCGGAAGCGTCGTCGGTGGTCTTGCAATTTTGAATCAAACTCGCCCACTGCCAAATGCCGTTTATTGATTGTGCCAAATTCCACGCGCGTGCGTGCCCCTCCTGCCTCCCCTCGCGTTTGTTTCCTGGCTTTTTGATGCGTCGCTTTTGCATCGCGAAATCCTTGATACTCTACCGACGATGATGAAATTCACTTTGCAAATTCTTTACCCTTCTTCTTTACCCTTTCGTGGCGTCGATCTTTTATCCCATTTATTTGTTTCTTATTTATTGTCGAATAATTGCCAGATTGCGGATATTTATGCATTTACGGACAATGTCTGGAACGTGTTAGGATCTCGAAAGGCACGACGACTTCTTAAGTAGATAGATATTTCGTGGATTTAGAAGAAATTGAGAAGTGCGAACTGTAATACGAATATTACGAAGAAACGTATAAAACGTTGAAAGTGTTTTCCATAAACACTTGGCAGGAAAAATAATTGTTCACGGGGAATTCTGCTTTCTCGATTATATTCTCGAAAACGTGAATGTTTGCAAAAATCCGCAGTCTAACGATAACACTCTCGTTGGTCGCAAAAATTTACGAAAAAGTTTGTCTCTTTCGGAGACGATGCTCCGAACTTTTGAGCGACAGTGCATAGTATGCAAAAATCTGCAGAATGTCAAAAGTAAAACACTCGTGGCTACATTTGATAATATTTCCTCTCCTTAAGTTATAGCCATAAAAATTTCAATCTGCGTAATAGTCCACAGTGCGCGTAAATTATCACGTCTGCGTATTTTCCAATTTTGACGTTGATCAACGCCATAAAAATATATATCAAAGCTATGTTTAATTTGGACGTCAAATCACTTAACACATTTCTTTTCTTTTCTTTTCTTTCCTTTTTTTTTTTTTTTTTTTTTTTTTTTTTTTTTTTTTTTTTTTTTTTTTTTTTTTTTTTTTTTTTTTTTTTTTAACACGTTGTAAACTTTCGTGCATTTTATTTTGAAAGATTTTTGATTCGGCAAAGAGCTGTCCTCGACCACACTCGGACTTGCGGGAATTTTTTGGCAAGCGGAACAGAAATCGTCAGATTAAACACACGTGGTGTTTTTTCAGCGAATTGAAATTCGTTAGTCGAGATTCGAGCTGTTTCGCGTTTATTGTCGATCGAATTCCCATTCTTTTTTTTTTTTTTTCGTTCTTTCCTTTTCATCCCCGTGCTCCGTGCCCGCCGGATTATCGAAACGGTTGTTACCGCGAGAGAAAACTCGATAACTTCGATTTCCTGTTCGATGTAAAACGAGCCACGTTTACCAGCGAGTTGCTCTGCCGCGAAATTTCCTGTTCAATTTCGTATCGACGCTTTCGCCAAACTATTGTTTTCTTCCACTCTTTCTTCCTTTTCTGTCTTCCCCGTTTATTCTTTTCGCCGCTTCTCTTCGTTTTTTCCTTCAATTTCTCTCTTTCTTTTTTTCATTCGAATCACGAAACGCAAAAACGAATTGTTGGAAACCTAGAGTAAACAATGTCGCGAAAAGAACAAGCGAGACGCGTGGAAACGCGGCAGTTTTTCACAAAGAAACCCGACGAAAATGTTTACCGACTGAGAGCCTGCGGTTTGTCCTTTTTTGTTCGTTAAAGCGATTAGGTTTCTGGCCAACGTGGACTTCGTTAGTCAAAATAAGGAATTAAAGGGCATGCGAAAGGAGGACAATTCTCTCTCCGCTGTTTAACGTCGAATGCGATTTTTTCGAACGCGTGTTTCGAGTCTTTCGTGAACTGAAAATTATGAGGAGACAGTTAAAGTGCAATTTTAATTAAATACTTCAGGCGTTTGAGAAGAAAAGGATTTAAATTCTTAAATTTCAAAAAAGTTAGCAGACTATCGATATTGAAACCTGGAAGAATTTCTCAGACAAACAGTGTACGGAATAAAAATGTTAAAAAAATGATAAAAGATAAACGAAATATTTACTATTATTAATAATATATTATATTATATTCGCTATATAATATACTATAATATATAATTATAAATATAATATATAATTTACTATATTTACTATATAATAATTATTACTGGAAATAGATAGATACGTGATTATGTAAATTAATACGTTTCGACTACAATTTTACAAAAATTAATACAACCTTTCCCTCTTCTTCTTTCAGATATCTCTATCGTACAAGAAGAAGATCGAGTCATTGCGGTAAGTGTTCTAAGTGTTAACACTGAAAATTCATATGTAATGGCTTTCTCATTTTACCTCAACAAAAATGACACGTATCGTCGAATTTTTCCACGTAACGTCCATCTTCGTTCGCAAATCGAAGAAATATTTACACGAATAATATATTAAGATCTTAAGGCGATCTTCTTCTTCAAATTCTGCAATTTCTTAACGATTGAACGTGACTCGGTTCTCCGAAATTGAAGAATTCGACAGTCTAAAAAAAATGAAGTTAAACAATCCCAGTTTCGGTAAAACTGGACGATATCGTAGGAGCGAAACTGATCTTCCAGGAACTACAGAGAAATTCAATTTTCTTCCCATTAAACGGATCGTCGCGAATTACGGAAGAATTCGATATGGTTCGAACGAAACAAACGTTCCGGAGGCATGCGACTAAATTCGATTCCCATGGAATTAAGTAAACTTCCCAGAAGCGGAGAGGAGGATTCGATCGAGTACGGCTCGCCAAAATCTCGAAGTTTCCTTAAATTTCGCGTACACGTTGATTTTTTCACGAGAAAAGTATAACAGGAATTCTGCTTCTAGCGAAAGAAGTTGGTAAATTAAATTTTAATTGCAAATGAGAGAAATTGCTTGTTGCAGTTGGTAGATTAGGATATTTAGCTATTGGGATATTTTTTATTTTAGAAATCTTTTCTTTTCTTTTATTTATTTTCTTTAGGAAATTTATTTAAGATATGGAGATTAATTACGAAAAACAGCGTATGGAAGGTTTTACAATTAAACCTGTCGTTGGAACATTATCAGAGAACTATTTTACTCTTTGATTCTCGTTGTTTAACCTCCATTATATGATTTATTAGCTATCACAGAGAGACTGTTTTAAATCATTCTATTTAAATAACTCGAATTTTAATCGATATTCATATATTCAAATGTAATTGTATACGAGCGAGAGCGATTAATCAGAACGAAATACAAACTGTATATTTAGCAGTTTTATTTAACAGTATCCAGTCTCGGGAAAAGGTAAAAAAGATTCTCCGCTTGGAGGTAAAAGTTCGTGGAAAAAAGATGACATTTAAATTTAACAAACCTCTGCTGTTGTTTGAAACAATTTTTAAAACATTTTTATTAACAACTACCACGTAGCTTTCTGAATACTCGAAGCCGTAACTTGACTAAAATTTTATTTCTTTCAAAGCAACAGAAACATTTTCCTTCTCTTTCAACCGATTATTTATCATCTCTACCGCGTTCTGAGATTTTCTACTTTTCAACAAAATGTGCGATATTGTAAATATTAATTTTCTCGCGCGTAGTGAATTTTTCCTGTTCGAGATATTCGAACGTCTGTATTTTACGTGATCGATAATCCCTCCTACGCAATCTTAATATCGTCCATCGCGAAATGTAAAACCGGGCTTATTTCACGGACGTCGTTTTAGTAACTTTCCCGTCCGCTCGATAAATCCACTATTTCATAAACGAGAAAACTCGATTCGAAATTGGGTTAGCACGAGGTCGATATCGAGCTGAGTGAAGCGCGTATTAACATGGCCAGGCACGTAATGCTTTGCCGATCAAATGTTGTGCATGCGTGTAATGACTAATAAAGAGCGAGCTGCGTTTATTCAGTCGACGCTCCCCTGAAAAATTGTTCCTAGCGCGACGTTTAATATGGATCACGGGATCTGATATTCCGTCGCTTGTCCTTTAATGGAAACAGCTGCGTAATTAATCCCAGTATAATGCACGCACGAAACGCGTGAATTATGCTGCAACGTGACATCTCTAATCGAAAATAATATCGAAGATCTAGGCACATTTTGCGTAGGAATAATTTAACGTTAATAACTTACCAGGCTCGATCGAACGATCGATGTGAAAATTTCATTTAAAATCGTGCATTCGTCGTTATATTATTTCCTTATGGAAAATGAACTGCAAAGGTTCCAGTTATCTTTTAATATTTGGAACAATAATTCGTCTTATATTCTGCTGCAGCGAATGAATTTTAAACGAAACTCGATTAACTCTTGAATATTTATTATACAATGATATGTTCTCGTATGCCTGAAATATTGTTTTCGGGATAATTTCTAATGGAAAGTTATCATCGGCGCCACAGTTATAGTAAATTCGCAACGATCGTAACGAAGGAGTATAAGGATTGCGTGGTATTGCGCGGTTGAAAAAATTATGGACGCGTTTAAGCGCGTAAGAAATTTAAACGCGAGCTTACGAGTAAATTAGCGGAAATTAGATCGTGATAAATAAGATGCTGTCGAGGCGAGAGGAAGCCATTTTAATTCAACCTATCCCATTATTGCGGATTAGCGTTTGAAAAATGAAACAGATGAACGTATCGTATAGGCAAGGAGACAAAATTTTATTACAATTAAATCCTTCTAAAGAAGAGGATTTTTCTGTTGAAATTAATACGAAAGACAGAGGCAACGGAACACATTTCTCTTGTTTTGCAGCTCGAACAGAAAGCGTAGATTATTGCTCGCTTGCTAAACGTAGAATTAAATGCTCGAATGCGAATTACTTTTGTTTTACACGTCGGCAAGAGGTAAGTGTAACATGTAAATACATCTCTGGGCTAGGGAAAATTTTACATCTCCAAGTTTCGCGTGCATCCGGAAATATTTTTCATTACTTTGTTTTACACAACGAAATTACAATTAACAAAGAAATATTCTTCGCAAAAGCGAAGCTTTAAAGATACGTGCGTCCGCTTTCGGTACATTTTTAATGAAATTCTCTCTCTCTCTCTCTCTCTGATATATAAATAACTTTGTTTAACGCGAACTTTGAGTTTTACTAAGTGCACGGTGCACAACGTTTATCTGTTTCGAGCCGATTCGGAACAACTTACAGGATTGCGGGCATTATCTTTAGTTTCGTAGCATCGGAACTTTTCTTTAACAGAATCTGTTAGAATTACACCGAAGAATTTCAAGGCTTGCCCGTTGTTGCCGCAGATCTAATTAGCTGTTCGGCAAGTTCACTTAGGAAGAGTTCACTTGTTATAAGACGCGCAATAATAACGATTCGGCGGCAGTTTCTCGAATGCAGAGCGCCTGGAAGAAAAGAAGTACGTAGAAAGTAGGAAAGCCCGGCTCTTTCTCTCTGATAAATTCAGGAGCAGTATCGGATATCGGAAATCTTTTGTATTCATTTCAAATAATTAAATCTTCATTAAGCCAGAAATTAAAATCGAACGTAATTTTTACTTTCGTTCGCTGAATACCAGACGCGTCTTTAAACGTTCTTCGCGATTGCGCGTCTTTAAACGATCTTTTCAACCTTACGAAAGAATATTCTAACGACAGTCTTCTACGATCGCTGTAACATTGTTCGTTTATCGTCTACAAAAACGTATGCAATTTGTTCAAATAGATTTCCTTCTATCAATCTGTCTATTATAGCTACGTCTGCTATACGCTATCGCTAGATTATTTATTTCCTCGCGCTTGTAAAATTCGAAATATCAAATATTCGAGGAGAGACGAACAGCAAGTGTTCGCGGAAAACTTCCATTCCCACAAAAATAATTCCCCTTCCTTCTGTCCAGTATCTTTTCATTTCGAGCTTTTCGTTCCATTTCGCGTTCGAACTAACCGGAGACCTTTTCCACTTGCCAAACAACTCCTCCATGCCAACCATGTGTCCGGAAAAATCTTCGCCAAGCAAGTGATCTTCTCACCTGACTCTGTTCTTCATATCCACACTCCATTCAGATTACATCGAGAAAACTGCCATTCCCGCGAAAACAATCCTCCACTTTCTACGTGGCATCCATTCACCTTCCCCGCGTCTGATACTTTCAATCCTAACTACGTAACCCGAAGGATGTCGGTGGAGCAAGCGATCTTTTCACCTGACACTGTTCTTCAAATTTAGACTCTACGTAGGTCAGATTCAAAAAATCTCCATTTCCACGAAAGCCTGCTGTCCATTCGCCTTTCACACACCTGAAAAGTTCAAACCCTCGCAGAACAACCTGCGAACGCTAACCGGCGCCGAAAACGTAGGTCGATCGAGTGGCCTGTTGGCCCGGCCATGTGCTGGCTGTTTTCAGTCGGTGTGTCGTTTCGGCCGATTAGTTTCTCACGCAAGACGTGGCACTCTGGAGCGTCTGAAAAGCTTCGAGTATCCGGGCGAATCTGCGTCGATGCATAGACGCTGAAAAATAAACAGACTCGTTCTCTCTGGCCAGTTTTAATTAAACGTGGGAGGGAAGAAAGGCCACGTTGCGGATACAATGGCGTCGCGAGACAGTCGAGAGGAATCCTCGGAGCGGAGCTGATGCCCGCCGAGAGAACAGGCGAGATCCTCCGGGAACCGGTCCTCCGCGTCGGTTAATTATCTAATCGACCTCTTGCGCGGACAATATCGCCCGGCTTCTTCGTCCGGTTCCTCGGTAAACTTCCGTCATCTAGCGGAACGGTCGAGCCTACGGCAAATAAGAACGTTAATTACGGGGATTCGCTGGTTGGAGGCTGCTTTCATTCGCCGAATGCCGCGGCTCTTCGCAAGTTCTTTGTACACAAGGTGAGTTTCGCAGCCAGAGAGACAGAGAAGAAGGGATGTTCTGGCTTTACGCGAGCCACTCTCTTACGGCCGCTTTAGGCGCGCGGATACGCGTATCGCGACACGCGTCTCACGTGTGACGGATAGCAGGTGCGCGTACGCACATCGTGATCTTAGATCGGACGACAGATAGATTTGTAGACGCGGCCGGTGTGTAGGAATCGGCGAGTCAAAGTTTAAGCAAAGTGACGTCACTGGTAAGCGAAAGATAATTCAAAACGACAGTGCGTCGGACAGCGATAAGAATGTGGAACGCAATCGCGTTGCGCGTCTAATCAAAAATTTCACTTTACGAGAGAAATTGCGGAGAAACCAAAGGTCACGCACAGTACGTCGATCGCTTGGTTTCGATCTTGTTGTAGTGGTTAACACTTCTAGGGAAACTCTACATCTGTACTGAGTAATTTTCTGACTCACCAAAGCCATCGACAGGCCATAGACAAAAGACAGGCAACGATGGCTTCGGAGTTTTCAGTTACCAGGTAACATTGCTAGCGTGCGGATCTGAACCAGCTCAAACTCTATTCATATTTACACAAACGTTTCTTTGTTAAATATATTTTACTATCTGACGATTTATCCACGCGCTTTTCTCTCTATCTATATAACCCATAACCGCGACAGATCTGACAAATAAATGTTACAGAGAGGAACGAGCAAAGAGGTGATAAAATCGATACGTGCAAGTCACATTGGACGACGCTGGATAATTTTCCTGACGCGCTATCGAAATTTCATTCGAAAATTCTTTTCGTAGATAACTTGCAATTAACTGGAGAAATTATCGAACGGAGGAATAAAGTGCGGAACGGAAGTTGTCTGGACAGTCGATGAAACGACGAATCGTATAAACCACGGCAATCTGTGGCTAAATCTTGCAAATCTGCCGGAACCATCGTCGTTGGTATTCATTGTCATCGGTTGGATAATCTGATGCAAAGCCTTGCAACCATTTGCATTCAGCGAAGCAACGAGAAATTGTATGCAAGCCATCGTGTAATCATATGGTGAACTGTCAACATGCATAAATTGAAAATTCATAGTTTCCGAGTCTCCTCCCATTTCTCGGACTTCGCCAAATTAGTCCAGCCAGTGGATAATGGACATTTCACTGAGCTCTCAAGGCCGATGTTTATCGTCGACGTTCGCGTTTGACGTTCGAAGTAAAATTCTTTCATAGATTTATTTCGCAGATACGCGAAACAAATATGAATTAAAGCATAAATTACACGAACTGCTTTAACGTACGATATAAGATGAATAACTAGACTTCGATAAGATTATACCTGAGACACGCACGCACGCGTTACAACAATAAGATTATTAGAGAAAAAGATTTTTCTTGAACTTTCGAGGGGGAATTTTTATGGATTAAACAGCAGAAGGAGAATTCTTGCTACGCTGAACGTTAGCCTTTTTCTAGACTACGAAGAACGTTGTTAAAACTTTAGATTTTGCAGGGAGCTCTGCAGATAAAACGTAAGATTCGTCTGAATTGAGGAGAAAATGGATTACAAGGTGGATGTTTTACTTCATTGAAATACAAATGAAGGCGGTAATTCGCGGGCAATAGTAACGAAGAGGAAGAGCAAGAGAAATAATTCGATAAGTACCGGAGATGGCAGTTTATTTAGCATAATTAACATTATAGCAAATTGCGAATATTTAGCCGTGTGAATTTCTACGATATTTATGTAAATTCTTCTGCTACGATTACCACGTCCGCTGTTATTATTCCCTTTTTATCAGTTTTACGTGGAACGTGTTTCTCGACGAGATCGGTAACGAAGAATTGAGAAATGAAAATGTCGACCAAGGCCGGCATTTCGAACCTTTCGAAGGAAATATAAAATCGAAGAATCAACTGCACACCGCCGATCAAACACGCACGACACATACGTCGCGAGACGCCAAATTATATCGAACGTAGTCTCGAGGCGCCTTCCGACCGAATCTGAACGCGCGAGCTTTCGAAAAGAAGATGCGATTCCGCGTGATCCCGTGGCGAAGTTCGCAACGACCGCAGCTACAACGATAGAAGGCTGGTGTACGTATTCGACGAGGGCAGCCGGTTCTTCCGACTTAATTCAAATTATCCGACGCGAAACGAGATGAGCTCGCCGGAGCGCGAAGGGTGTGCACTCGAGACGGCGGTCCCGTTATACAACTCGTTCGCGGCCTCCATATCGGCAACTCTTCCTTTTCTTTCTATCCGTCTTTCTCTTTTTTTTTTTCTTCGAGGGTTGCCACGTGTAATCAGCCGAAATTCCGCGCCGTAAATCAATACCCAAGCCCCTTCCGACGGTGCACCCCTAGCAACCCCCTGTCCTTCCGCCCCTGGCCCTTTCCATTTCCGAAACTTCCGCCTCATCGTCTTCGGAGGCGTTATTACCCGGCAGCCGCGGGCATTCTCATTTCCTAGCCGCCGAATTTTCCATTTTCATCGACCACCTCGACCGTCTGTTGCGCGAGGCTCGCGGAGAAGAGATTCCGGCTGTTTCCGCCAGGGATCAGGATTAATTGCCGCGTTCCTTCGCGCCAGCGGAGTGCCTTTCGTTCGAATTTTGCGAGACCGATGTGGTGATCGAATTACGGACAGGATGGCTGATGGAGGAAGATCCGACGACGGAGGGTCGAGGATGAGTTGTGGATGCTTGGCGTGGAATCTTCAGATCGGTAGCACGAAATTGTTTTGGCACCGGGAAGAACTGGTACGGAATTCGCTACTGGGATTGCCAGGGCTCGTTCGTGAAAATTGTTTGAAATCTTGTAGATTAGTTAAAACGCGGTAATCAGGGTAGCGTCGTTATTCGTGGTTTGCAGCGAAGTTTCAGTCGAACGTAGAGGCACGTATTTTCGTGGAACTAGCGTTTCGTCGAATGACGCGAGTAGCGCGTTGGTTCGAATTTTGCGGGGGTGAGCGGTGATCGAACTTTAAGGAAGATTAGTGGTGGAGGAAGATTTGAAGATGGAGGGTCAAAGAGGGCTCGTGGATGGCGGACGAGGAATTTTAGCACGGCGATATAAAACGGTTTTAGTGTTAAAGTGACCACTGTGATTATCTTCGCCCCCGTTAACGAAAATAGCTCCGTGCTATTACCGTAAATTTATAGCGAAATTTAACACAGACTTAGTAGCGATACTTCGTCATAGAATTACTTGTATTATTAATTACCATTTCTCGTAGAGTTCATGTTTTATCCATTGACGCGAATATAGTTTGGATCTTTCTGACGGTGATTCGGAAATAAGAAAAATTGACGATAGAGGAAGATTTGAGGGTGGAAGATCAACGAAGGCTTGCGGGCGATTCGTGAAGAATTTTAGACCGGTAATATAAAATGATTTCGACACCAGAAAGCTCGATGTGATTATTTTGACTCGTTAACGAAAATCACCGTAAATTTTGCAGCAAAATTTCAGGTAAATGGCAATATTTTTTCTATCGCCGGAATTATTAATTAGAATTATTAATTACCATCGCGTAGTTTGGTTTGAATTTTCTGCGGCTGAGTTATAATGGGATTCTGAGAAGTATCGCCTATCCTATTGGATAACACGTGCACCATTTCGCTGGACGACTTTCCCGTACATAGCTCGGCGAACTCTCTTCATCGGACGATAAGATGTAAGCTTAACTGCTACAATATCGTAGCACATAGTAGGACACAATATATAACATATTATCTGCTACAGACCTTTCCCCGATATTCAAATGAAAACCAGTCCGTGGATATCCTTTCACGAACTTTCAGCGTCGCCCTTTTCCCTGCTCTGACCCTCTCGCCGAGATTCTGCCAGCCAACCTTTCTTCGACTCGCCATAGACGAGTACAGTCAGTGAAGAAGATGCGGTTACTCCACTCGTACGTTTACATTTTTGTCAGAAGCCTCTCTAGTTGGCGATCACCGTTCATTGCTTTTTTATTCCAATTTCATTTAACTCCAATCCTATCTTAGTATCGCCGAAGCTTCTGGATACAAAGACTCGTAAATAGGAGATCGTCGCAGATCTTCACGTGCGAGATCATATCGTCCACCTTCTACGAAAGTAGAATTTCTAAAAATCCTCGATTCGGAGATATCTGGCACGAATTAACCCCCAAAGCGAACCGAGACCTCCTATGCTAATACGTCGAAGGAGATTAATAATTTGAAGATTTCAGTGTATCGCTTCCATCGATCGCACGACCAAGGATCGTCGATTTTAAGAGATTCGTTCGCTAGCGAAAGTTGACTACAAAGGTGAACCGAGAATTATTGGACGAGGAAACTGTTACTTTGAAAATCTCAGCGTATCGCTTCCACCGACTGTACGATCGGTCAGACAGAGCTGTTAACAGCTGTATGGAGATCTAGCTGGATCATTGGCCGTTTCTCCGGCTCGACGAAGACGAAACCAGGTCGAACGGTATTTGTTAATGTGCCCCTGCAGGAGGTTTTTCCGCCAACTCCTCCGAGAGAGAGTTTTGGCCCAGCTTTTCGACCAGAGATTTCCTCCGCTCCCTTAAAATCTCCTTCGTCTTCGTCAGGAACGTATCTTGCCAATATTCGTGTATCGATGTACGTGTTCCAGTTTGGTTATGTATCCTGTGCTCATTTTCTACGTCGTGTACATACATTTTGCTTGGTATTTTGCTTTGGACAACGTCTGATTCGAAAGGAGGATAGGTTTTCAGCGATGAGATTGTTGGTGTATCTCTACTACGTTGTCCATGCGTATACGAATACGTTGGTGCATCTGTGTCTGGCAAATTTATCGATCGCATTTACGTATATTTATACATACGTGAAAAATACAGCGAATGGCTACGTTTGAAATAAAAGTTGCGCGTCGGGTTTAATTGACTCTAAATCTAATTTGATTTTTATATGCACCTTTTAATAGAGCTTCGATTCGGTGCATCCTGCGTGTGTACGCGATATTTTAATATCGATTTTTATGAATCGTTAAAATATCGAGGAGCTAACGTGGCAAAATATTCGAAATTTCTCGTATACGTTCGATGTTGTTTCAAGAAGAAGAAGAAGAAGAAAATCATCGGAATACGTAGATCGCTGTATTTCATCGTTAAAGGAAAACATCCAAGCGATACTTTCTTTCATCTTAAAAAGATCATGGTACAACCATCGTTCTTTCATCCTTACGAGACAACGTTCAACTTTTTTCTGAAGTCTCGACTCAAGACCAAACAAGAGCGGCCATGTCTCCAGTGCATTATTAAACTCTCCGTGTTACACTGTTCGCGTAAGAAATTCCTCGTGCGTCGTGTTACACGACTGCTTGGAGAACAATATCCATCAATAGGAGACTTCCAGAGCCAAGACTACAGTAGTTGGAGGGAACTTCGCTCCGAAGGAACTTTTAATGCAACCATTTAGCCGCAGAAACATCTTACTCTGCAGCCGGGTATTCCAGCTGGAAATCTTGCCCTCTGGTCACCGTGAAACATTGTCGATTAATTTGTCGTAACGAAACGCGTCTTTAGTCTGAGTTCACGATTCCATTTCCGAAAGATCGCGGTGATAAGTCGCGCGCGAGAAGTACGCAAACTGAAAAGCGAAGTAATCGAAGTAAATAAAGTAAGTAAAGTAGGTAAAGTACGCGACTGAAGTTTACACGGTATACGTGGACAGATTGAAGAGGAATCGGGCAGATTTCCGGAACGACGATGACAGTAAGAAATAAAGCAACTGCCAGCGACGATTGCGGAAACTTTAAATAATAAAGCTTATTCCGCGGAGACGATAAGAATCGGTATCATCGCTGGTCGTATATATTTTTCTAGGAGCAGATTTTGTTAGGAGAATTATTTTGGAATACTTAAAGAAGAGTTTTAGGATGTCGAACTTCTTCATTTTCAAAATTTTGATAATTAACAAGTAAACGAATAGAATTCAAGCTATATTCGTAACTCTTTTATTTATCGAAAGATTGCAAGGAGATCCAGAGAGCAACAGGAGATACGGCTACCATGAAGAAATATGATCTTTACTTTCAAATAGCTAAGGCAAACAAATTCTCGAAAAAGTTCCGAAACCAGTTAGAGAAACGGAAGACGTAACCGCTATGAAAAGATCATATCTTTACGTCCTAATTACTGAAACGTACAAACTCTTAGCGCTTCTTAGCATTTCTATTTGCTAAAAGAATGCCAAATCCAATCACGGCAACAGAAGACGTAACCACTATAAAAAAAAAATCTACAATTTTCACGCCCAAATTACCAAACCACACAGATTCATAACGTTTCTGTTTTACTCAAAAAAAAAAGAAGAAAAAAAGAAAAAAAATATCCAAAAATAGCCAGAGAAACAAAAAAGAATATTAAAATACGCAAATTCGTGACTGCTATTTATCGAGAAATCTCGAATCTTTTCCTCTAATATTTCACTTCGCCGTGCAGTAAATTAAACGAATTTCAGGGGTAAGTTCAAGGATAAGCCGAGTCGATATCAGAAAGAGATCCCTGTTCGTTGGTGTGCTCGTTTCTCGACCCTCTATCAGCCGCGTGAACGCAGGATTTGTTGGACTAAATGACGCTGATAATCGGAGTTTACGGGTTGCCCCTAAGTCATCGAGCGAACAGCATAAACGAGCGACGAAGGAACCCATTCCAGCATCGTACAGTTTACTCGCTGGATCTCTCTGTCGACGACGGTATTAACCTTGTAAATCCGGGATATAATGCGGATGAGATCGCGATTCGCCTTTAACCCTTTCGCAACGTTCGTCGGCAAACAACCGTGGATTTATGGAAATTTGAACGTTGTGGTGATACTTCAATTTGATCGTTACGCAGACGGATGGTGGTTCAAAAATTGGGCGATGCTGAGCGCCGCAGAACGTCCAAAAAATCTGACCTAAGCCGACCCGATCATACCTCAGCATCGTTAGAATCACGATCCTACGCATATGCACATGCAATTTCACTTTCAATCGCTTACATCTTCTTTATATCGCACCATTTCCTTTTTCTTGCGACTCTTGAACCAGGGACTTGAGCCACGAGTCGAACGAAGCCTCACCACCTTCCCTGTGTCTGCAACGTGTCCGAAACTCAACGAAATTGCCGTCCCCTTTCTCGTGCCGGTCACTTTGAATTTCATCGCATTCGTTCGCAGGCGTGCTTACTAAGCGATATTTTCGTATCTTCGATATCGTGATAAATAGTACGGCGGGCAATATCTCGGAAATTTCTGAGCGTACAGAGAGCCCGTGCGAGATCGAATACAAAATCAGGGAAGAAGTTCGGTGGACGACGTAGCGGATCACAAAATCGTTTCCCCGTGAAAAATGTGAAACGCGATTTGCAAATGCGTCGTTCACCTGTGTGGTCTTCGTCTTATTTCCACGCTCCGCTCGGACGTTCGATTGCTCG
The DNA here is from genome assembly GCA_014737475.1 of Bombus confusus. NCBI lineage: Eukaryota > Metazoa > Arthropoda > Insecta > Hymenoptera > Apidae > Bombus > Bombus confusus. The sequence continues at coordinate 1,306,680 of JACXIV010000011.1, forward strand.
ATGGCTCGTCTCGGCTAACTACGAGCCAGCAGTTTCGAATAACCTCAACCCCCGTCGGCGTAAACCGACCCAGCCACGCGTTCCAGCAAGTATCCCTTCGCATAAACTCGCACACTCGGCGGTCTTACGTAGGCTGAAGCTGCGCTGTTCAACTTCATCTCGCGGCACCCGAAGGCAACCCCCGACTGGAATTATTAAATTCGCCAGAGTGCGTCGCTTCCTTTTCGTCGATAGACGCGAAGGATTTCGTGCGCCGTCGAAACGGACGATCTCGAGGCTGCCATGTCGACTCGTGATATTGCCAATGGTAGCAATGGGATGTGGGGTGCGTTGAATCGCGATTATCGTTTCGCGTACGACACATTTTAGCGACGGAAAGAACGAAATCGTGGGAGATAACGATTAATGGACTTCTGCTTTGCATTCGCGCAAAATAAATTATGTAATAAATCTTCGTTTTGGTGAAAAATAACGAACAAGACGAACGTTTGTTCTGCTTTTCTTTCCTAAACGATAACCGATAAATGTTCGATCTTGATTCGTGGGACGTAACGTACGATCGATTAGCGATTGTTCTGCAGCGAATTAAGTGGAAAACTAGAGTTACAGTCTTAGATTGGCAGATGTGCTTGAAGCGTGAATCATGAAACCAAGTAACGATAAATATAATTAGCAAACCTGGTGACGCGAACGTGGATCGGATGAGAAGGAATTTAATTGAATCGCAGATTGACGAGGATTCTTTGCAATGAGTTTTACACTGCGAACATGTCTCGCGTCAAGATCAGTAACAATTACCACCGTATTTTCTATGAACAGCGGTTACTATCCCATACGGAACGTGTATTCTTCGTTACTAGACGTTTCATCAATTATTCGCTGCATTTACGCGCGCGGTTCAATATAAATTATTCATTTTCCAGTGCCGATATCTATTTGCGAAATGTCGTTCAAGTCGACGCTGATCCATGTAGCTTCTTCGTCGAATGAACACACCGACATACCGATATCGATAGCATGGCAAAATTTATTCCGACGAATTGCCAGACCTGCGAGTCATTTAGTAACGCGATGTCTCGTTTTTAAATTTTCCAGCGGTTGTCAAATATAATTTCGTTTCAACGCCGAAGGGAAGAGCTCTTTGAAAGCAAAGATCCGCTGCAAAAATACGCGTGTATCGGTACGATCTATAGAACGATATACGAACTTTCACGAGACGAATTTTACTCGCATATCTTCGCGCAGACTTTTATTATTGACATAGTCATCGATATACTTACACTGTCGGCAGTCGTCGTATTCAAACAACATGCAGACTGCTGTATCGCAGAAGATCATGAAGTACATTCCATTTACAAGGAAGATTTTGCATATTGTATTAATGAAACGTCGATGGAACGCGATTCCACGTCGCAGCATTTGATGAACATCTTTTTACCACGACTAACGATAAATTTAACTATCTGCCGTCCGAAACTAACCTTTCGAATTCCACAATGAGGTCAGTCGTGACGTAACATCTCTGTTTCACTTACGAATATTTCCGTCCCGACTTTATTTAACCATCGAACTGCGACGAAAACTTTCAAACTCTTAAACGTCCACGAAAATTAGTCGTTTGAAATCGCCAGCGAAACAATATCGCGATTTATATCCGTCGGCGCACGGCACATTAATAATTCGTGTGGTGTTAACGACGACGAGCAAGCAATGGAATTATCGACGAATTAAGTCGAATTTATTTGGAATTTTGCGATTTTTTCTCTCCCTTTTTCCCCTTTTTTCTCTCGAGTTAAACGCGCCAAATTAGATTAACGCATCTGAAATGTTAAGGGCGATATTTAGATTTGCCGATGGTCTGCGGGAAGCTCGGTGACAGTCGACGTTTCGCTGAAAATTGCAATGATCCTGCAACGAAAATAGCTTGGAAACTCGAAACACGATTGACGTGACATAGAGTGACTGACGTTATAGAATACGCCGCCGCCATTTGGTCAGACACGAATCGTTACTTACATGGAAACGTCTATCGATGATCGCAAAAGTGGCTAAAAAGTCTAATTAAATAAAGTCCAATTAACGGTTCTTGATCGACGACGTCGAAAAGCTCTCACTCGTGTATCCATCTATTTCCATTCTATTTAGAGAAATTGGGCTTAGAAACTTGTGTTTTCGCTAGGAATTTGCTTGGTTCTGTTTAACGAAACCGAATTTTAGAATTTGCAATTTGGTGGAAATTTTTAAAAATTCACCAACGAATTGAATTTTGGCATTTAATGAAAATGTACTTTCTACAGGCCCGTCTGAAGAAACTGAGTTTTGCAATTTGCAATTCGGTTCGGTTTATTCCATACGCTTTCGCGCAAAGAAATTCGATTTTGAAATGTGAAATTTGGTAGAATCGTAATTTACGTGGTTCCATTTAAACGAATTGAGCTTCGTAATTTGGAATTTCGTGGGAATCTGATTCGTGCGATTTCATTTCAAGAAATCACATCGCTATCGGTCTGCTTAAATAACAACTTTCGCATACGATATCTTTTGTATCTTCCGTAGCTAGAAAAAATAATATTAAGATCCGAATGTAACCAAATGGCCAAATAAACATTTCACGCGTTGTCATAGCAAAACCAAACGTCTTGAGTGTATCATAAACCTACAGACAAAATTGAAAACTAAACTCTTTTACCAAACGCATCGACTGTATCGTAAAACAGAGATTGAAAAATAACTTTCCTTTGCTCAACATTCCGAGTATATCGCAGAAGGAACATCACAAAATAAAATTCTTTCGTCAAACGCATCGAGTGTATCGTGAAACGTAAATTATTAAATAAACTTCTCTCGCCAGATCTGCTGGGTGTGTATCATAGAACGAAGATAAGAAGATAAAACGTTTGGCCTAAATTTAGTCTGTTCTCTGGCTTAAACAGACGTTGAACGATTAGTCGGCACGTTCGCAAGAAATAAACATCTCGCAGCTGTTAATTACCAGTGTCAGTCAATCAACGCGCATTGTTCGAGTGGAATCTCGCGATGGAGAAGACGAGTCTCGGGCAGAACAGGAATTCCAAACTGCAGATACGGTTAACTGGTAAAATTTGCAACTAAATACGTGAGGCGTGCAGTGAGTCGTCCGCCGTCGTCGTCTTCGCCGTCGCAAAGTTTCGTGTTCCGCGCGAAATGAACTTTCCACGGCGTAAACACGACGATACGAGTCAATACTAATTACCATCTTCAGGCCGGCTAACAACGGCAGTTAACTTTGCTTTAAATTGCCGGTTTCCACGAAGAAGATCGACACAACCGGACAACAACTGGTGTACAGTGCACAAGTTGTCGTAAACGTGGAATACAATTTTTTTCACTTCGTTTTCCAAGCAAATCGAAGCTAATGATGTTCGGAATAAACGTGCGTCTGCGTGATTTTGTACTGGATAGGGGTACGTGAATCGAGCAGAAGATTATTCCGCGTGCGAAAATAAGTCGGAAATCAATACAATTCGAATACAATTTCTTCGTGCGAAGCCTCGTTCTCGGAGAAATCGAACCTGACAGTGTTTCTGATACACGCGCGGCTGGATAATCGTTTGCGCTGAACGAGGGTGGTTCTATCGGACAGGAGATTGGCCTAAAAATGAGTGGAAACTATGGGATAAAGTTTGCTCGTATACGGCTTTGCTTTCGAGGAAATCAACACATCGAAGATTCACGACACATGGATACACTTGGTTGAAATACCGAGTACGTATGATCGATTGGTGCATGCAGGTTATTCAAATCGTCTGATAATTTCCTGATATGGAACGACCTAAAAAGATTACAGGAATGTCGTTCATTTTACGTATACGACACGGCGAACCAGGTTCTACGTTGCAGAAAATGTATTCACGTTTGAAATTGCGAACATTTAAAACGCTCGTTCTGCCAATTTGAATCCTTCGAATCGTACGCTTACTTGTATCGCATTTGTATCAACGTCGGAAAGATCGATTTACGGAAAAAAGATGGTGATACGAGCATGTGACTGGAGCACGTGCAAAGAGAATTCTGTTCAAAACTACTGAATTAACCTCCTCTAAAGCGCGATAAAAAGTTTCAAGCGGTAGTTTCACTCGAATTGCGCGCAACACGTACGAATAATCGATTCGGCTTATTTTTACACGCAAATTCTGCAATACCGAGATAAGAAGAACAAAAAGAACGCGCGAGTTATTGCATGTACATTACTCGTTATTTTTTATTCGGCCGGTCTGTACGTGCGGATTAGAGAGGCCAACAAAGAGAGGAGAACGCGGAGGCGGGCGAATGAATGTAAAATGGAGTATTTATGTGTCTGTGTGAGGGAGGACGAAGGGTGAAAAAGGAGGAATACGCGTATGGTGTGGGTGAAGCGGGAACAAAGGAAAACGAATACGTGCAACAGAAAGGGGGTGGATGAGGGGAAAAAGGAAAAATGGACAAAGAGCGGCGAACTATCAGAAAAGGTAAGATAACGGTACGTGTAAAGAAATGAGAAAAAATCTTGTTTGAAGAAGAAGGAAAATAGAAATGTAGAACGGGATAGAGTGAGAAATAATACGCAGAGGAAGAAGAGGAGGAGCGTTTCCAGCGTCTTCCATCCTCTTTCGTGCGTTGAACTCGAGAAATTTAATTTTAAATATCTTCGGTTTAGGTAGATTAATCTCTCTTTTTTTTTTTTTTTTCTAGAGAGAATGTCAGAGCTGAATCAATTAACGTTATAAAAGATATACGGCGCCGTATGAAAAACTCAAGATTACCTTAATATCCCGAAAATGTTAAGGTATTAAAAACTCAAAGCATATTTCACCTAATTAGGCCTCTCGAATGCGATAAATTTTATCCGAAAGATTTTTTCATGAAGTATCGACTTCGTGAAACTTTAGGTAACGAGTTATTTCAAGCAGTCATTCCTACTGACTCGCCCTGTATAAATATCCTAATACCCACGAACGCTTATCATAGAAAATTTTAACGAGGCACGATTGTCACGATTATATTTGTAAAACTCGAAAGCAATCTGAAGATGTACATTGAACTTGCGAGATATTTCTTGCAAATATATACTTAGTAAGGAATTAGTATCCAGCATAAATAACCATGTTAAACGTAAAACGTGTAGATTATCAGCCTTCCTGAATTTTTTAACACGATCAATTTTTTAACATTTTCAACCGAATCGTATCTTTCTGTCATTGGACGATTTCTCAAGCTCGAAGGAAACGAGCAAGAGAATATCGATACGTGTAATTTCCCATTTGAATTTTAGACGATTTGTCTTAAAAGATTAAAGGAAACGCGTAAAATTCGAGGATCGCGACAAAGTTAAAGACGGTCCCATTGAATACTAAGCTTTATCAATATAATGAATAATTGACCGTTTAAATCCTTTTGTAATCACTGCGAAATATGTACTTGCATTAAATATCCTGTAATTTCTATGTGTATTTTCAGACCGGTTTACGTAATCGTGATAATCGAGTTTCGTAACAGAGCTAATTAAATTTGAAAATGTTTCGTACAACGCGTATTAACGTACTCGTAATAGGTTCGCGCGAACGTTCGAATGTTTCCGCGAGCCTGTGCGATACGATAAAATGACAGGATACAAAATTCAATGTGGAATTTTCTATAAGTTTCGAGATGAAACGTCGCAGTTCGAACATCTGCGATCTCGAGACGCGAAGACAATTTACAATGGCACGTGTTTACGCACGCAGCGGCTGTCGATGTACCTTACAAGTTCTCCAATGCGTGTGCAGTATACGCACGCGGACCTGCGACACATGTGGCCTGCTATTCAAATGAAATTCCTCTGAATTTAGTGGGATCGGGAAGCCCGTGGAAATCGACAAAGGGGATGATCTTATGATTTATCAGTCCTTCGTAATACATCGTTCAATTACCAACACGAATCTGTACTTTTATGGACGATCAAGATCAAATTATATGACATGTTTTATATCCAATACATTCGTCATATCCGACACGTCGTTCGATGTTTGACGCAGATTAGGAATTTCGAAACGCTTCTCGGAATTTTTCTCTGAGAAATAATTTTTCATGTAATTTTACGAGCGTTTATCTAACAGAGTAGTGGAATATACGAAAGCAGATTTAGCGAACTCTGAAGAGGTTGGCGACGTATAATTTGTGCTACTTAATCGAGAGACGTGAAATTCGAAGAGAAAATCGTTCTTTTATTCAGAACGATCTTCCGGCTGGAAAGGAAATACGAAATATCTTAAAATAGACAACGATCGGATTTTGGACGCGAATCGTGGCAAGCCGGTTTCATAAATCTCGTTTTGACGTTGATTCGGAAATCATCGGAAGATGGAGTGGATGAGACGTCGGACACGGAATGGAAATTCGAAGTCAGACGCACGAAGAGACAGAACGTACGCGCGGGGATTAACCATAATGGAGGTTGGGAATCGCGTGATTTATAGGTCGGTGGCCGAGCTGCCAACTGGAACGGAGTACCGCCAAAATTCTCGGCTCACGAAACCTTTCGACCGTCCCGGATAAATGGAGAAACCTTTAGCCGATCCTCGAGAAACGGCTTTTGTTAATGAAACAACCTGTAACGGACAGAATGCAAAATTGCCATTTTCCTCGTTGCTCGTTCGCATCCGGAGGTAGCTTCCACTTGCACGCAGTGTAATTTCCAGAGAAAATTGTTCGCAAGTTTCGAAAGTATCGCGATACTGCGGAACACGCTTTGACGAGTTTCGGAAGTCTACTGTCGATCGAATCTTTGCTTCTAGCAGAGTTTCGCCCTGAAATGTTAAGTTAACGTGTTAAAGTTTACGCGTCGTTTGTTTGTCAGAGATTCTTCCACGGCTGAGAAGAGTACATTTTTTTCGAAAACCGATACGTAGAGAAATATCGTTTACGTATGTGGTCAAAGAAAGGATCGAAGGAGATTTCCAATGGATGTTTTGTCAAATAGTATAATTTTGCTAGGTAAAATTAATCGGAAAATCGACCAGCTTCAGGCGTATCATTCTTCTAATAAACTGACGAATACGAAGAATGCGCGTTCTAACTGGAATTCCACGTTACGAGTCCGGCGAAAATAGAATATTTGTTTTACTTTAGAAGAAAGAAATGTTTTCACCGCGTCTAACTAAAATAACGCGCGAATCACACCGCGTGGAGAGATATACGCGAGATTCAAACCCTTTTTTTACAACTCTACGCTCGCAAACAAATACAACATCAAACATTCACGCAACAACTAGGAACAGTAAAGCACCGTGACGTTCTCAATTTCGTTTCCGTTTTCAATATCGCATAGTCGTTTCATTCCGTGCCACTTGGAGCAACAATCTCTCCGCGGCCGTTTCGCAAATCATCGAACGCACGACAAACTGCAACTAAACCGGAGCAACCACGACCAAGGCAGATTCACGCGTACGACGTGCTAAACGCATTCGCCCGGTAACTCGGCGAGCGATGTCCGTTAAAACGCGGTGCACGGTTAAAGCCGCATAAACTGGCTCGATCGAAATTTACGTCGTCATCTTGTCGTCGCATTATCGGCCGCCAGTCTGATTTACCCGAGCTGCTCTAGCTGGAGGACCGTCCGAGCCAACAATACGGAAATTATAATCCACTTAACGAAGATATCCGTACTCGTTAGAATTTCATTAGAAGCATCTGCTCGAAGGGACACGTAGACGACGACGACGACGACGACGACAAGGACGACGACGTTTCCCCTGGGGTTGTTTCTAACGAGGCCTGATTAAACAAGCGATTACATGGTTGCCGGTCAAGGTGCCGGCGGACTGAGGCCGTGGAAGCCTTAAAACCGTGCAGAAGACGAAAAAAAAAAAAAAAGAGAGGGATGGGCAGAGGTAAAAAAGGCAAAGAAGTGCGGAGAACAATGGCTTCTGGATGAAAGAGTTTGCAGGCCTTGGGCCACGCGAAGCTTTTCTATTCTCTGCGTATTTCTTTTCCTGCGCCTCTGTCTGTCTCAATTTTTATGTATATCCCTCTGTCCGCATGAGCGCGCGCGCGCGTGTGCGCTAGTAGCGACCGATATACTCGAAGATTTATTTAGTTCATAGATTTATTATATTAATTGTACATAATATATATTATGTTTCTGTGGTGGAGCTGCTTGTGATCATCTCTTCTTCGTTTTTTAAGACTCTCATCTAACTGATGATTATAGCGTGGATTGTAGGTTGCGAGGTTTTGATAGCTGGTAATTATGATTAAAGGATGGACACGGTGTTTAGAGTTACCGACGCTTGCCCCCTTTCTGTGACAAAGCTCCTTTTGTTATATTTTGTATGTTTCCGTTCCGAGTTGCTGCAAATTACTCGAAATAGGCTAATTGATAACCATATGAATTTTCTTCGACTTTTAGGATTAACTGGGCGATTATGGAATTTACCTACCGCAGCAGTGATCATTGAAATAACTCGGGCACCATGTCGAAACTAATACTGCAAATTCCATTATATTTACCTATAGATCAGTTCCAATATGTTTGAACAAAAATTGAACTGATCGATAACTCGGCGTGTCTTCTCAATTTTAAACCAAACACAAATGAGACGAGCCATCGCAACACCCATTCCATCTGAACCATCGTCGCTCTCGAGACGATGATTCACATATATCCCAATTCAACAGCACTTTGGACATTTTAACACCTCATTAAGAGGATCGTCGAGCAGTCTCGAACAGTCTGAAACAGCTTCGAACGTCCAAATACCCTCGTCAGTTTTCCTCAAAAATTAAAAAGCGGGAAACTTTCGCGCCATTCGCACGTTAAAGACCAAATCTCTCGCTCTCGATCGGATGACAAAGCGTGCAGCGCCGACAAGTCTTACTTTACCCCTGTCGACCTGCTGGCATTTTTTTATCGAACGTATCCGGCGAGTGAACCAACCCCGTCCAACTGGAAATCTCGTGGCGGTCGCAGACGCCGCCTCATTTCCGTCAAGCTCTGAACGTCCTTCAGCGGATTTCTCTCTGTGAGGGGCTGTGGAACGAGGGGAGGGAAGCTTTGGCTCCGGCGGAACAGTGGTCGTGTCGGTTTCGTCGTCGTGACGCGGACTAGTGCGTGCACGAACGAGCACTCGTCGTGTCAGGGATTGAACGTGAAAGAGAAAGAGAGAGACAAAATGGCGGAGACGTCTGCGTTCGAGGGAGGAAATGGGGAGGAAAGGTGACGAGGTCGAGCTCCATTTCTGGCTTCTCAACCCCGTTCTCTCTCGGCCCTCTTCTCGCGGTCAAGTTGCGTGACGTCGGCAGTTGTCTCTCTCTCTCTCTCTCTCTCTTCCTCGTTCTCTCTTGCCTTTCGACGTGGGTCAGCTCGAACGCCAAGGCTTGAAATTACTCGGGGAAAGGAAAGGCTGACTTCGGGATTCGATGCCGAGGTCTCGAGTCTTCTTCGTTTCTGCTGGCTGTTGGGATAGGTTTTGGAGGGTACGCTTCCGAGGGTTGTTAACCCTTTGTTTAAAGATTCTTTTACTGGCTACGGCAGGAGCCGGGTGCTTGAGCAAGTGCAGGTACACTGTGATCGAGCTAGAGCCGCGATTTTCAGGGAAGTTTGAAACATTAAATACCTGGCTGATTTACAGTGGCTAAGTATTTGCACGCCGTTACACGTACTTGCGTAGTATTCGTGTATCGCACGCACGAGCGTGAAATTTCGTTTCTTCGTGTACAGTGGACGTTCAAATTATCAGAGCCACCTGCACGGATTGGCGGTTTCACGTTAAAACTATCAGCTTCTCAGTGGAAATTCAGCTGCCCCGAATTCTTCTTACTCTTCTATGAAGCAGCGATGTTTCCAAATTGTAGATGTACCACGCGGGCGAGGGTGTTTCATTATTTTCGCACCGTGGCTCTAGCAATTCGCTCATCCACCGTACTGTACCGCTCTCGTATGATCACGAAAATTTTACATCATGAGAATGAGATGCAGAAGGCGGTAGAAAAATGATCGAAAAATGGGAATTCGTAGAAAAAGTATTTTTGTAGCCACTGTAATCAGGGGTACTGGCCACTTTTTCTGCATTTTCGACCGATTTGTCGATGAGAAGCGCGTCAACGGGAGTCGTAAATTCCCGTTACGATTTGTAATCGACGCCACGAAAGGATCGATCCGCTATTTTCGTTAGGACAATAGGGGTGGTTAAATGAGTATAACACTGTATCGATAGGTTATAATATAATATATATTTCCAACAACTTATCTCGCTGATAGCACAAATGTTCGTAGGACTTATGGTAAGTCCCGTATGTTGGTTACAATACGGTTTAGACGTGTGTGACTCGAGTAGTGATTCGCCAGACTACGATATTAATCGTAGTGAGTGTGACTCGCGAGTGATACGTTACGCGATTGCGGTTGAGTGCGGACACGGTATAACAGATGCACAACAGCGTCCAGTCACACGGAATATTAAGAACACACTGAATATTGAATTCGCAATGAAGATGGAAATTAGATTAAATAGTAGATTAAATTCGCGTTAAATCTCTGGCTAGATGACGGACGTATTTATACTGACCGGTCATTTGTAAGTAGAAATTCCAGAGAAAATGGGAAATTCATTACATATTTATTACTGTGCCTGCTTTTTATAACGTCTATCGATACCCGACTAATTACGGTTGTGCCTCGAGTGTCCGCTCCGACCGAGGGACGGACGTCCCGTTGCGTTTTACGAGGGGTAACATTTTCCTTGAATTGTCAAATAAAAGCAGCAATTGTCCGGTGTGAATGCCTTTTCTCGAGCCAAATATAATGTCCTTTTTGGTGCGCCGTAGGATTTTAGTACAATTAGTTTACGTGTACCACGAGATGAGAAAGGTTGAAGATGGCTGAGACAGAAAATCGAAGCGTCACGCGTTAGTTCAGATTCATAGTTTTACGTTTCTGTCTCAATTGAAATTCAGAGATTAGAATTGAAGTCGATAAATATAAATCATAAATGATACATACAGATATCATAATTTGTAGGTCTTGAATTTGGAAAAGAAATGACGCGTAATTTGTTTAAGGTTTGCTCTTTCGATTGAAAAATTCTAGCGTAACAGCGACGTTATACACCTGATAAGATTGGATTATTAAGAGTGTTTCTACGAAAGGAGTTGTTTTAATTCGTCCATTTTATACAACTCACGGCAAGAATATAACTCCAACGACGAGATCTATTTTTTTTCAACTTGCTGATATGTAGAGTTTCTAAAAATTCATGCAACAGAGAGTGCAATTTAAAATGCCAATTCTGGTATTGAATTCTCGGCTTCGCCTTCCATTCATATAGAACATTTCCTTCTTCTGAGCCAGAGAGCGCAAATCGTTACTTCTCGAGGACGAGCTTCAAGAAGTCAATAAAGCGAGCGAGGGTCCTCGCTCGTATCCGTCGCGTACGCATAAAGAGACTATAACGAGACGGTGATAGGCACACGAAGAAATTGCATCTTTCCTCTGTAGCTCCTTTTCCGTCGACAAACGTTGTTCGACCGATAAAGATCGAATCTCGTATCATTTTCATTCTAATCTTCCTAATTCTTCTCAAGTGCCAGGCAAATATGAGAACAAATTCAACATATTCTCGATATTCTTGTGTAATGTTGAACCACTGGACGATATAGAGATTGGAGAAAAATCAGGAACACAGAACTTTCAGTCGAAAAGATTTATATTTTTATTCCGATACAAGTTTAATAAATGTAAAACTGTTGCGCGATGCGCAGACTTTGATATAAATTTCATCAGAGTTACAGTGGCGGATAGAAGAAATCTTGAAACTGATAAGCTATGAATATTATATTAATTTATATATAAGCTACGAATATACTAAACATTTTTTACCATATTGATAATAATCGTCCATTCTGTGGTATATATATATTCTATTTATTCGCTGCTCTTACTAAATATAAATCCATTTTGTAAAATTATGGTGTCTGTTATACGTCTTACTTTGTAAACTTTCTTTCGTCTGCCATCGTATTTGGTCATACGTACATCGCAGTAATGCTAGTTTATTTGACTACAAAATTTCTGGACTTTTGTTCGGTTTCGTGTGACACAAGGGTTGGGAAAGGAAGGGGGTGAAATAGTAGACAATAACTTTGTAGTGCGCTGGCAAGCCTCGAATCAGGTAGAAACCCCAGGATTAGCATTCTTTCAACATACCACTGTGCCGTGGTTGAAGTTAGCCGAGGTTTAAAGTAGATAATAGAAGAACCAACCCTTAATTTCAGCAATAACGGTAAGCCTCGGAGGACGATAAAATGGCACGATTCATTTTTACAGGAAATTCATTTATAAATTAATTTACGAATAGGTGCGATATTCGCTTAAAATTAACGCAATAGCGCCAATCATAAATAACAAGCAAAATCGATGCTGCGTGTAATTTAATTATTAACGCGGTGATTTAATCCGTTTTAATATAAAGCAATATCGAAATAATCGTCGTTAATGTCCTTAGCATTTCTCGCGCGATTATTGTCCCTTTGTGGAAATCCGCACGAGTACTTGCTTCGAAACGTATAATTCTCGTTTCGCGAATTGTTACTTTAATACGAATTAATGTACCGTATACCCCGCGGAAACTAATTTTCAAGGTTTCGAGTGTCTAGATATAATATTTATTGTCGTTGCGCCAATTTTATAACGTACACGTGTAGAACCAAGTTTCGAACCCGAATTTATATAATTTCCTCCTCGAAAGTGTTGTTTCAATTCAATTAGTGCCTGCTTTTGAAATCTACAACGCGATATTGTTAAGTTATTAATAAATAACAAAAGCGTCCATACAGTTGTCCAATTTCGCAAATACCTGAAACTTGCGCGATTTTCGTTTCGTCGAAATCGAACGAAATCAAACAAACACGACGGAGTTACGTCAATAGTACTATCTATGTAGACAATCGAAGCGATACAATATGTATTATACGTACGTGTGGGTAGAATGTGTCAATTCTAATCCAATGACCAGTTACAAGCGACAACGTAAACTGCTATACCAAAATTACGAATATATTATATTCCTACTATCATGAAGGTAATTTAAAAAATCGGAAGTAGATAGAAAATTATTTTCTCTGTTAATAAGCACCTATTTTAACAAGTATTCTACTTTGGATACTCTATATATTTATGCTTTTGATCGTATCTTTACATCTTCAGATTCAGCCTAACGACCAAACGAAAAAGATTTCGATCCGGCAAGGGAATTAAATTACATTTTTCAAATGTGTATATCTCGCTCGCGATGGTTTCTCGATCGTTTCTGGCGCGTTACTGGAAAATCTAAGAAGCGATACTGCAGGTATACGTACGTTGCCAGTGGTTTCACCGACGACAACGCGTTCGATGGAGAACATCTCGAGAATTGTGTCGCGAAGCATAGATGTATCCCGGTTTCTAACCATTCAGAAAATGTTATACGTTTTACTGGATCCATGGCCGTATTGCGACAGCCTCCTGCTTCGATTCCGGCGAAACGACGCGACGTGTGTCTGTTCGATACGCTACAACCGTCCGCGATTTTTCAGTATATGGAACGACCCAGGGGGAGAGAGATGCCGCAGCTACTCTCTGAATCTCCGCCATTTTAATTGTATTGGTTTGCTCGGAAAGTTTGTAACAATCAACAATTCAACAGTCGATATATTCCATTTAATATATATCGTGGAATTGGAGGATGATCGTTTGTCGCGAATACAATATGCTAGTATTAATTTATATTTTACGTGTTTGTGTAAATTTATATTTTTGTGAATATTATGAAGCGAATGAAATTTAAGCAGAGATTCCTCGAAAACCTGAAACAAGTAGCTCTGCAACGTGCAGTTTATTTCGGATATTTCATATATTCTTGGATTTTGTAATTGTTCGTCATTCAATATATTTATTTATCAAAGTTTGACACGTCGAGATTCTTGGTTGGAATATTAAATAATTTTTGCGCCAATAAATTACTAGTGTTACCTAAAACAACGTTAATAACGTTATTACCAATTATCTCGCGCAACATTTTACCAAGGAACGCAAATGAATTATTACGAATGATTTTAATAACGTCACGTGCATCGTTATTCTTCGTAATCTGGTAAAGTACAATTGTTCGTCGATGGGAATTAACATATCGTTAAATTACGTCTTACATTCAAGTTCGAAGCGCATATGCTATATTCGCTGAAGTACCTTTTAATGAGCTCTTCCGCCTGTTTAATGAGAAAAATAAAGAAACGTTGGTAAATTATTGTTGAATGGACATTCTTTATTGCCAATTATTTTTAAGTAATTGCTTCTCGACGTTTTATCAGCATGTTCGAGTCCTTGGTAATCAAAAAATCCTTGTTAGCCACTTACCATGTTACGTCGCAAATATTACCTCTAATCGGACACGTGTAATCGCGGGGATATTAAAAATGACATTTATTTAAAAGCTTGCTTAAGCATCGATACATTGTCGCCATGTCGCAGTGCCACCTTACTGTGCAAACTTTCGTCAGAAAAATTCCTTCATCGCGTCTGTCAACTTCAATTCCTAGCCTCATTATACATAGTTAGCGATCTAGTTACAAGCGAGAACCGATATAAAATTCGCCATACTGTTCAATTTTATGTACGAAGAAAGTGAGCAAGTATACACGGCGCAAAAATGAGCTTCGCATAATATCGACTTGCCTATGCTTTTACTACTAATTTGTATTCCTACACACTTCATATCTTTCCCATCAATCTTCGATCTACGTAACGATCTACGTATGTATAAGAGTTTCTGAATAAATTTCTAGACTCTCTCTCTCTCTCTCTCTCTCCCTGTAGATTATGTTACATTTTCCCAGCGTACAGCGGCTGAGTTAATGCCACGTATTTTCATCGCCACAGTTTAACGCGTTTGACAAGCCCCAGAAACCATCGTCATCAACAAACCACCGTCTCCTCCACGGTACATTTATTTAATCAGCGTACTCGCGCGCGTTTCGTTCAGGTCGAACCCTGACTGCAGTTGTGTACAGAGACTTAAAGCGGCAGTATATTCATCGTCGCCGAGAAAAGTACTTCCTAATGAGCTCGCTCTTTTGCAGTCGGAGCAGTGAAAGCGGGAGGTGGCGGTTGCCGTTGGTCCTCGAGCGTAGTTCCATTGGCCATTGCAAACTGAATTGCCGATAATTGCTTTCCGCACCGCCTAAAATGATAATTAAATTCCTGGTCGCGCTATTACCCATGGCAAGCCATTGTCGTCATAATGGCCTTTCATGGAGCAGCGTAAGGGAAATCGTAGCTACGTTTAAGGATGTTCTGCAAACAACATCACCCCTGGCCCCCTCCTCCCCCTTTTGGTAACGAACAAAATGGATACTCTCTTCTGCAGGGCGACGCTGGAACGTGCAAAGTAACGTTTAATTAATCGCGCATTTATTGCCCGCGTTTTGCACGCTCGACCTCAAATAGCCTGGCCACGGGCGCTTATAGCGAACAGTTGCGCCATACGTTGAAAATTATGAGCCGCCCGAGTACCCGCAATACAGCTTGTGTGACAGATTCTGTCAAGCTGGAAAGAAGCGTCGAAATGCGCGAGTTTTGATAGCAATTTTGTCATCCGGAACCTCTTGCAGGCTAGTTACGTTATCATAGTAACAAGCCGCAAGTTACGTTTTACGAGTTGCTTAATGAAATGAGTAACAAGTTTGATAATGAAGCAAGTAGAGCTCTGCGAGTGAGTTTTGCAAATTGAATGTAAGATGGTAATTCTGTCGCAGGCAAAATTTCTAAAAAATGCTTCTAGCCTACGATACGCCGTTAAAGTGATTTTACGTGAAGCTATAACGAGATATAATGCGAACAGAAGCACGTCGATAAAATGATTATTCGAGTGACTATTTATTGGGATAAAATATCGTATCGAATAAGAACGAGGTTATTAGAATAATAATTATATATCTGAATAATGATTAAACTATAAGGCTAATTCTTTCGCTAAATCAGATTTCATTTCGTGAATAAACGTGGAACGAGATACATTGAACAACAATTAATATATAGTTGAAATAACATCGAGGAACGAGTAAAAATGGAAATCCTTTCCCAATAAAGATATTCGATACTTCGTTAAAACGTACTACATATTAAGATATCTAAAACGAATAAAAAGAAAGAGAGAAAGCGATAAAAATCCCGATAAAAATCTCTTTTAAACCATTATACATATATATATATATATATATATCGAAAGCGTTAAAGCTCACTCTAACGTCCGACTAAAATCCTCCCATAAAATACCACGGACCTCTCTCTGCAAACTCCTTCTACGACAAGAATAACAGCATTTCGCGAAGCGAGAAGCGGTTCCGCAATCGGACTTATTATTTTACCCGCTCATCGAAGAATTTGTGCTCGAGCGACCCTCGATCGGTGGAAGCTCGTGAAACAAACGTTTCCTCGAAAGGAGTCGGAGAGAAAATTCACTCGGCAAATCGTGCAAAGTGTTTACCAGGAACGATTGGTCCTTGCCGGATAGAGAGACGCGGCGACGGTGGCTAAGGGTCGCAAACCCTCGGCAGGCTCCTGTTATTGTTCAACAAGCTTATCGATTTGTCGCCAGTGGCCCTTCCCATTATATCCTGTAAACTTGACGTATAAACGGCCATTCTCTCGCGTTCTATTACGTGACCGTCGAGCCAGGATAAAGAGAAAGGATCCCTCTTAATCGCTGAAACGCGATACAAGGCGCAGCTACGCGGCCGACTTGCGACGCGCGATACGAGCATTGTGAATCGCAAGGAATTGTTCGGCTCGCGAGTTCATTTCCATTGACATTGTGCTTGCTCAGAGGAAACGCGTCCCCTTCTGTATCGATCACGGCACGATTCAATGAAAACGGGATGTTTGGTGCTTTAAAGCGAGATTTAGTATTCGTTACTCTCGCGTTAACTTCCGACGAGTTGTTTGGTTATATATATACATGCGTGTATGTATATATTGGAGAAACAATTTATGTATGTTTTTGGCGCTTTAGGGATATATGATTTTGCTATGAGAAGAGGCAGTCATTTCTGAAAGGTCAGTCAGTCATGAATGGGTTCTTTAAGTGATATTACGAAATAGCTATGAATATAATAACAATTGTTCTGCATAATATGTAAATCAACGCGAATTCAGATTTTATATGATACTAAGAGGAACGATATCTTTGGCAATAAGTTATGTAAATACTAAAACGTTTATCAAAATTCTAACGCAAACTCTACTATTTCGATGCCGCCAGGCTAAAGTGAAACTATCTATCTATGAAAAAGAATGACAGAGTAAAATAGGAGAGTAAATGAGAAGAAAAAACGGAAAGTTATTAAGCGATCCGCTTTTTATAAGCTGATCTCACGATTAGAAGAATTGTAATCAGCTCGTTATACCAGTCACATCGTTGTAGCCTGGATAAAATAATAAAATTACCATTTGTCTTCTTGTATCTATGTCGGAAATAACTTAAACAATCAAGATCTATCAGAAAAAGCCAATCAGTATTTTCATGTTTATTTGATTACTATGTATCTACACGTGATTGCCCGAAACAAACTGCAGAACCTAAAACAGCCAAATTGATTGAGCGATCAATTCCAAAAATAGTTAGTCGCGGGCCACTCACTACGAACTTCCAGTTCGCTGACAGTCGAAAACAAAAAAGAACAGCCATGAAATACGACGTCACGGTTGGTCTGGACGTGCGAGGTCAAGATTTCTCATTCATCTTCGACCATTCTGTCTGAACGGCCACGTGTTCCCACCTTTCATTATCAGCTTCGATTCGACGACGTACAACACTTTCGATGAACGAAAGAAAGCTGAATGGCGACAAAAATCGTATCGCGTGCCGAATACGACGGTCAATCGTGTTTCGATCGGAAAATCAATCAGATGTACAGAGATCGCGGTATGATTAGCGGTAACTAATAATTCAACAAAACTATTTTCCACGGTGATTGCTCGTAGATGAGATTTACAATAATTATTATGGACATTGATTCGTGTCGATTATCGTAGACGTTGATTTTAGGTGGAATTGCACACCGTTGTAATTACCCGGTGAAATTAACGCCATAGAGGTACAATTTTAATATCATGTGTATTCATAATGCATCGCAAATAGAACTGAACCGCCCGTTTGCTTCTATGTTTATTTGAACGCGTTATATTATGTTATACGATACAGGAAGGCGATCCAATTTTTACTGTTAGCGAAAGAGCCAAACAGCGAACAACACTCTGATATCTGTATGCTATCGATTATTATCTTCGATTTAAACAATGTTGCAAAGTACGTGATCTGTGAATTTTGCCGCGATGGCTCTTGGAATGGATAGAATGTTCCCTCTTTCTTTTTTAAGTAATGAACGTATCGAAATGGGAGAAAATATATGTTAAATAATTTGTTGTTCATGGCATGGAATACTTATAAATTGTATATGAAATTTCACTCGCGCAGTGTTTCTAGCAAACATCGTTTCATAAAAAAGATACGGTTTGAGTTTCTCTTAATACCAATTCAAAAAATAGGAAACAATTCTTACTGCGATTTATAACAATTTATGGTAATTTAATTAAAATAGAACAAAAAAATATAGAAGTATAAATTTGTTTTTAATATTTTTATACATACAGTTGTTGTAAAAATTTTTTATGAATAAGTTAGTTTACTACGTTTAAATTTCATCGACATAACCGTGATAATCGTGTCACGACAGTAATAATGCAGCTGCAATAAGTTTCACATAATATGCATAATACATTCGTAAATCTTTTCCATAATAAATGTTTAAATACTTTCACGAGCCACTGTATACGCATCAAATTTGTGATACAGCACGTGAATTTAATTCAATTCCCCACCTAAACCAAAGATTTCAATCGACAGAATGATTCAATACCACACACCGTTGTCCTGGCTATAACCAACTAAAAGAATCAACGTTCGAATTTAGCGCGCGCTATAGAGACAAGCGGCAAAGCTGTCGCGCTATTGGCCAGCCAATGGCGTGCCGGCGTTGCGCGTAGTACCGACAGACGTCGTTCGGTGGCGCTGGTTTCGCACAGCGAACACGCAGCAGCGGCGCACACAGCGCCGCGCATCGACAGAATAGAACGAGACCGGACGTGAGAGAGAACGAGGCAGACTCGTTCGCGTTCCGCCGAGGTGGTGCAGTTTTCCAGTGTCGCGTAGAGTGTAGTGTTTTTCTTCCTTTCCCCCGTTTCCGAGCATCGAGTGTTGTGTGCGTCACGGTGAAGCAAAGCAGACCCATCCCCCATGATCGAGGAGTGCATTTAGGTAATTAAGAATTTTCTCATACGGCCGCGCCCCATTAAAATGCGATTCTCGTTCCCATTGGGACGCCTCGCAACGAGGAACCGACTACGGTGCGCCACCATAGCGCACACGCCGTGCCGGTGTTATTACCAGTCCGCTACGTTTCTTCGAAATTAGTTGGGAAATTACGTGCTAGACTATGTCGCGGCGAGTGTTTCGTGAATAATCACGATCGTCGTTTTTCACCTCGTAGATCGTGTGTGTTCGCGGTATCGTACGCAAGGTGTGCACGGAAGTAAAAAAAAAGCACGGTGCCGCCGGGAGGGAGACGACAATTTGCAGCGTGGTGTGACGCCGCGTCAATGTCGATTCGTGTTGTTCGAAACGGTCGTTCCGAAGGTTCGTAAGCAAAACGGAGTATGTATATACACGCGGCTCTCTCCCTTTTTTCTTCGCTGTGCGCGCGGACAACGTGTGCTACGTAGAGACACGAAAATAATGGTGCGCTCTCTATATACTATCTTATCGCCGAGCTCGACAGTGGCAGTGAAACAGTGTTTTCGTTGGCCCCGCGTGTATCGTTTTATTTTCTTTTCTTTCTTTTCGTATTTATTTCAGTATGTATATAATATTGATAGCCAACACGACACTCGTAATTTGAACACGACACATGTAACGTAAACCCGAATACACACACACACACACAGCGTGGAAGATAGGAAGCTGGTGCTGGCAAATCGAACGATCGGTTCTTTTCCCCCCTCCGGATATTAACGAAAGAGGGAGAGAAGGAGAAATACAGAGCGAGATACGTAGAGAATGAATGGCCCTGTGTGTGTTCGTGTCTACGTGCGCGTGTAAGAGAGATAGACAGTCCTAGGCTCGCGATTGGTTTTCTCCCGTGACTGTACCGCTTCTGGTCGTCGACTTGTATCTGCGTACCTTTTTCCACGCATTCGATGCGCGCCACATATGTATATACTGCACCGCGTGCTACTGTCTCTCCGAAACAATGCTGCTTTTCGCTCCACGCTTTCGGTACCGAAAGTGAACGATGCCACTAATAACCGTAGAAGTCTTTAAACGTGCTCCTCTGGTAAACAATTTCAACAATTACGTATATTTTTACACATATTACGGTTTGAACATTAATTTTCGTCTAATTGGATTCCATGTAATAATTATATGTACATCACGATGATAAACGTTTATCGTTGTATGAATGCTAAACGATTTAATTTTCACGCTCGTGGAAGAAATAGTACGTATAACATACGTTTACCTACAAAATGGCATCGTAACGAGGAACGTATTTTTTTTTTTTTTCTTCTTTTTTTCTATGTTACGGTTTATCTTCGAAATTCATAGTGCACAAATCACGAGTTAAGCGGAATAAATATCGTGGCGTAAAACTCGTTGGGCGTTGCATTTATGGAAAAGCCGGTTCGCGTGTTATATAAAGACTCTCGGTTCGTTTGTAGTGCGAATCAACTGTCGGTGAAAGAGGGAATTTTGCACGAATCAGTGATAAATTGTCTCTAGCTCCGTTTCTTTTCGTAACATTAGAATATTCGAATTTCTCACTGTGACTCATAATTCTTAAACATTATTTAATACAAAAGAAAACAGAGAACGATAACTCTGCTTATAGTACTTGTGTGAGTAACATTATTTGTTATATACATAGAAGAAAAGTCCTTTTATGTATTGACAAATATAATCACCAAAATGAAACATCCCTTGAGATTGGTATGGAAACAAGAAAATACTGACCACTAAAATATTACATCTAAGAAAGGATAAATTGCACAGTCATACTAAGATACATTTGACATGTTGGTATGTATATGGTATAACGCGAAAAGTACTATTGCAAAATAAACGATATGAACAATAATTTTCCCAAATTTTTAAGTAACTTCATTTATTCAAGAATGTAAGATACATAAAAGATAGACGCAAAATTTGAAAATACAACGTCCATTGCAATTATATCCTTTCTTTCGTCTCCTACGGAGAAGAACAGCAGGGTTAGATGAATCTGCCAAAATTCACAGTGATCAATTCCATAAATTGAAAATAACGACGGATGTCGTTACACTGCTTTCTTTTTTATTTCAAAACTAATCTAATATTGTTAAATTTATTAAATTTGAAATTCTATTATTAAATTATGAAATTTAATATTATTAATATTAAAAAATAATTAACTTATCGCGTATTACGATTCATAACTACGACTATGGCGTTCAAGCAGTCGTTCGGTAGTGGGGCAAACGTGTAGATTAACAAATGGTGACGATTCCACGCACCGGATCCTTGCGGATTATGGACGAATAGTGTGATTGCGTGAAATTAGTCGCGGCGGATCGTCCGTGAACGTTATGCAATGTCTGGTGCAACGACCTGCGTTACATTGGAAAAACGAGGGTTTTACGGGCAAAGCGGGAAGAGTCTATCGC
Organism: Bombus confusus; assembly: GCA_014737475.1. NCBI lineage: Eukaryota > Metazoa > Arthropoda > Insecta > Hymenoptera > Apidae > Bombus > Bombus confusus. The sequence continues at coordinate 1,328,464 of JACXIV010000011.1, forward strand.
GCAAGGATCGGGCGCGTGTTCGCCGGTTTCAAACGATTGGACCATTCGCGTTCGTTAAGTCGCACACAAGCAAAACGCGCGTGCGTATAACGGAACGCAGATTGCACTAAATTCCACAGTCCAATTGCATTGCGGACAGCAGCAGAGCGAAACGGTCACAGTCGCCCCAGTGTATAGACGCGTGGTCGATTAGAAAGACAGCGAAGGCTAAATATAGTGCGTTCGTGTTAACAGAGAGCTTTTCAATTTGTTAGTCGGATATACATCCCCGTTCATAAGCATCGCAACACTTCTGGGTTTCGTTCAACACGTGGTAATTGCTTCAAATTGGTTCGACGGAATGATTAATCAATCTCATTGCTACGTTCACGGTGGCTCACGAAAGTATTGAAACACTCGTACATACATTTAATGAACATTATGTGTTTAATTGCGTTTAATTCCTTTCTCGTTCATTTTCTTCTTCACAGTTTTCCTTGGCAAGATGGTCAATTAATTTAGAGTAATTGTGAAGTAAAGAGCATATCAGGTTTCTTTTAAGGTTTCTTTCATTCTGCGCGTTACACGAAACATTTTGTAATTTCATTAACATTGTAACGAGCCTCTGTCTCTATTTTGGTAGATATATGTATGTGTGTCTGTTGCCGTAGACATATTTACATAGAGATATAGAGAAACGATAATACACGTGGCGTGATAATAGCAATGACAAGAAACGGATAATATCTATTACCCGTGTTTATAAATACAAACAGCAGTGGAAAAAGTAGTTCATCAAGTCGAAGCTCACAGTTAGTACGCGTGTACTCCAAACATATTTTCAAAATCGTGTTTGTCTGAAAAAGTGTTGTTTCTCCATTTTCCATTTATTCGTTCACGAGGAATCGCTCCATGCTCGGCTGTACCATTAATTACCAGATACCCTGTACATCTGGCGATGAGTCGTCGTCATTAGGATCTATGGCACTTTATCTGTTCTGCAGATTCTTTTATGTATGAGAGTTTGAGATGAAAGTTGGACCGCGGACGTATTTTCGTTAATCAAGTCTTCGTATTGAAAAGGTGGGCAAGTTAGAGAAGAGACACGATATTTACGACACGAGTGGTTGGTTCGTTGGCGCGTCTCGGATTATTCAAATCGCGTATTTATTTACTTTAGCCATTCAATTTTTATTCTTCTGTTTTTTCAATCTGGTTACCTCTTATTTCTCTTGGAAATTAATCTCGACATGATTATAAAGTTAAATTGAGTTGCTCCAATTTTTTTCTCATCTCTTTTTCTTAATTGCGCTCGTATTGCCGGAGAGAATACGTACTTGTCAAAGACAGGTCTTTTGAGATTTTGTTTTTAATTTGAGTAACGAATATCAGATAGATAGAAGTTTATTGTTTCGAGGTTATTTTGCCATGAATCAAATGGTGCATAATTTTTCTTATTCTTTTGTCGTTCATCTTCTTGTTCATAATTTTCGTCGAAAAGATAGGAAATTCATTTAAAATAAATGTATTATAGTATACCAAGTTCCTTTTAAGGTTTCTTTGATTAATTAACTGCCGCACAGACGTTCCTTAAATACAGTCTAACTTAAATATTTTCGATTAACGCGTACGCTGTGCAACCGTTCATTATCGCACAATAGATACATTGTTATTGATGATCGATAAAGATCGAATAATCTGCTGTCCTCATCTAGCAAAAACTCGTTTATGCGCATGGTAGTTAGGATCTAACGAGCAAAAATACTTGTCTTTAATCCACGTTTGCATGTTTTTATCGGCGTAGCAGCGTCAGTGCCATCTGTCAACGACACGGAAAATTTATTGAATCGAAAAAAGCCGTATCGTTCGACACATCAATATTACATTATCCACGCTTGTTCGAATCGTTGCTCCAAGTTTCATTGATCACGAGGATATGTTGCAACCAAAGAATGAACGTGCGGTAAATGTCATGTAAAATTGTGTAGTGCGCCGGTACAATGATTTTCAATTATCAAATGCTTTAAAGCAGTGTTGGAAATAAAAATGATTTCGGGAAAAATTGTGAGATACAATTTTGGGATATAAAATGTGAAATATTGAAAACAGAAAGCGAGCGCGTGTAGTGCGTTGAACTCAACATTAAGTACCTTGTAATAAACATGTAAAAGATGCAAGCTTGCAATAATTTCGAAATTTCACGTTGCAAACAATTACGGATTCCAGTGAAAAATGTCGAAAGTCTTGACATATTTAACACGTTTCGTGCTTATAGTATTTCTTTTCTCAAACGAAATTGCTTTAACAAGACTTTATTTGATAATTATTTGTTGCAACATATCTCTCGACTTACTTCAATCAACGTATATATAAGTCGTACTAAAGATATTTTATATTTTGCGTAAAATTTCCTCCGTCGATTCGAATTTGGCGCGCTTAGTATCAACCGATATCTCGCATTCGCCATATTCTCAAGCGACGTCCATTTCATTAACCATCTTTGGTCGGAGTCTCATCAGGAGAGAATACACGTTAAAATCGAGAAGCGATCTGATTGAAAAGATCTTGCGTCGGAGCGGGCTGTATAGCCGGCGGAAAAGTGGAGCATCGGTCAATATTACGCGCGCGCAAGTAATATCGCGTAACGTATACACCGCGTTATTGCGCGAAAATGCTCGGTTTGTCGTTAAAAAAAAAAGATGCGGAATACCGTTCTCCGGATCGATATATCGAGGCGACGACGTTGAGAAAAAGGCCTGACCGAGATATAACCGTGACTCTTAGCTCATATGATCGCGTGCAAAGAGACCAGTGTCTCTTTGTCGAGGCAAAGTGTTTTCGCTACGTGTGTACTGTACACGACACGCAGCAGTCGGACGTGCCAAGCGCGTTCGCAACGACAGAGCAAGAAACCTGTCCGACGCACTTTTAGCAGCGCGCGCGCGGCCCATAATGCGATGGAGTGGGGGGTGTCGAGCCAGGGGCGCAGCATTGAACGCGGGAACCCCTTTCCGTTATTAGAGAACGTTGAATCAGGTACGACCGGTTTCCGCGTGTACTGGGTGATTCATTAGAAACGGATCAAGGGTCGTTTCGTTTGTCTCGTTAGAAACCAGGCGGGAGAATAGTTCCAGACGTTGAGCGAAGGAATGATTGTTTGGGTAGAATGAAGCCTAAGGGGAACCTAAACTTTAGGAAGAATAAAGTTCTTTATTCCTATGTGAGGGATAAATTTTTATGTACGTTGTGATTTAGATTTATTCGTCTTCTGTACTGGAACGGAGGATCAGTTACGTGTGAATAGGAATTCGAATAGCTCGTTTTCGTTGTTGCGTTAGAAATAAAGTGTGAAGCTTCGAGCCTTGAGGGAAGGAATGATTGTTTAGGTAGAACGAGGACCAAAGGGAACCTAAACTTTAAGAATGAAGTTGCGTGCGAGGGATAACATTTTATGGACGTTTAAATTTAAGCTTGCTTTGTCTTTTTTTACTTGAGTGAAGGAACAACTATGAAAGAACAGAAATTCGCATGGTCCTTTTTTCATGTTTCCTGTTTTCTCTAGCCACTGCGTTAGATTTTGCTATTTTTAATTTAAATTCGTCCCGCTCTTTATACTACGTTAAAAATATTATTGCGAATGTTTCTAGCGCCATTGCCAAGCGAATTCAATTGGAGTGATTTCGTTTATTTGATAATTTCAATCTGAACAATGTCTCCATTTTCATCGCACCTTCTTTGGAAATTATTTATCTGAAAGATTATTTACATACTTGTAGTTAGAATAATTATTACCGCGAGAACATTGCACTGTATAATGGAGTTAGAAATGATAATTTATGGACATACTCTTAATTGAATAACACTATATCCATTTGTGCAGTGACCAGATAACAATTCCAGCAATCTGGCCGTTATATATATTAATACCGCGAGTGATGATAAATCGTGAATGGCCGAGTCGATAAAACATATCTTTATATACCAAATGACGGTTACGATATGCACAATCTCTGAAATTTCCATACGAAGAATAGAAGTAACAATAATATTAGTTAAATCTGCGAATTATTGCTCATTGGCTGGTTTCTCGGTAATCGAACCTCGTTGACGTAATCGAATAATTAGAAAATGAATAATAAGAAAAATTCAGTCTTGGAAATCCATTATCAACGTGCGTGATAGCATCTCATTGACGATAGGTGAATCTTTATTGGAAATTAGTCTTTAATGTATACAGAGTTTCATTAAGAAAGATAGGATCTAGACATTTTCAATTTTATTCGTACACGTCTTTCTTGTATCTTATGTTCATTACAATAGAAACGTTTAGAATGTAATATAGTTAATATAATATAATCATCGTAGATACCTAAGATATCTACATATATATACGATATAAATATACATACATTTAATACATTATTCATTGTATATATGCATCATAAGTCGGTTTTAATTAATTATACTTTACAATTACGCGATGAATATATCGGAGAGCTCAACGGTTCAACGATTTAAATTACTAACAGGCAATTGTCTCGACACAGGGTGGAGAAACTAGAAACACAGGATTTTTGTAATATTTACTATTAGCTTAGAGTTATTACACCTCGCCGTGTTTATTCGATGCGAAATTACAAACGTTTAGAAAGATTGAATATTCTGCAAAATTTGATTCTCTGTTTCTAGATAGAAATAAATTCCATTTTACGATTGAACATTGTGATTCTGCGCCATAAACACAATAGAGGTAAATACCAGAATTACAGATTACCGTTAGAGCAATTTGTCAGAAAGGAAACCTTCCTTCAGCATGGAGAAAAGAGTTTCGGTATTTTCGTCATTGTAAATGCTGGTATCGAGCTCCTAAGCGTTATATTGCTTAAATCCGGCGATAAAATTTTACCTGAAGGTTTAGACAGATCCGTCGTTTGCCACGAATGTATTAGTATCTTAACAGCAAAAGAAACAAATGAATCTTAGTCTATAACTTTTCCTTGAAGCACGCTAATAACAACGAGTAGAAAAATTCCGAAACTTTTATTCGCAAAGGAAATCGAGCGAAGCGAAACGATTAGAAAGTTAAATGGAAATAATAGTTCTTGAACAAATATCTATGGAAATGTGCTCTTCTGCCAAAAGAGCGTCGAACAATTACAGTCATTTTCTTTCGATGGTAATGTTGGTTGCATGACGCTTCGCTTGATGATATCTTCTATTCTAGTGGAACAGCATAAATTTCGTTTCACTATGTATTTACCGTGTATCGAAGCTGGATTGTCCTTCGGAATGGCTAGTGTAGTTCCTTTCTCTGTGTCATGGTTGCTGTTGATCCAATTTGTAACCGATGCTAAATTTGTTCAAGTGTCGCTGTTAGTATTAGCTCGTTTGAAAAATCGCATCGTTTTGTGTTTTATTTTTGTCGTGTAGTCGGGTAAGAAATCTATTTAACTGGTGTTCGTGAAATAGTCTTTTTAAATTTAAGATTATTTTAAGCTCTACTGGACTATACTTGAGATCGTGTAAGATAATTTAATACAAAGAATATAATTTACTTAATCGAGCGTTCATAAAATAATCCATGGCTAAAAATTATTCTAGATCATACCTATTTTAATATCATTTCACCTTCTCCGGAAGTATTTTGAATATTTTTAATATCATTTGAAACGATAAAATAATATTTAATATACCGTCTGAAACAGTCTGCTCTAAAAGAATTATATCACGAACACTCGATTAAATAGATTATATGATAAAAAGGTAATTTCGCCCATAAAGATTTATATTCCACCCATTTATATTCCCAAGTTTCAAATTATTCTGCAAAGACCACGTGAAATTGTTCATCGTTGAAAGTTTATTTCGTCGCAATATTCTAAAAGCCGATCGCTTCGTTCTCGGTTGAAAGTGTACTCTCCATTATTAAAGTTGACATTAAGTAATATCGAACTTTTATTTATAGCCTTTTGAGTCGACCGGCTGAAGTTTCTTTTTGGTTCATCGAGTCTTCTTAAGAAATATTCAAATTATTTTCTGCAATGGATCGTCTGACATTTCCCTCCTTTGAACGCCGTGACAAGTTATTGCATTGTTAGCTTACTGTCATGCTTTCTTGATTTAGAAACCAGATGTAACCGACAAATCTCTGCTCGAGTTGCCATTTTTTCCAATTTACCTTTTCGATAAAGTAATTGCAACAAATTTGCTACTTTCTGTATATATAAATGGCGACATTTAATTAATTCCAGCTTGCGGTAGATTTTTAACGGCGTACAACGCTTGATTTTCATTATCAACACGCTGGTAACATTACGGTCACGTTGTGAGGAGGCGTCTGAGCGATAGATACCGTGTGACAAGATACGAAGCTGCATTATATGTTCTGAACATTTCATAGTTAGCAAACAGTAATAGAAATAAAATATAGTTAAAAGAATTATATCCTTTTTAATATCAGACGAGTTAAATTGGTCGAAAATGCACGTAGAATGAAATCTATTGATTGTTACGCGTTATTTATACACGTTTGGTATAAAATTCTTCGCTTATTCTCCGTGTGACTACCTTCCAGGTATTGGTTTCCCTATCCGTGATCTTTCATATCAGATGTCTAATAACATTGTGCAGTATCATCGACTTTATTTCTAGCTTCAGTTCATAGATGGAAATTGAAGAAAGAAATATCGATAAATATCTTGCAGTAAATAGAAAAATGAAATTTCTCCGCCCCTCGTACCTCCAAATAGGTATTTTCTACCAACAGTATGTTCTCCATCATCTTCGTTATAAATTTTCTTAATACTCGATACATTAAATTCATAGAAACGTTCATCTTCTTCGTCTCCGGCGTTGCCACCGCGTGTGTACTTTCCGAAACTAATTTTTTATTCCCTAGAGAAGATATTTCACCGCAAAATTTATACAAACGCTACAAATATTAACGCTTCAAGGTTTAAACCCTGGCAAAAGAAAATTTCTACGCTCTAGTAGAATCTTGTGTTTTCCCTGTATAGCGTTACGTACGAACACTTTATAAACACGTCATTTACGCGCCTCCTCGAACAACCCTCGCAAAAAGTCCGCGGCTCGGCACAGACGAAACACTGTTGCGTAAAGTAAAGAAAATTCCCTGTACGATCTTTGTGCTTGCTAAAGCGTCGTCTTAAAGGGAAATTGACCTTTACCGCGTGCCCAATAGGATATCGCGGAATTTCAAAGGGACAGAATGGTAAAAGGCGAAGCGGACAAATTAGATCGAGCAGATGGCTGTATGCGTGTCTTGTGTATCCGTGTGTGTGTGTGTCACGTAGTGCGCACTTTGATATTGGCTCGACGACATTTCCCTCGCACTTTTAGGTATTTATTGCCTGACCTGAAAACTGAACGAGCGAAGCCCTACATGCTCTAGGCACTACACATCATTTGCTCAGCAATGACTAACATTTCGTAACCGTAAATCCCTTTATCTGCGCTTTATTACCATTTTACTGTTGGAATTTTCTCGAACGATCCTCGTAACCTTCTGGTTCCAGCGTGGACGGACTCTAAGAAGTTTTACCGGCTAAAATCTGTTCCGAACAGCGTGCAAATCGCTGTATTAGCTGCAAGGGGATGGAATTCGCGTGACAAAGGCGTATTAGGAATTCTCGTTTGATCTAATAGCGACGGCGGTCGTGTAATTTATCTTATCGCTGTGTGTTTTTTCTCGCTTAAGCGCTAGGTATTTCTTTTTTTTTTTTTTTTTGATATGTTTTTAGGGATTTTCTTTGCAGCAATGTACAACGCTACATGTTTTATTTGAGGATAGAAAAGATTACTATTACGAGAACACATGGCACTTGAAAAACGCGCACGAAATAACGCGCACGATAAAATAAAATTTACCAGAGTATACGATTCTCTTCCCTTTGTTGGATAAAATCAACTTGGATAAAAAACTTTTTTCTTCCGAGCATTAGGATTCTCTTAGATGTCCTAAGATTTTTATGGTTTATAAAAATGTGGGATATTTCTAATGTTAGTTTAAAATTCGTTGTTTGAAAGTTCGTAATGTATGGACTATCAGCAAAAATATGGGCGGATTTAATACCGAAGTACCACAATAGGATAATTCTGTATCTCTCGCTCGTCTTCTTTTCGCTAATTCCATGAGATTTTGTAGCTCTTAAAGTAACTTAGTAGCTCCGAATTTGCTTGAAGCGGTCGTTAATAACATAATAAGATCGTGTTGCTTCTCGTGATCTAAATTTTATTTTTATATATTCCTGTGCAGATTATTTCATCATATTTGCGCGATTAAAAAAGAACAAGGAATTAATTTCAGCTTTAAACTTCTCGTTAGTAAAATTCATGAAACTAAAATGAAATACTCGTACTATTCCGATCGAAAATTGACGGGGAAATACGATGAGAAATACGATGGAACAACTAGAAAATTGGCTCGATTTTATATGTTTGAATTGCTTTGTATGAAAATTCTATTGTTCGTATTGGAACAATTTATGACAATTGGTATTTGCTACGTTAGAAAACTCGACGCGACTCGAAAATTTCTTTCTCAAGACCAATACGACAAACGTTCGTGCTCCTCCTTTTTGGCTGTCTTTCCTTTTAATTCCATCCATAATTCAAAATATTATTTGATGTACACTTCTATTTATAATTTCATTTGGCTCTACTTAGGAAGCACTTAAAATAGATTTACAACCGCCGGCTATTTGTTATGTTAATATTTAGAATTTATACGACCCAGTTTTTAGATTACATCCTTTAACAAAATTTATGTGTTTCAAGTAGCGTTATATATACCGTTTCCATTCCGAATTCCTCCATAGATAAACAGTATTCTAAATACGAACATACTTAAAAAATATGTACGAAACGCCGCGACGATCTGATTAAATATTATATAAAAATGAATTATTTTCAGAATTTGTATTCCTTTTTGAAAAACGAAAGATACGTTGCAAAAGGTTTTCTGCCTCGCATACTCTTCGTATCGAATAGTCTTTTAAACTTTAAAATTGCAAAGTGATGCATAATATGTTGGAATACTAATTAAATAACGAAGTCCGTATAGTTGGTTGCAATGTTGTCATAAATAGCGACTATGGAAATTTCAGAGTGAAGGACATAAAATGATGTGCAAGTCAACGATACCTAACTTACAATTAGTGTCAAACGAAGCCATGCTACATCGCTTGTACAGCTTTAAATTATCTTTAAACGATACTTTGCAGAAAGTTTCCGGACTATTTCAGAATTGTTAAATTATTCTTTACTGCGAAAACAATTTTAACGACCACGACGATCAACTCCATAAATTGAAAAGTATTTTCTCTTGAACTATCTTTCAAATTCGTCGTGCAATTTATTATCTTATTTGTATCGCGTGAAAAATTGGCGAATGGTAGGGTTGAACAGCTGAGACGCTGAAAGTTTGAATTTATGAAAAATTCCTATTTTCTAACGTTTGAAACAAGCGTTTTATAGCAACTCCATTAGTTACCTTCGCGAGACACGTCCCACACACGTACAAAAGGCAGCGCACGATTATTGAACATATTTTTCTCTCGCGTTGCCGTAGGGTTTCTTTGTGACAGAAAGTTATATTTAAGTGGCTTCTATACACGTGCACGTAATGAGGAAGAGGTTCGTTAGAACCAACAAAGAACAGACAGCCAATGATACACACACTCTCGGTTAACGCGTGCGAGCCTTGAAAATAACGTCAATCCGAAACGGCATCTTCTTTGTCTCTTACAACAGTGAAAATCAGGATACAAATTTAGTTACGCGGATTCGTTCCAAATAGAATTGCTCAAGCATTCGCTATTATTGAGATTTAAAATGTAATTCTAGCGTGTAAATGAGACTCTCAGCAGCCAAATTGATCAACTCCACCTTTCGTTAATTTCAATTTTCTGTTAAAAAAAGAATAAGAAAGATTACTTCTGCGAGTTAATTTATCACAAGAAGATGTCAATAAATAACAGCAAATTCCAAGGTAAACTTAAAAAATAGCGTTTTGCAGCAGCATCTTTCTCTGCTTTTTTTTATTTATGAACTTGTTCGAATAATAGGCTCGAATAATACGATAATAGCCAGAATTTCTTTGAGCAGTTGCGTTTGGAAATTATAGAGCGCACATTATGAACGAATTACGGGACAAACAATTTATGTAAGAAGAAGTCGCCAGTCTCTTTTTCATTTTTGGTTCACGCAGTAAATAGATTCGGTCATCAGACGCCAGACGTCAATGGAGCACCAACTAAGATCTCGTTTCAGCAAATGAAATCTTATTATAGCGTCAATTTTAACTATTTTTCTAGAAAGAAAATTGTGAGTATTGCCAAAAGCTGGATAACTATATGCGTGAAATACTGATGCAGGGAACTATATAGATTCGTAGTAAGAAAATCTCAAAAGGACTAAAAACAACTCGTAACTTTTACGCTCTGCGTGCGTTCATCGAAGGATACGATTCTAGGACACATTTATTCGCAAATTTATTCTAAATTTGTCAAATTTATTCCAACGTAAAAAGTATGCAAGAAGAGGGGACGAAAATTCAAGAATTCTTTTAAAGCTAAAACTACGGGAAAAGCCAACGACAGCGATAAACGAAATACAATGGAGGAACGGTAAGATAAACGAGCAGTTAAAAAGCAAAGAATTCTTTTCTCCGTTTCAAGCTAAAGCTACCCAAAAATAAACGATCAATCTCGCAGCGCAATGATTAAAATCACCTATCCTCTTGAACACATCTAACTCGACCCGTTTCGCCAAATTATTTAAACGTCTTCGGTCTGGAATTCTGTATGCAAATGAGCGTTTGTTGCACAGCTTCCTGGAATACTGTGCGCATCACGCTCGCGATAATGTAATGTTTATTTAACTGCGAGCGTTGCGATTTCCGATCGTTCGTATTCCCCGCGTTTTCCACGCAAATAGAATTCACGCGGCTTAGAAAACTATACGAGGAACGAGATGGAAATGTCGTCGAAGAGAATATTACGCTGGTTCTTGGGCCCCATTGGTTTTGTCAGTACGCTGGAAATCGCGTTACGTTCGCACCGGCAATTGTACATATTTCGTTTATTTCCGAGAGTCTTTGATGTCGGACCGGTCGTTCGAGCTAAGATATATTTGTTCTTCGCCTCTCAGCTTCGTCGTTAGCTTGTCGCCGGTGAATCGGTCGAATTATGTTGGCTTCGCAAGCCAGTTCTCCTTCGTGCTTCTCACCAATTGTTTTCTTCCCTCTTTAATCTCCTGCTACCATTTTAATTTATCGGACCGGCGATAAATGAAATTTCGTCGGACTCGTTTCGCGATGTTCTCGGGATTTCTGTTGGACTTGGGCAAATTATTTGCACAGAGAGATACGTTAGAACGAATGGATGGTATAGCGAATAACTTTTGTGGATAATACTAGGACGGTGGAACGATAGGACAGGTTCGTCATTTTTATTTATTTCCAATTGTTTGTAGTCTCTATTAGCCTTTTTAAGATCTTTCTAGTTTTTTTTAGGAAAATTGTGAAACTTTCTGGAAGAGCAGTTTGTAAGAGAAAATTCTAACTGTACTAAATCCCGTTTGAGGTTTTCATTCTAGTCTTTAGTATTAATTACATTTGAATTGATAATTATAATGGCTCTTTAAATAGCTGACTTCTTTTATAATTTCCAGATAAGTAAAAATTTAATAGACCTGTAGTTCCATACACTCGCAGACCTTTTTTTAAAAAAGAGCAATTTTTTCTTTTTTTTTTTTTTTTGTTATTAAATATGAAAACTCTAGCAAATTGCGATGGAAGCTTTAATTCTAGTCTTTTAGTATTAATTACATTTGAATCATTAATTGTAATGGCTCTTTAAATACCTTACTCCTTTCACAACTTCGAAATACGTAAAAATTTAATAGACCTATAGTTTCGTAGACTCGCGGGACTTTTTGGAAAAACTTCTCAATCTTTTTCTTTTTATTATTATTATTATTAAATATGAATAAACGAAACACATTTCTCGAAATGGCTTTGCAAAGACGCGGTATGTTAAAACCTGAGATTAGTTTTACATAAAACTGTTGCATACACTGGTCGCCAAAAAAATTGCAAGATCTTCGCGCGACTTCGTATCCAAGGTCTTGCAATTTTTTCTTTTCTTTTTTTTCTTACGGGCAATGTATATCTATCATTTGAATTAATATTTGCATTCAGATAAACGAAGATAATAGAATCGTAGAAAAGCCAGTGGCAAAGTGACATTGCTCTTCGCAGTGTTGTTTGAATAATTGGAATCTTGGCATTCGATTCTCCTTCTTTCGTGGTTATGTAAATGTCCGATTAATAGTGGCCCATTATACGTTTCTCCATCTCTGTATGTATTCAAAGAGGTGGATTTAAAATCACCTGCTTCGATAGTTACCGCTTCGTCGATAGATTAAATCAGAAAGCAGCGAGGTAAATACGTAGCCTGGAAAAGTATTTCGAGAGATAAAAAGCACGATATGTAAGGCGATCGATAACTGACTGACCGCACTGTTTACCCAATCCTCTTTTACAATTCCACACAACGAGCTTCAGAATTAAAAACTATCTTCGAAAACGTTATACATTCATCGAGATACTTGCAATCAATACTTTCAATCGGATTGCTATCGAATGTTGGCGAAAGTTTTCGCGATATTGTACAAATCGTTTCGTTTTGTTTCGTTTCGTCGAATTTTTCTCGGCGTAGAAGCAACACGAGCGATAAAGATCTTTGATTCGAGAAAACTTTGGCTGCAGTTGAAGCTCGACTGGAAAGTTTGCAAAGACAGCAGGATAAAGCGATAACAATTATCGTATTGGTATTTAGCTTTCAATTTTTCTAATTTCTAGATTGCGATCGGTTGTTCGATCGCAAATATCACTAAGAAGTCTGATTGTTTTTCCAAATTTCGAGACTACGCGATAGGTGAAACAAACGATAGGATAAAATCTTTAGCTACATCGAAACACGTCGTTTGATGTATTCGTTAAAGTTTGGTAGTTTGTAACAAATTTTGTCACGTCTGTTGTTCTGCTGTTTTTCTTGGAAAAAATCCACCGAGCTTCTCAACGGGACTTATATATACGCGCGATAAGTATAATTAGAATTCAAAATTAGACTGGTATATCGATTCGAAGATGACTAAAATATTTTACGAAATGCATGATATTTCGTAATATAAAATGCTAAAATTCTAAGATCTGATATTTCCAGTGTACTTCGGGTAATCTGAAGAAAATGAAGTCGTTGGCGAAACTATGTTCGAAATTGTATATCGAAAATAATTCATGGAATCGCGGTAGAATAGAATAATCTATATAGCGTATAAACCACGATCGTGATATATTATTAAAATCTTCTCGTATTATTTTAATTAGACCAAGTTATGCAGAATCCTACCAACTCACAAAATAACGATCAATTAATTCAACGCAGTAGAGATTCCATAATTTTGCGATATGACCCGAAATGGATTTTATGCTTGTTATACTTGAAATATTTGCTTTCGCTATTCAATCGGATTTCTGTACCTTTTGCGTGTACCGCAAACTCTACGAATAAAATAGCTGGAAGGAAGAAGACATCATCAAAGATACAAAACGTGAAGAGGAATCGAGGACAGCAGAAGGACTTAAATAAGTCGTTGGAAAACATTGTAAAACAGCAGCGAGAGATAGAATATACCCAGTGGAAATAAATGTACCTTTTTTAAAAAATTGAAAAAATAAAATTCGAACCAAATGTACTCGATTTCAGATCATTGAGAGTCGGTAGCTTGCCGCGTAACTTTTTTTTTTTACAACTCGATTTATAATTCACGATAGAATTGTATACGTAATATTTCTAAATTACGGCGATATAACAATATGTTAGAAATTACCTGTTAAAACATTGTAAAACAGCAGCGAGAGATAGAATATACCCAATGGAAATAAATTTAGCTTTTTTAAAAAAGATTCTTTTCAGATCATTGAAAGTCGGTAGCTTGCCGCGTAACTGTTTTTTTACAACTCGATTTATAATTCACGACAGAATTGTATACGTAATATTTCTAAATTACGACGATATAACAATACGTTAGAAACTACGCGTTAAAATATAAGAAACTGTTTCAACGCAACGCTCGAATTTCTAAGCAATAATTAACTAATCTGTATGCGTATTTTGATTGCAGTGCAAGGACTGAACACACTTGGGAGCGATTGAAAAGCACGTCCCAAGACCCCTCCAACTAAAATCACTCGCCTAACCTTTCCCCTGCCCACCTTATCCTGCCTCTTATCCTTCCCCTCTCCCCGTAAATCTCACGAAGAGCTTTCGTTCGAATCACAGGACCTGTGATTTCATTATGGACAGTATGGATTCGAAACCAGTTTTGAACGATGACCCCTCGGTCACTCTGACCATCCGCCTGATTATGCAGGGCAAGGTAAGACGATACAATGCATTTACTATGCCGTTTATTAATTAACCTTATCGCCTTGGTTCGTTAAATTCGTGGCTCTTCGAGGTCCGCTCGTTATCTCGTTGAGATTCAGCGGCGAATAATTCGCGTTTGGGTATTTCCGAAATATTCTGTACGTCGAAGCAAACGTGTATCGTATTACGATCGGCGGAATGTCGAACTTCTCGCGGTTTTCTTTCAGAAAGGCAAAGGCGATTCTTAAGAACGTGAAATTTGGAAAAATTTGTAAGTGTAAAAAATTGTAAGGGGAATTAGAAGCAACGCTCGATCGGTTAGCTGTTGTGCACGAGTACACTGGTGGCGAAGAAGTGGCAATATTTCGTGTTACGACGAGCCCTGTCAGCAGTGAAATTAGAGAATAAAACAGTCTATTCGTTGCGGCTTAATTCGAAATTACAACGCGTACTCTGCGTCTGACGAGTATACTCGTCGTCGCTTACTGCGCGCGACGCGTTTTAGGTACGCGCCTTTCAAAGAGGTCGCGGCAGCTAACTGCTTAATAATGTAAAACTCCGCAACGTTATTTTTACGATTTAGATTGTAGGACGTTGAATAGAATTCTCAAGAGCGTGGTAAATTTGTAATTTTGCTAAATTTTGTAGTTGGGCGAAATCGTTAGAGTTCGTTGGAGAGAAAACGAGCGTATAAGTTTACAAAACTGATTATTGAAAAGGAAGCGCGGGACTTTGTTCGAAGGATGAAAAATTACGCGATTCAGCAGCTGGCCATAAATTTCATTTGCCGATGAAATTACCAGGAGCAATGATCGCTAGGTTCTTTCCTTATTTTCGTTTAGCGTTTCGTAGAAACGTACACTTTAATCGACGGTTCTAGAAAACATGCCGTTAATTCGTTTGATGAATGTGCACACCGTCCATGTAACGCCTACAAGACATTAAACTCATCGTTAACAATTGACAGTTACCCTAGTTTTTTGACAGCATCCTGCTATATACATATAGTTATGTAACTAGCATTTTCTCCTATCAGTCACGGCTCACAGTGAAAGACGATGGAAAAAAGTGGGGCAACGAGAAAATAATGAATTTTCGGAGCGCGACGTTGGCTCAGTCGTGGAAGAAACCAATTTTTCGTTACCAAATAATCGGATAGTCGATAATTTTCTGCTTCGAATTTTCCATTTCACAAGTTGCGATTCTCCGGGGGGGAAATTATCTCTTAATTAACTTGGTCGTGTCTTTTATACAACCGATGATACAATTAGACATACAGTTTTTGACCTCGAAGCTTCATCGCTTTTACGCTACAGAGAAGTGAATGTATGCGGATAAAAGAAATCGTTCGATCGCCACGCTTGCGTAATCGCACGTAACATAACGTACGATTATCTGTGAGAATTCATCTGACATCGGAGACGAGTTGCGAAGATAAATCAGAGCAAGATGTTGCACAATGTTGCACAGAAATACACATTTGTCACTCTGCTCCTCGTTTACACGGCGAAGCTCACATCCATGTTATAATTACGATACTTCGGTGGTTCAGGCATATCGATACAAATGGTAGCGCTATTATTAGCCTATTCTGAACATATTTGCTGGGGTTTTGAACCGAAGTTCGTAGCAAACGCTTCACCATTTCGATATTCTACAGACTTGAAAACCTTCTCTTGGCAAATGGATGAATCGTAAATAAAGTTGCGCGGTTATTGATTGCTATTCTTCGATTTCTAAAATCGTACGATTAATTCTTCAAATGAGAATATTTCCCGCGATATCGTTTTTTAATTAAACGGACCATTAGTCTGGAACGAAGTACCGCGGTAGATCGTAACGTTAATTAAAAGGCACAAAATTCTTCTCTCGTATTAATCAACACGCATCGAAAGCTACAGGTCCGTTGGAAATAAACGTTCATCGAAATATTTCGTTACAATGCTACGGATTTTCGTGCATTCGGGGAAAATTTAAAATACGCAAAATGCGCGTAATATGCGAAAATACTGAAAAAAATATTCGATATAGAGTACTCCATATAATATCTAATGGACGAAGGGAACCTGTTCTTAAATTACGCTTCCTCGACTGTGTCCAGAAAAATCGAAATTTGCACAGATATTCTCCTTCTATTCGTACGCATTTACCAATTTCTAATTTCTCTGTTTATACTCTTATCTCCGTAACGATACTTAGCTCCATTAGTAACTCGGTTCGCTCGTGTACGTCGAATCGCCGAGAGATCCAAGGGCCATCCGTGCTGCCCAAAGCGGTCCTGATGCATACGCAGCTCCGAGAACAGCTTCCTCGGTGCTCAGTTTTGCAACAGAGACGGACCAGCGGTTAGTCCGTGTTGAAATATCGTGGAAACGATTTAGATGTGAAACGACGACGTTGCACACAGCGTGGCAGTAAGAAACTGTTGCTGGAATATATTTCATTGTTGAGATATAACTCTCGATGGCCGCGTCTCTTGCTAGCATTCCAACACAAATCAAGAGCGTGAGCAATGTCTGTATCGCATGCTTGCATGCCCGGCACGGTGGATTTCTGTAGATCGTGTGTAGAATTCCGGAACCGTACCGAAAGATCGTCATTAACGTTCTCCGGTTCGCAGTCTGCGATCCTACGAAATATTCCTCTGCCGCCCCCTAAGAATATTTCCAAGATGGAATTCGACCGCAGCTTTCTATCGATGCAAGGATATTTAAATCGTGGAAATCTGCATTTCAGCATTTTATTTGGAAAATCGAAATTTAAGGCTGGCTTCGGCTAAATATCTTAGCATAGGGAACGGGGAAATTTACGCGGGCATTTTAAGTCGGAAATTGGAACGTAAGAGCAGGTTTGGATAAAGTATTTCAGCACTGAGAATATGGGAATTTACGCGAGGGTTTCAGTTTGGATATTGGAGTTTCAGAACAGTTTTAGTTAGGGAAATTGGGATCTAAGACTGGGTTTGAATAAATATTTCGTTATTTATAATACGAGAGTTTACCGAGCGTCTCCTCTTTTTCTTTTCTTTCTTTTCCTTCTTTAGCTGGAATTTAAGAACAGCTTTGGATAAATATTTTACCTCTTTCGCGATATGGAAATTTACTCGAGCGTTCTATCCCGGAAATTCGAATAACCAGCTTACACGCGAAAAGAATTTTTAAACAAGAGGGTTAATTTCAGAAACTATTAAAATCAAAAAAAAGTCGCCACTATAGACAATCGTTATTATCAAAGAAAATTTACCAAGAAAATCCGTAAAACAGAGAGACCCATCTAGAAATTGTCGAAAGGCGCACAAGGTAAAAAACCGCGTTAGCAATATGGTGAAGAAGCTTCCTCGAGATAATAAAACGATAACGAAGTAAAATAACACGCAATAATCGTATACCGAAAAAACAAAAAAACGATCCGGAAGCTGGTCGTCGAAGGTTTAAAGGGATGCGTGGAAAGCGATATCGGTTGTGCCGACATTGGCTAACGAGGATCTCGAGACACGACTTCCGGGTGTAGGAAAAGCAAGGTGCGAACGCGAGGAAAGAAGAGGCGGCGGAACGTGTGTCATAAATACGCGACGATAACTGTCAAAAGGAAACAGTGTAATAGGCGAATCGACGAACGACGACTGTCCGGATTTACAGCCGGTGACGCGAGCCAAGACGATACTATCCTCGTTGCCCCGGGGCTTCGACAATTACGATTTTTTTTATTTTCGTGTCCGGCACTGGGAAGGCCGGTATTTTCGTCGGACTTGGATTACCGTCCGAAAATAACGAGCGCCGCGTGCACGCAGACATCTCACCGACCGTTTGTAATTGGCCTCTCACCGTGTCTTACGATGGATCATTCGTTTAACCCTTGAACACATTGACTGTCACGGTGGCGATCGGTGACCTACGTTTTATTCGATTCTTTACGACGCTCGGAGTCGGATAAATTTCACGAGCCGTGGAAAATGTCGAACGATGCGAATGATTTGAGTAACGTGGTCGGAGAAAAATACAGCGCGTAGATATAACGTAATATTTTGCAATGACGAGAGCGTTATGGCGTGGTGCGTTCGAACGTGTTGCGGCTCAGAATTCCAGTCAACGCGTTGAGTATTACGATGTAAGCGGATTTATGCGACTGGTGAATAGGTATCGAATTTCTTTGAGTAGCTGCATACGAAAACGAGAGAATATAATAATTCTGAGGGCGTAGAAATTTTCCGGTTCTCGTCGTTACTTTATTTTTGGCTCGCGTAATACCGAAGTAGATTCAGTTTAGAAGAACCGTACGGCCAGACGAGTAGATTCGGTCGTCGATCGTCAGACGTCGATTAAATTTCGACTCACTAACGGGATTCTGTTGTATCGTATTGTAGCGTCGATTTTGGTTGTTTCTCTTTAGAGAATTTGGTAATGTCACTGGAACTTGGATAAATATAGAGCAAAATACTGGCGTAGAAAGCTGTGGATTTGTCGCAGAAAGAAATTGCCAGAGGGACGTAAAACAACGCTTCGTATTTAGGATACAATTTTTTATCTATTTGCTATGAAAATTTATTCTCGTGTAAAAAGTATGAAAACGATTGGAAGTTAAAGAATTCGAAGGATGGATCGATGGAGTCATTGGTACAGAAACGAAACTGTGATCCATAAAATTCGCGACATCTTTACTGTTTTAATCCTAAGACGTGTAGGTATTTTACAAATTGCACAGTTTACAATTACTCGTCGTATGAAAAGGATATTTACACTGTGAACATCTAGCGTAATTTTATAACGTGAATTATGGTTAAATAGATGGTGTCTATTCAATTACGTGTTCATGGAAGTAATTGATTTGTTTCTGAGAATTTATCGTCGACATTAATCGTGTGTTTACGCGACGAAATTGAGGAATCGATAAAAAAGCGAAATTGGTCGGTTCAGCTTCTAAGAGGCTTATGTAGCACTGACATAACTTCAACGAAAAACCGTGAAACGTAACTAGCTAAGTTTGTGAGGCGAGAAACGTGTAATTGAAATAACTGCGAGTAATGAGAGTTTTATTAGCCGTTGATTTTCAATGAAATTTATTACGTGTTGAGGAAAAGGAATGAAAAATCAACGTGCGAATATACGCTGTAAACCATACAAATACAAAGCCTATGATACGCGAAATATAGGTATAATTAAAGTGCATACGAAGAATAAATTTTACGAGCCGATGATTTCGAATAGAATTTATTGTTGGTGAAAGGAAAGGAGAGAAAAATCGACGTGTAAATATAGAGTTCTCCAGATTCCACGGTTGATGTTGGATTCACGAGGCTGGACCGGAAACAGAGCAGTGAGAGGTATTCCGGTCGATTTGCTTTTTTCGCCGTGGCTGTCGCCCGGTCGCGGCTATCCATGACCCGAGTCAATAATAAATCGGTTAGCGCGTGTGCCAAGACTCTCTCCGTGTCACCATTTTATTTTACTTTGTTTTCGACACGGATTCGCTTTTTCAATCCGGCCAACGAATCTTCTTCTTCTTCTTCTTCTTCTAAGATTGAAAATAAAACGGAACCTACATCTTCTACGAAACACATTTATTAATAGAGAAACGTCAAATACGGAAAGAGAAGAAAAAAAAACTAACGAATTGTATGTACACCGTAAAAATAAGACGAAACTTCGAAATGCAGCTTGCAATTCAAATTTCAGTTTCAGCGAATCGTTTCTTGGACACGATCTTCGATCTGTAAATATTTAACGAAACTTCCATTCTTTCGAAGAAAATCGATTGCAAGATATTGCGATCTTAAATGTTCGGTGAAAAATACGGAATCTCGACATTTTGAAGAGAACGAAGCCAACGATGCGGAATTTGCAAATTCAACGCTAGGCGATTTAATAAAATTTTCGTTCCTCTAAAAGAATCAGTTTATTTCTTTTTCTTCTTTTTTTTTAGTAGAGAAAGAATCGATTTAGCGATACGTAAATTGTAACTTGCTCGAAAGCTTCGGTAAGATCTGCATACTTTCAACAGAGCAGAAAATCAACGACGCGCAATTTGCAAATTTAACACCAGCGAACATAGTACAATTTTCATCCTCTCGAAACAATCAATTTAACAGCGCGCCATTTCGAACTTTCTGACTTGGAACTCGAAAGCTCCGACGATATCTGGGCGCTTTCAGCGCAACAGAAAATCAACAATGCACAATTTGCAAATTTAACGCCAGCAGATCCAATGGAATTTTCATTCTTTCGAAAGAATCGCTTTAACGGCGTACAATTCGCGATTTTCAGCTGCAATCATCGTGCAGACTTCATCACGGGCGAAATTTCATTCATCACAGAGTAGCGTTCGCTCGAGACTCTAAAGCTCTGAAATCGTAGCCGGTTTACCGGTTCCTGTCCGCTCGAGAGCCAAGGATAGAACTCAAAATTGCTCTTCCCTTTCCTGGTTTATCCATTTGTTCTCTTGGTGGTTTCGCCGGCAATAAAACCGGCCCGCGCCGCGTGCAAACGCGAATCCTTTCGCCGCGTTCTTCGCTCGTGTTCCGCCAGATAATATCGCAATTCTAAAGGGGAGACGCGTATCGACTGTAGAGGGTTGAACGCACGAGAGCAACTCGTTTATTTGAAACCGTTTCCGTGCTTGCAGATGGAAGCTTAATGCAACTACGAGGAAAGTAAGAAATTTGTATGAAAGAAGTCGAAATGAAAGCTGCAGTCGGACTTCGTTTCTACGAACGATCCACTTTGTTATCCGACGTGTTCATAATGTAAATTTACACACACACACACACACATATATATATACATATATCTTATAGTTTACGTGTTTTTCAAACGGCAAAAAAGATGCTGAGAAATAGGGAAAAATGCTAGGTATTTATTTATGATTTGTTACGTCATTCGTTATTTGTTAAATTCATTGTACGAATGTATTGAATAGGAAACCAAAGACGATCTGCAGTGAACGTTTTATTTTAACACGTATCGACATTATTGTTTTTTGACGTTTCTCGACCATCCAACGCGCGCAGGAATTTTTTAACGAAACCGACGAAAACCGATTTCTTTCCAATTTCGTAGTCACGGAAAGTAAGGATCGTAGAAATATTGCCGCATTGAACTTGTTAACACTAAACCTACCACAGCGGTCAAATTGACCGCTTTCAAATTTCTACACAAACTTCACCATATTTAAACGTTATCATATCGCTTCCTAATCTGTGACTTTCCATAAAATATGCAAACGATATATTCTTCGGTATCTATTTCTAGTTCGCTTTTTTTTTTTTCTAAGAAAAATTTGTAGTCTGTCCTGCCTAACGCGAGCGGTCATTAAGTATACAAGAAGCGTCGGTAGGTTTAGTGTTAATTCGCCGCGATATAGAACGTGTTAATTAGCCAGATTATTATATCTTCATCTTCTAACGGTTGACTGTACAGCGAAATTTCTTTTACCAAAAATGCTCATCTACGAATCGCCTCAACGAAATAACAATACAGTAATTCATAATTAAAAAGTGGATGTGAAAGAAAACGCGTTGGAAGGCGTCAGAGGGCAACGAGGATCATGCAATTGGTCGCGAATCTGACTGGCTGCCAAGAATTTGAACTTCCTTCCCTTCGCCGATCCGGCAACCTTCCATTTCTATTTTTTCGCCGATGAATAAATCACACAATGCATCGTTAAGCCACCTATTCCGCAATCGATAACTCCGCGCAAACGATCGATAATAAAATTTACAATGGATATATAAAAGTAGCCTTACAATGAGAAAATTCGCTCTATAGATCTACGGAAAATTAATTATACGGAATAATTATGGAATTTAATTCTGTGGAATATTATGCGCTATAGAAACTTCGATTTCTCCAAACATTATAAAATTGCAGGATCTAAATGGAAGAAGGAATAACGATAACATCGTTCGAAATTATTCTCCTGGCCACCGTGGTGCTAATGAATAGAATCCAATAATATAAAGCGATTAAAGGAGGAAGAATTAGAAATGAAATTGTACGTATAACGCCACGTTAGATTTTAAACATATGCTGATAAGTATTAAATATCATTTTGCTATGAATAAATTCATCGACGTACGTAGTTTGTTTTTTGAGAATTGTATGTACGATTATCACATATATCTTTCGGAATTGATATAGATTTACGTAATCGAATTAAGAAATCGGTGATCGCGATACGTATGGGAAAATGAAATAAAAATTGAAATTTTATTTTATTTTACTCGTCGAGTAAAACTTTTCCGTACAAATATTCCAATACGACAGACTCTCCAAGCTCGAACACGATCGATTCCAAGATTAAGTTCTCCTCTCATATTTGAAACGACTTAGTGACTAATCCATTGAGACATTCGAAATTTACTCGATACAGAAAATTTTGAGTGTCAATTTCGAAAGATCGTATTGGTAAATAGCAAAAAAAAAAAAAAACACACAAGTATAACAATCGAATGTTTTTTATTTATAATGGTAAATATACAAAATATAAAAATACTTTATAACATCAAATAATGAATAATTTTCCTACGATCAGCTAGTCGAGGGTTTGCGATTCATCGACATCGCTACTTGAAGTTTCTTTGGACAAGTACGTTTGTCCATCTTTTTCGTACTTTTCTAAGACGTTCCATCGCGTTATTAGTAAACTGGTTAATACTGCCGTTAACAATTGCGATGTTCGCAATGACTTTTCTACAAGGCTGTGTGCTTTAGCGCAGAGACAAGACGACCACGTGACGGCTGCATGACGACAAGCGACTCTTTTGTCTCCTTGCACCGAGAGATTTCGTTCGAGTTTAGAAACTGAATTTTCCTTGACATCTTTGTTCGAACGTCGAGCTTAGCGGCTGAATTTTCCTTGACATTTTTATTTATTCGAACTCGGACTTTTCCCTTCGGTTTAACAGCTGAATTTTCCTTGACATTTTTATTTACTCGAACATCGAGCCGCTGGAAGTTGCAAGGTCCGCCGTGCCACACTTTCGAGATTTCGATTGGGAAAAAACGAAGATAATATCCGAGAAGGCATTCAGACGATTCTACGATCTATTACGATCCCATTACCGCGCCGAGGTTCACCTGTTCACAGTCTAGCGAACGCGCGTCTTGTTCGTGCACTTCGAAGTCCGACCCCGCCATCCGTAATTAATAGTCACACGGGCCGTGGTCGCGGCACTGGCAATTAATGTCCGCCGTCTTAGCAATTAATCGTGCTCGGTAGACGTCGAACGAGCCGCCTGGCTCTGTTGGAACATCTTTTTGCGACGCGCATTGTGCTACTATCTGCTTGCATCAAGAAACTGGCATCGAGACGCCTCGAAACCGTCGCATCTCCGACGAGGGTATAGCAACTGCAATAGTACGTACTTTCGAGTGTGTAGTGGATTTCTGTGCTAACGCGGCGTTAAATCTGTAACGGGAGTGTAGCGATTTTCGAATTGTTTTCGAAATTAAATTGGTGGCTGAAGCGGCCTCTCTATTATTGGGATAGACCGACCAAGTTGGATGCGTGACGAAGGAAGCGAAAAGTATTTTCAGGATCGTTTAGCATCGTAATCGATAGAGGAATGCGGATATTTAGCATTGTGATTTCATATATTTACGAGTATAATTAAACAAATGGAAGCTGCGAGCTAAATATTACAACGAGTACGCTGCTTTGCGTATCTCGTGTATTTTTTCCATATCGTGTGTTTTCTATCGATTTTCATACGTTTACGCGTATTCCTGTCCGGTATAGTCAGATTCTATTTTAGGGTATTCGTAATTGGACTTATGTGCAAGGTGCAGCATTTAGAATTGTCAATGAGATTAGTGTTTAAATTGAAATGGAGTAGGAGTGTGTTTTATCGGTGTTGAGGTTCTCCAAAGGCTAATTATTGTTCGAAACGTAGGCTTTCCTTGACACGACGCTTGTTCGATAAGAATACAAAAATACAGGTTTTCCTAGATGAAATTTTTAACGAACTCCTGTTAAGTTATAGTAAAGTAACGTAGGTTTCTCCTCGTACAATTTTTATTAACAGTTAATAATTATGATAATACAAGAAATACGCATGTTTGTTGCGAGTCAGTCGATAGACCTTTCGAAGCAGCATTTGAAATCGTTTCCTCGATTGAAGTCGAGTTTGAAGTGGAATTACTCGAATAGATGAAGTTGCATGTGTAAATAGCTTAAACTGTAGCGATCGTGATTCTCTCGTAAATAGCATAGTGAGAATTGAATTGCAAATCGATTGAAAATTATAAAATCCAGTTTAGAAAGAAGGAGCAACATCTCGACGATTTAGTTTGATAAAATCTCTGTTAGTAGAGATCGAGATATGTAGAGTTGAATTTCTGATTAAGGCATCGTAATTGGAATCGTTCCCTGAATTCCAATGGATCGAGGTTCTCGCACAATCTCTGTTATTAAATTATGTGCAACCTACTGTAAGAGTCGTTGTGCAGCATGCTGAACGCTGTCACAGAATTCTGTAGCAGATAGGTAGAATAGAACTATTTCCTGATATTTCTGTTTCATTGAAAATATATATATATATATATATATTAGAAATATGACAAACGAAGTATGACGATCGTAGCTTTGTATTATATTCTATCGAAATTTCTGTGCAATTAATTCGGATTAAATTACAAAGCGAATAAGAATCTCGAGTTCGCCAAAGAGCATTATGGTACTAATAGATCGATAAATTATCCAAGTTGAAGGAGGAAAAAGTGATATTGAAAATCTCTTGAATATTCATAGGATACTTTAAATTAAACGCTACTAATTAGGAAACTTGAACAGCTTGAGACTCGACGGCAACTTTGTGTAAATCCAGGGCAACTTTTACGATTTTCTCGATACTTCAAATCTTTCTTATAGTTGGATCTCGTACAGCTTAGTAACTTTCGTAGAAAGTATGGGATTAACAGGAATACAATTTTCGGAATTCCGGTTTCTTGTACTTCAACGTTTTACAAGACTCAGAATTGCGATTTTCCCGTGAAAAGACGAGATTTTTAATTTTATGCTTCGAGTAGGTCCTTACTTTTATTAATGTTTTTGCTTGCAAGGATACACAAATACGATGACACGTGTCTAATATTAAAAAGCTGGTTTTATAACAGCATCTGTCCATTAATTCGCGTAATAAAGACTTTATATGCTTATTTTCCCATTAACGAGATAAGCCTTTTAACGTGCAGAAATAGCACGATAAGATGATCTCAGGTATGGTTACGTTCAATTTACAGGAAGAAGTCACGCAATCTGTTCTTTTAATAAATCCGATATTAAAATAAAGATAATGTGTTCCAGCGCTTACGTCGATATTTGATATAATAATCCTTCTTGTAAATTTTATGAAAAAAGGCTCGTTCCACTTGATTTCACGAGGAACGACGCAACGTCTTGCAATTAATTTTAACAAACTTGCGTCGCTGTTTTATGTTCATATCCACTGAACTTTGTCCTTATAATTACAAAATGAGATGAAGAAGGAGCAATGGTAATTTAAAGGCGGCGTTTGAAGAATTCATCGAATTAAAGACCGCGACGATAAAATATACTATACGTTACATAAGACTATAAAAATAAAATAAAAGCTAAACAGCAAAGAAATTTTCACTGAAATAAAACGTGTCGATTTTAAAGATACGTCAGAGCTTCAGAAACGTCATATTCGAATAAACATAAATATTCGTTATATTTATAATTCATATAAATATCATCATTATTCGCAGAAAAGATGCGATAAGTGGACTGCGGATTTCTATGGAATTACACATTTTCGTTAGCAAAAATAATTATTCATTTCGCAATATTTTAATACAAATACTTCGCGCAATATGCAGCAACGTAGCAAATATTCCAAGCGTTGCAACGTTCGATAGGTGAAATAAATCTTTATTCTCCTCGGTTGCGATCCCTTAGCATCCCGTTTGCCTTACATTTTCCGTTACACATTTGCGTAAATAGCGCGGATCCTCGAACCTAACAACCAAGTGCAATACCTACCTCGTCGACCGATCGAAAGCATCGGCAAGAACCGTCTCTCCTAAGCATCACCATGTGTTGCTCTAATAAAATTTCCCAATTCACGCAAATCCCCGTTCGCCGTCCTAAATCCCCTCCTCTGCAACAAGAATACATTCTCAAAACCTTTTACTCCGTCTGCTGGAAACATCTCGCCGTCTCAACCCTCCGCGCGTCTCTGAAAAATCCTCGCAGACCTCGGCGAACCTTCGATTCCCGAGTAACAGCGCAATTTCTGGGGCTCGACATTGAAATCGTCGAAGGATCCGAAGAACGATCGCTACGCTACTAACGACCACCGCTATCGTCTCCACCCTCTGCGCTTTCGCGACTGTACGCGTTTCAAACTCGCGCGTGTAACACACGTACGTGGTTTTAATACGCGCAAAGCATCCCCCGGCGCCCGCGTATCCGATACACCGACGTCGGTGTTCGTGCTGAAGTGCAGCGCGGAAATTATTGCACGTTTCTGCATGTCTGGATGATGCTCCGCTCCATAGGGCTCTTTCCACGACCGGTTCGTCGGTTGGTCGACCAGGAGACCCTTTATCCTATCGGTGCGCACCCTCCGCTCGACTCGAGCCACCCTCTTGCAGGGTTTCCCTCTCGCTCGGCCCCTTTTCTCTCCTGCCTTTTTCCCAGCTGCAAACCAACCCCCGTCTCGACGTCGCCTTCTTCCTCTACTCGCGGCAAGTGCTTGCATGACAAATCTCGTTACACCCGCGTTTTTATGTGCCGCTGGCGTCGCCAACGACACAGCTGATGGGGCTTCCCTGCTCAGCCGTCCTTCTTCTCGCTCTCCCATAGCCGTTTTCCGTTTCTCCGAGCGCGAATCTTGTCGAATGTTGTGTCCTCTTTAGCGCAGTTACACCGCGAACACAGCAGGCGGATATTGGCCGTGCTCGTTCTTCCGCGTGGTTCTGTTGCACGACCTGGGCGGGATCTTCCTTCGTGATCGTTATTTGATTAAGGATCTTGCGGAATGCAGCGCGTTTCTTTGGGACAGAGGGCGGAGATGTAGCTAAGTAAGTGGAACGTTGGTAGGAAATAGAATGCTACGTTGTGGAAGTATGTTTTTGAATAGTTTGTACGTTTCTTTTTTATTATCGCGCGCATTCTGTGCACTTGCGCGGGTTCGAATTCCATAGGAATTCGTAGAAATTTGCAGCGCAGTTATTGTTCGTAGACTGTGGATTTTAAAAAAAAACATCTGTAAAACATTTCGGTATAATGTAACCTTCTCGGACGTTTTCACGTGCAAAGTCTGTGAACGCAGAGTCTGATTCATTCACGTTCGGCGATAGTTTCTTCCACTTTCGAATGGTACAGTGGCGGCGAAAAGAAAGTTTGAAGAGTAAGACGGGGGAAACGCTGCAATTTCACGAAACTGTGAATTGTAATTGACAAGAGAAACGAATGTGTAGGATATAATCGCGCGAGAATTAAGTACGGGAAAAATGTTCGATACGAACGTTACACGCGCACGAGTATCAATTTTGAACTCTCTCGTGTCCGCCATTGTATATGAAGCCCTCTTTGTGAAAGGCTTCTTCATAAAATTGGACGACGCTGTTACGCCAACATGCTTAATATATCGTGACAAAGAGACCATATGAAAACGTCACGCATCAAACACATTTATGAATTATCGTGTTGCATTGTTTCTCTCCAACCTAAATTTAAGTTAGATCGCGATCTAAATTCCTTGACACGAATCTTGTACACGCGTATACAAAACTTGAAAATATCTCGAGAACACGATACGGTGTTTCGCAATAATTAAATTTATTTACCCTTCGATATCGTTTGGTCTAGTTTAATTTCATCGGATACGGTCATAAAATTTAAACGACGGTTGAAACAATTTTTATTCCTTTGGAACGTCAGCCGATTAATCCCCTTACTCGACACGGGATTCACGTTCGCGATAAAAACCGATCGTCCCACGATCAATCCGCAACCGATCAGGATTTCACGCTAACTTTAATTCAATTCGATGGTCACGTTTTCATGCTATCGGTGTTTATAATTGTCGCAGTACGAACCCGCGATAAAAGTGCCTTTATTTCCATATCGAAGCAACTGGATATCGAAAACGTTCGAACGAACTACCCGTTCGTGGCTGTTTAATAAACTTCCTAACCAAGGAAAAGAAGAAGAAGATCTATCGCGTGTATAATCTGCGAATAAATCGCCTTAAAAAGATATTCTTAATTCCGTTATTTTTATTTTCTCCGTTCGCTAAGACTAACAGAAAGTAAGCTAAGCTCACTTCGATGCTGGTCAAATTTTTCTGAGATAATCGTCACGAAGACATAACACGCTAAACTTCGTCTAGATTTCATTTCTAAATCTTTTCGAATATCGCTGTCTCGCCATAATCTTTCGCCGCCGATTGAAACACGTACTTGGGTATTTCTCCTTTTCTCTTTTTCTTTTTTTTTTTTCTTTCTTTCTTAACTTTAATATACGATAATACTTGCGATATCGTCGTTCCATTCGTTCAAACGTACGCTGTAATTTCGTTGTTCAAAAAATTCCTCTTCTAAAGGGGTTGAGGGCGATGAAGTAGAAAGTGGCAAATGGTGACGCGTCTCGGAGGATCTTTTTTGGGGGATGGAAATGTCGTGGCCTGGCGTGTTGCGAAATGGTTGGTTTGGAAGGCTCGCGAGCGAGTAAACGGATACGCGGGCTCTTTCGCGCGAAATAAATACGTCTGGCCGCGTTTTTGGCCAGAGAAGCATTATGTCTGTGTCTATGCGGGCAGAATATGCACGGCGAACTCGTAGGACAGGCTGGACAGTGGCCAGGGACGTCGGCCAATCGCTTCGTCCAATGCGAATTATCACGATTCCATTATCCTTTCAATGGTACACAGACATCTCGCGCAACTGTTCATCCTCTTCGTCTTCTTCTTCTTCTGCTTCGTTCGCTTCTTTCGCTACTTCCACCCTTCCAATTACCTCGCTGCTTCTCGAAGGATTAGTAATTAATTATATAACGGGTTGGGCGTGTTTCTGAAAGAATTTGAGATCATCTGGAATTACAAATTAGCATATGAGCAGCGTGTTTTATTTAAAAAGCGAGTCTGGAAGAATTCTTGCATAAATAGCTGGAATAATCTCGTGGATGGCGTCACGTTCAATTTTTGAAATTCAATATGTAGAGGGCTAGCTATAAAAACTTAAATTCTAATTTCCTACGTGTATTTAAATCTTCGTGTTCGATCAATTTGAAATTGCCAAATCATCTAAACTGGTTGCATATTCTATGGCAACTTACAACTGTGCACTTGGTTAATTCTTATTCGTATCTCCATAGACAGTATTAATCAATATCTTTTTATTTACTTGTAATATTGTTGTCCAAATATCTCGGAGAATACGTTTATGTAAGATTGCAGAACCGAGAACCGTAAAAAATCTGAATGGAAATCGTTGAACTGTTTTCTTCATTTGCTGCTGTTATCGGAAGAATTTCTAGGGGTAGGTCAATAGTATCTTTAGACCAGAACGAAGGATCAGAAGATTCAGCGAAGCTCTTCAATAATGTAACACGTCTTGAAAGTGGAACATCGCGTAAACGATTTGAGAGTGGCGTAAAAATTTGACGAACCAGCGAGTAAGTTTCGAGCATGAACTCTCGCCTGGAAGTTAATTCGACAGTCGATATTTAAAAAGCTACGGTGAATTGCGAGATTCCGAGACAGCTCGATTTGCAAGTTAGAGTTGAAAGTTCACTGTCGTAAACTCGCTCGAAGACAATGCCTTTGATGATCGTTTGGCCTCCTTTCGGACAGTTTACGTTTGTCGAATTATTGCAGCGCTGTAAACTGCTTTCATTGGTGTTTACCCTACTAATCGATACATACTGCGTCGAAAACGTTCAAAAACTTTCAGAAGGCCTGCCAATTACTTACCACTCTAATTGGACTGTTCGAAGATACCGTATCGGGATTTTCCTCCTACGACGAATATATTTGAAGACTGATATTTGCGTTCGTGACGATATCGTGACAATTCTTGTGTGCAGTATCTTATCGAGACAATATCGAGTGCTTAATGCGTTTCGAACTTTGTAATACAGAAAAATGAAACGAGCTTTGGACGATAGCGATTGCTTGTAAAACATTGTATTCTTTCCAAAGAGATAACCTTTGCTTTTGTAAGGTTTCTACGTGTCGGGAAAATGTTTAACAATTTTCAGACGCTCGAAGACTAGCGTAATGTCGGTTTCTCAGCTCCGACCATATCCTTTCTGCTAAACATTACGATCACCTAATTTCGTCGTTGAAATATTTCTTCATTTTTGTCATCTTTAGTCGGATAATCCAAGCAATTAATAAAAATATTGTCGTTGGGCGTTTGCTTTATTTTTATCGCCTTCGCGAGGAAAATTCAACGATCTGGAATATTTGGAAGTCGACAAACAGTCGAAAGATTCGATAACAATTTTGCCAGCGACGTCTTTTTATTCTTATCGCCTTCGTGAGAAAATTCAATATTTGTAAAAAATCACAAATAGTTTAATAAATACGTAAACTGATAGTTAACGTAATAGCAGCGCCGTGGCTATTAACGCGTTGGTTTTCCGTGGCGAAAGAGTTAACGTAGAATTATTAGCTGAAAACTGCAGAAAACTTCGGACGTGTAGACACGCGCAAGTCAAAGAAGAAAACAGAAGCAACACGAAAGAAAACGAGCAGTGGGAAGATAAGACGCGGGTTGGATTTATGCCAGATATTTATGTCGATGCCACGCGATGGTACTCGCGTCGAAGGAACGACCGTGACATTGCCATGGTAGCAGGAGAAATTGTCGAAGGTTCAGTTGTCTGAACAGATACGGTAGAGCGATGTCTTTCGCCGCTCCTGATGTAAGGAATCCTTGTTGTTCGATAACGAAGAAGATTCGTCGGGTGCAACGTTGATAACGCGATGGCGATTTGATAAAACGCTGTAACTTTGGACTATTTGGAAAAATCGCAGAAAGAAAGAAACAAGCATTAAGATAAAATGACACGAAAAGAATTACAAATTAGAAGACACTTGGTGATAGAAATAGTTGAGAATTCCAAGAGATTTTAAGAAAATTTTAAGAAAATTGTTGCAGTTTACAAGATTTGATTTCAAGACGAATACGAGAGCTGAATTTTGAGAAATTTTGTACCTACGGATCGTAAGATGAGATTGCTACAGTTCAAAGAACCGTATAAGCAAAGTTGCGAAAATTTACTTTGAAACATTTTACTTTGAAAAATTTACTCGTGCGTATTGACGTTTGAAAATAGTCGAACGCGCAAGAGGCAAAAGAGGCCACGGGCAAACGATCGTAGAAGCTGTTTAATCGATTAAAAATTGATTGCTCTCGGTATGGAAAATTAATCATAGAGAAAAAATTCCAATCGACGATGGAAAACAATTTTTATCTTACCGAACTGCTAGAAAAATAGTAACCTTAATTGATTCTTGCAGCAGGAAGGAAATTATCGGGAAAGAAAGGCTCCTAGGGAGAATCTTTCTCGAGATTTCTGCCAAAAGGCAGGCAATTCGGGTTTCAAGCGTCGCGTTGAAAATGGTATCGAACATGGATAATTTTTAAATGAACCATTCGTTAGCTCTCGTTCGAACGAAGATAAAAAGATCGCCATAGCAACCCTTGAACGAACTATCGATCCGCGACCTAAACGTTAATTAAGCCGCGCTTAAATAGGTTTGCCCGATTGCGGCAAAAGGGAGGAACAACAGTCGTGAAAGCGTACACGCTGCTTTAAATTGCTTGTGTGGGTAGAACGCGATAGGCCAAGCATCTCATTAAATATTCGATAAAATCTTGAAATTAGATTTTTACCGCGCTTTCGTTTTCGCTTGAAACATAGACGTATCTCATTTTATACAAACTTACTTTGATATTAAAAATAAAATTAGTTGAAAGTAAAGGTTAAATAATTACAGAACAAACACGATCGAGGTTGAAAGTAGAGAAACAGGATTACAAATTTCCAGCGAAAGTCGTAATACGCTTCAATTGTTCCTATCATTGAACAGAGTATCCATTGACTTACGCAGTCAGTATCGCAAGTGGAAAACTATGAATAAGAATTTTGAAGTAACACTCATCCTGCAGCTAAGTTGTCATACCGTTATCAAACACGATCATGCTTGGCTTGTGCGACCATAATTACAAGTGGACAGCTATGAGAAGGAATTTTATCTCACAGCTACCTGTGCAAATAAAGAAAAAATACTCGATGTTTCGCCATTAACATTGGTTAAAAACGAAAAGCAAGACTTCGATCGTTACTGTTATTACCGAAGACTATTATCATTATCAGTATTATTTTTTTTATCTATTTATTTATTTATTTATTTATTATTACTTAGTCCGTGTCTTTCGGCTTTGGACGAGCTTTGGCGTTATCTCCTTACTATCTCTACTCTTTTATCTACCTAATTTCTTATCTATGTCTATCTCTCTATGTAACTACCTCTTTTGTCATTATTAGTAATCGTCCTTTGATCTACCATTAAAAATACCATCAAAAGAAAGAAAAAGGAAGCTGTCTCTGTTCTATCGCTAGAAATATCATCTCCGTCACAATCTCTATCTACCATTTAACCTACCATTAAAAAATACCACCAAAAGAAAGAAAAAGGAAGCTGCTTCTGTTCTATCGCTAGAAAAATCATCTCCGTCACAATCTCTATCTACCATTTGATCTACCATTAAAAAATACCACCAAAAGAAAAAAAAGGAAGCTGCTTCTGTTCTATCGCTAGAAATAGCATCTCCGTCACAATTTCTATCTACCATTTGATCTACTATTAAAAAATACTGCCACCAAAAGAAAGAAAAAGGAAGCTGCCTCTGTTCTATCTCTAGAATAGCATCTCTGTCACAATTTCTGTCTACCATTTAATCTACCATTAAAAAATACTACCACCAAAAGAAAGAAAAAGGAAGCTGCCTCTGTTCTACCGCTAGAAATAGCATCTCCGTCACAATCTCTATCCACCTGATGTTTCCTAATGCTAAAGACCGACAAAACCCGCTGTATTGCAATGCCAATTGTCTGATCCCGAATACATGCACCAAACCATCCAGCATTCTTCCACATCCTCCGGCGTAAGATTCTGGAACTTGGCCAGCAACTGTCCAATCGTTGCGTCGGTATGTCGTGCACGTTCGTTTGTCTAATAATTCGAAGACGAAGCAATTTTTTCCGCACGGCTATGAAACACGCTCTGGCTCATCCCAGATGTTGGATCATCCTGTTCCTCTTCTAGAACCCCTTCTAGAAGCTGGAACCCTTCCGTGAAGGATCTGGCGAGAATCGTGCGACCGATTGGAACAGCGCACGGTAGTGACCTCTCTAATTGGCCGTGCGCCAGCCTCGTCTCGTCGATGTCTTCTTGTTCCAGCTATATTTGCTTCTAAGGAGATTCGTCGACGATGACGCGTTGTCCAGCTCCCTGGTAGCGACCGAGGGGGAGGGTTGGCGATGATTTACGAAGCTTGGCGCCTTCTCGGATCCCTCCTTGCTTTTTCTTTTGTTTTTCCGCGTCTTCCTTCCTACGCGGCGGACGTCGACTATTTCGCGAGACGCGCTGGAGAAGCGGATAGGCCGACGTGGAACAAAGGAATCGTCGACCTTAGGCTCCCTCTGCGCGCAGACGCTCTTTGCAAGTTTGGTAATTCTTCGGCAAATTAAAGGCACTGTAGGTTCCAAAGCTGCTGTTGCAACGACCGTCGTGTTTTTATGGTATTTTCGACACAACTGAGATCTATTATTAGCAGCGTAGAATATTCGAAAAGTTACGCTTGAGACTTTTCTTTTTTGTTGCTCGTGTATTGGATTGGGTTTGGAAAATTGACAGCGAAGGTCCAGATAAATATCATTTAACGTACCATTGGAGAATCGGTGTTCAATTCTGCGAAATGTAAAATTATCCTTTGATGCAGATGCAGATTCTTCAGAAACTGCACGCTTCTTTCTTCGGCTGCGAATTCTTCCGGCTAGCTTTTACAAATCTCTGGCGAATCGAATTTCTTTTCGTAAAGTAGAGTATCGCAGCAGTGTCGTTCGAAACAATAACCGTAGGTGGTTGATAACACGACGCAGGATGGATAATATCGAACAATCCGATGGAAAATTCAAATACTCTGAATTCTATCTTCCCTCGGATGACCACGATATCGCCAACGCTGTCATAAACCATATACTCGTGACATTGCGCAAACAGTCGTCAAATCTAGATCTCATGCGTCGCAGCGCATAGTTCCAACGTGTGTAGGAAGCTTTACGCTCGTGGAAATGAGTTATAAAGGGACCAGAGTCCTTTGAGTGCTTTAGGGTGGTTCCAGAAATGGTACAAAGAAGCTGATGCAAAGTGGGCAATTAAGTGTACACGCCGCTTTTGAAACTGGTCTAATAACGCCGCTAATGGTGGTTTTTCGAGCAGTTTAGCGTGTTTGGCTGACTCGTCGATTTTGTTCCGAGTCGGACGGGGAATGTGGTTGGAAATGTTAGCGAGACTTTTTTTGGATACAATTTCGTTTGCTTCGTTTGGTGCAACGAAAGTAGAACCGAAGCTGAAAGTAAGGAGTTTCTAAGACGAAAATACACGCTGCAATCGCATTTATTGCCATGATCTTGCTCTTTCTCGTCGTTACTCCTCATTGTTCGAATAAAAGATCGTAAGTATCTTGATAAAAAAAAATCAATAACGAATCCAGTCTAGTTTGCTCCTCGGCTAGTCAGAATATTTTCTAACTTTTATAATGAATGGATTTATATTGGAAGAACGCGTGTACGTTGCGAAACGTTCAGTTTCGCAGTGAACGAGTATTTTTTAACTCATTTCGCAGCTTCGTAGCAATTTTAAGACCTCAACGTAACGTGTCTGACTATGGCTGATCTGTTTCTACTGATAACCCCGTATATCTTACATCTTTCACAAGTAATACAATTTTCTATTCGTATGTTATTAGAATTCAATTAAAAGTAGTAAAATACGAACAAATAAAATACGAATCTTCGAGAAGTCAAACACTGATCATCTTCGCAAATCGAAACACAGAGAACGACAACGAACGAAGTAAAGTTTGGAAAAGTTTCTAACGAAATTTAAGAAAGATCTTGGCTTAGGTTTACGCGTTATTTCTCTCGTGCGAGTCCAGCTATACTCTTCGCGATATGCTCGACCACGTCGACAAGAAGTTACCCGAGCTCGTTTCAAACGCTATTTCCGAGTGAAATTTCTTGGTAAAAGCAATTTGAAAGAACAAATCCAGCGTCTCGTCTTCGGAGAAGAATGATTAAAACGGTCGGTTCGTACGAAAGTAACCTTTGCACTTTACAAAAGCAGCATCTCCTGCAACATAGTTAACGAAGGTCCTTTTGCAAACTGACAATTAGGTTGCCATTGATTCGCTCGAACGTGGCGCGTTAATTTTCCGTTTTCAGAAAGATAATTCGTCGGTTTGTCCGCGCAGGATTTAGCGTAATTAGTTTCGCGGCGAGGCCGTGTTAAAACCTTTTAATTAACTGCGACATCGAGACCGACGCAATCACGTTGGAAAAACTGTCGCTCTTTGAAAAATGTCACGTTTACCGGCCCATCACCTGTTCCTGACTCCTTAACGATTTATTTATACAAGCGGAATTAACTCGGTTAAATTGCGAAATCGAAAAGTCCTGGCTGTTTTCGCGGGGAAATTGACGTGGCAGAAAGTTAATATTTAAAAGTGAAAATTCTACGAATCCATGATTACCGTCTTAAATATTCAGGGGCTG
Organism: Bombus confusus; assembly: GCA_014737475.1. Classification (NCBI taxonomy): domain Eukaryota; kingdom Metazoa; phylum Arthropoda; class Insecta; order Hymenoptera; family Apidae; genus Bombus; species Bombus confusus. The sequence goes on from JACXIV010000011.1 coordinate 1,364,706, forward strand.
AGAAGTCCATCAACTTTCCGCTTACGATTCTAGGCCATGGTTGACTGCCGCGAAAACTCAGAACTCGCAGAGCCCCCGAAAGCTCGTAATCCCGAAAAACTGAAGACTGCGGCGGTTTCACGGATATAAATTTAGGCAATAGGTGGCTGCGTTAAAAACTCGCGACTGTAAAGTGCCAAAAATAAATTTCACACCAAAGACACGGGATTCGGAAAGTCTGAAGCGCGTAGCAATTTCACGCTCGCAATTCTGGGCCATAGTTGACTACTCGAATCACTCGCGACTCTCGCGGTCGCAAAAATAAATTCTTCAAAGACTCGCGGATCCGCCAATTTCACGCATGCGATTCTAGACCGTAGTCGACTGCTGCTCGGAAAACTCGCAACTCTCCGAGTCCCGAAAATAAATTCAACAACCACCACCTTTTTCTTCGAGGACTCGAAAATCCGGCAATTTCACGCTTCCAAAAACTCTATGCGTTGAGCTATTGCCCCAAAAAAGCCACAGCTATCGGAATATCCGGCAAGGAATTGAACAAGCAAAAACCGTGCTCCTCTCGAGAGACTCGACAGCCTTTTACCGATTTCACCGAGTTTATCGTGCATCGAGCGAGCCTCGAACAAGCTCGACGAGGAAACCTCGAAAGCTTCTCGACAAATTAAATTCGAAACGGTTGGATCAAGCCCGGTCTGCTTCGCCTGCTGCATTCGCTTTCCCCGAAAATAGACGAGAAAATGGCTAGAATATCGGCGGAAGGCGCGCACGCGATTCAAAGAGGCGTTGTCGCGTCGCAAGAGAGCACAGGATCCGCTTTCTTCGATCGGCTGTCGCCCGAGAAATCAAGAATTTAGCACGATACGCGCAGCGTTCGTGGCATCGTCTCCTGTGGAACGAGACGCCTGGCATCTCGGCCGTCGTTGCCTCTCTAGCCGTCATCTAAGTTTAGAGGTAGCGCACACTGGCGCATACCTGCTTCGCCCAGAAGCCTAAGCGGTGACATTATCGTGGGGTCAGAGCGTGTCAACGAAGACACGAGATCTGGCTGGACATCGACCACGAACGCGCAACTAATTATAGGTTCCGAGTGGCGGACTGTTTGCGCACGTATGTACGTGTGTTTGTCGCGTGCTAGAGCGCAAATCGCTCGGGACTGAGCTGGACGTGAGAGGCAGCGCGACTGTAACTTTGTACACACGTACCTCGCAATAGTTGAGGAGAACGTTCTCGAGAATTGCACGATCCGTACGATGAAATTAGGAGGTTGATCATCGGCCAGACCTGTGAATACTCGATTAGGCGATTTTCACGGATTTTTATAGTATTGGAAAGTCATGCAGTGTCTCTCCTTTTTTTCTATCTCTCTCTCTCTCTCTCTCTTTCTCTCTTTTCTTTTCTTTTTTCTGTTGGATTTACGCAAGTTGGGACGGCTTTACCAACTTCTAGTTTGGGAAGCTTCACTCGAAGTAGCTGGAAAATCTTTTTAACGAAATCAGAATGAAATGCTTAGAATCGCGTGTAAGAATCTCTTGCTTTGGCGAGATTCTGGGAAATCTTTGGTGTTTGAACATAGCATATTATGGTGTATCATACTGTTGCAAAGTCATAGAATGTTCTTTCGGCTTACGTAAGTTGTGGAAGGTTTAGGGTTAGGAGATTTTATTCGAACAAACTGGGAAGATCCTTGCAATGAAATTGCTGGTTAGAATCGTGTATAAAAATCTTCTATTTTGGTAAGATTCTAGGAGATTTTTGGTCTTTGTTTGATTTACATGTGTTGTGCAAGTTTCGTTTTAAGAGTCGAAGTTGAAGACCTTTGTAACGTAATAGCAGAAAATACTGTGAGCAAATGACTGAAGGTTGGAATATATAGGAGATTTTTTTGAACGTTGTAGACAAATTTGCAGAATAAAATCATAGTTCCATAGCAGTGAAACTGCGCGGATTTATCAAATTTGATGGAATTTCATGAATATCGTATATTCGTACGAATATCGTAAAAAGATTTTTTTCCATTCCTTTCATCCTCCGTTTAAACTCTAATCGATCGATTTTTACGATAAAATTGTAGTTCAACTATTCAGTGGAATACAATAAAGTTGTTGATTTTCATAGAATCTTTAATGATCTGATGCTTTGTAACAATTATAAAATCGCAAAGAAAATCGTTTCGTCCTCGCACAAAACGACATCAAATATATTTGTTCCTTCTGTACAAAATATTTAACTCTTCATTTCCTATATGAAAAAATATTCTAAATTAGAGCGTCAGTAAGAAAAAAAACGACAAATTAAATATCGTACGTGGTGAAATTGTCGCAATAAAAATTATTCGCTGTGACGTTATACCGACAGCCACGTGAAAGAGTCGAGCATCGTAAATTCAGTTCACATCGTCCGTGGCATACCGTGTACGCTTTCTCGTGCGTTAGGCTTCGTTCCTCCGCCACGTAGCTACGTTTTTGCATCTGCTTCCATTTAAGTTATTCTGTCGAAAGACTTCAAAAAAAAAGAAAAGTACAGAAAGAAAAAAAGTAAAAGAAAAAAAAAGAAAAGAATGAAGAAGCACGTTGGAATAACAAGTATATCGACTAACGCCTTGCGCCGTATTATAATCCACTTGTCTGGCAACCTAGTTGAATCTAATTATCTTGACGTTTCAACACGCTGTGTACATTGTACTCGCCCTTTACACGATTCTATAAATCCACATGAACCGTAATAGCTTCCAGCGATCGAACACTCTTTTATCACAGTTCCACATACTAATATTTAACGTTACTATTGGCAACATTTGTAAATCTGCTATTTCTTACATTTGTATGACACGTTTAAGTTCAATCGAATGTTATCGTCTTATCTGACATTTCCGGATCGAAGGAAACCAAAGCACGTTTCGATTTGCCTTCGTTCGAGTTACAATTTTCACGCATCGTCTCGTAACAGTTCGTGTAATAGAAGCTTTCCTTGCAAGTGAGAACGAGGAACTTCGAATATTTTCACGTACCTCGCAAGATGAGATGATGCGAGATGAAACGCTTCGCTTAAAGAGTGGTATAAATTCTATCGGTTGTTCTAAAGTGACTTTAAAGAAAAGGTACACGCTCTCTGTCAAATTTTGCAGGAGAATTTTACCTTACTGTACAAATTAGAATCTAAATATATATTAAAGCTCAAAGCGCGGCGTATCGCGCTAACAAATTTAATAAAGTTGAGTGTCTATGTAAAATATCAGCTAAGTGAAACCCAGGTTCTATCGGCTCGCTAAAATAGCTTTATATATATACATACATACGTAATTAAATCTAACTAATAATCTAAATAATCTAAAATATATAAATATAATTACTAAAAATCTAACTAATAACATAATAATCCTACACTGAGAAATCCAGTATAGACAAATCCGTGATAAATTAAATAAGCTAGAAGTCGTGAGATTTCAAGGGGGAAGAACGATAGTTTCGTATATCACGAATGAGCTAAAATAACGAAAATTTCATAATACAGCGAGGATTATTCAGCGCCTGTGGCAAAAGTCGTGGGACCGTGAAAAACGACATCGGGACGTGTGGCGAGGATCACTTCCGATTGAACGCGCTCCGAATTAATTATTATATAGATGCATGCCGCATGTATTAATCGAGTAATTGGGCGCTGGCGAGTGATTACAAGTGTCAGGAGCACGCGTATCGCGTGGAAACGAACCCGAGATATCGCTCACACGCTCAATAACATCCGCGTTCGAGTGATCGTTTTCGTTAGACAAGAGACGAAATTTCAATGGTTGGTTGTTGCATCGATGCTTTATTTTCCGTGTAACGTCCACGAAAGAAACTTATCGCTGCGACTGGAGCATGAAACGATACCGCTATCCTTGAGATTCTTTTTTTTTTTTTTCTTCTTATAAAGATAAACGTGATTTTTAAGCGAGCTGTTTATTATCAGAATTTTGTTTCATTAACGCTGTTCGCGTTTGTATAGCCACGAACAGGCTAACCGTATATTAAGACGATGTCCAATCGTCGTTCGTTCCTTCATTATCGTTTAATGTTTCGCTATTAAAACCTGTGATCGCGATTTCTAGGAAATATGAAGACGATCTATAATTTCTATTGCAACTTTCGTTTAATCGCCGCTTCATTTATCTATTTTAAAAAGAACTTTGTGGCGTTGAATGTGCAGTGGAATCCGCTTATTACCGTCACTTTGGAACTTGCAGTTTTTCGTAAGAATAATCCGCTGATAACATTACACGGACGATAAAAAATGTTCAATATTGAACTCGGTTTATCGCGAATGATTATGCCATTTGTAAAGTTTATATTTATCACAAACACTTGATACAACGTTACGCTTCTTACAAACGATGTTGTTTTTTTTTTTTTTTTTTTTTAACAACGTGGAATTTATTTGACAAACTTGTCGAGTATCGTCTGTCGTCTGTCTGCGTTTATTAGCTGCTGAATATACTATATGCTTCGTTCTCATAATGCTTGTCGAAGTTTCTTGCTCTGTGTGTGATACGCAAGAGACAAAAGGCATGGTTCGGTTAAAAGCAAGTTTCGAGCAGAAGGTGCATTCATACGAATCTTCTATGAACAACTATCGTTTGCTCTCGAGTCTAGTTATCAAAATTGATAGCAGTAGCGGAAGTTCGATTATAACAGGGCGATTCGATTATGAATAGAAAGCTCGATTATGATAGATTACTTTTTAACCGATTTTAAACGAAGAAACTCCCGAACCGGCTGATCGTGATAACGATAATCGATTGATAACATTATCCATTATAGTAACCTTTCGTACCGAATCAGCTGGGAAATTCGTAGCAAAGTTCAGGAGAGGTTCGAAGATATTCGAACGTATGCGTCGTCCTTACCAGTCTTTTTCCATTTCTATTACGTTGTCCGAAAAGTTTCTTTCGTTTTCTAAGGAAATAATGGATGCGCAACATTTTTCGTTTTATATTATTTTATCGAATTACGTATGACACTAACAGCAGAAATGGACCAAAATGGATCGTAGAGAATTCAATAAAATAATATCAAACAAAAAAGGGCTGTGCATCTGTTATTTCCTTATGAAACGAAAGAAACTTTTCGCACAAACTAATATAAAATAGCTTCGTAATCGCCTTGCAGAAAAATTGATTTCTTAAGAACGCGTTTATCGAGTACTAGGGAAGAAATAAACTCGCACAGGTTCGTAATATTCATTCGGTTTTAAACAGCTCGGCTGTAAAAGTGTATCGAATTTGGTAGCGAATCGATAGGTGAGAAATATAAACGTACTTGCAGAATCTATCTTTAACGTTGAACAGTAAAGGCTCGTGTAATCTAAAAAAAAAAAAAAAAAAAGAATCACACAGGATAAAACGACGAGTTGTCGGTGGCTAGAGACCGACTGGTATTTACGAGCGATTCCTGGAAACACAGTAACTCGGGAAACGTGAGGATCGAGTACGCACTTGGAACTTTATGGTTCGAACGCGTCGCGTTTAGCCGTCGTAAAGCTCGCAGTTTGCGTCGGGATCGATTCTAACGGCGTTTTGCATTCTGTCTGTTACAGGAGGTTGGAAGCATCATCGGGAAGAAAGGAGAGATCGTCAAGAGGTTCCGCGAAGAGGTAATTAACACGTACCATTTTCTATCTTTCTGTAGCTCGCTGAAATTCTTATCGTTCTCCGACTGATTTCTTAGTTTCTGTAATCGTCACTTTTTCTCTCAAATTTCCCATCGAACACTGCGTTATATAAGCTGCTTTAATAATTAACAGGAAAATAATTTTACTTCGGACCATACGTAAGAAAAGAAAGTTGAAAGTTATCTAAAAAGAAATTTAGTAATAACGGAACGCCATTGACCTAGTTGTAATAAGAGGATTGGATATATTCGTTAACGATAGGCACGATACAATTATTAAAATATTCTGAAAAGCATAGCTTTTCGTTTATTTTATTCTTCTCATTCGGACGAAGAATCTTTTTATTTCAAACAGGTGCATAGTCCATACCAGTGATTATTCGTCGTTTGTACATTTATACGTAGATTTCAATAGTCTTGCGTTTATAACGCGAACGTTACCATCAGTCGGTAAATCGTTGTTCGTTCGAAATCAATAGGTAAACTTTCAATAGGTACGCGTATATAATTTTTTCTAGAATAAACACACTTTTCGAGCAAACCGGGCGACAAACAACTTATGATTCACGTTAATATTTACGATCTGAACGTTTTGGACGCTGTTCAAGATCTATTAAATTTCTGTTTGCGCTTTGATTAATACGCTAACGCGTTGATTATCGAGCAATAAATGTTGTTTCGCGACACATATTAATGATACATTGTTACATTTTTATCGTAATCCTTCTCGCGTTTCATACTATTATCGTACGTTATAAATTTTCATAATTTACAATGAAACGCGAGAGAAATTATAAATATCTATTTTTGCGACAAAAATAGTAGATGTTGCAAAATGTTTCGCGTAACGCGTATACACCCTGACACAAAGAGGCTGCGTATTTTTATGCATTTATGCAAAATTTTCAAGATACCGACAAAACACGCTATGTGTACGATGCACAAAAATTATACGATATACCTACCGTATAATGTTTAAGGAATAACTGGTTATAATTTTGAACAAATAAAACGAACCTCCAATCTTGTATCCCTTTGATCGTGCGCATGGCAATTTGCATAGAAATAAGTGCCGAAATACTTTCATGAGTCAGCGTGTCTTCAAAGCCACTAAACGTAAATTATCTGCGTGACTAAAAATTGACAACGGTCGTCGTCCAACGGTTAACGTCCCTTTTGTAAAATACCGAGATCTGTAGTCGGTAAAATTCCACTAATTTTCTATTGTCCGGCCAAGCACTTAATCACTGTGCACACACTGACCGTAACCTTAGGCCAAGGAAAAGCGCAACGTGACAGTAGTTATCTGTCAGGAACGTTGCTCACTTTCTGTTTCAAAGTTCGAATTCGCGTGCAATGCAGATTTTAGTCATCCTTCGTACACCGGTTTTGATATATGTGTCCAAAAACTGCAGGCTGGGCAAGTTCGCGTCAGTTGCAATTAGTTCGCGTCGTGAATTCGACGTGCCGATTTGTTAGCCGTCGCAACAAGAAACTACAGCCAAAGTTACGTTTCGTTACCTTGTTTACAGACTGGCATTTCTTTTATTCGATTTCAATAATACGCTTCAACGATTTCGAACGGAGTTTTCTCCCTGCGAGCTTGTAATTTCATTCCCCGGCGATCGCGTTTTAATCTATTTTCGCAATATAACTTTTTCCCCGCAAAAATATCCGTCTACGCTTGCAGTTTATTTTGATGAAATTTTTCCATTGACGAAAAGTCAGGTATGCGGCGAACTTTCTAGATGACAAAAATTTTGAAACAAAAGGAAACCGAAAATAAATTGCTTTGTTTCGGTAAATTAGTTGAGATAGGTCAGGGTAGGAGGAGCAAAATATTCTATTGAAAAATATGAGAAAAAGATTATTTAAATATTGTGTGATATACGTACGAAGCATTCATTTTAAAGCAAAGAACGCACAATCAAATTTTACGATCTTCTTTCTCCTCCGCTATCTTTTAGTATTCTTATCTGTTTTTAAAATATGGCAGTAATACGATTGTCCCGGTGTCTTATTTTGAATATCCGTGCAAATTATTATGCAAACAAACAAATTGTAATATCACATCTTCCGGTAACTGTTTTACGCTACGATGATCGTGTATTATAAAATCCTGATTCTGCGATACATGTATGCGTTAGCTGCGATACACGAAGTTTAACCGAGCATGGCACGCCTGGCGAAGGAACGCGTTAAGTATAGATCGTTCTCACGCTTTATTGATACCGTAACTCGCTTATTGACCATAAAATTTCGCAAAAATTCGATAAAGCTGTCCGATTGCACGTTGTCACCACCGTTGAGAAAGGATCTGCCACGTTACCTATATCGTCGAAGGTACGATAAATATTATACCGGTAAGAGACCATTGGAATTTGCACGAGCTTGCATGAAATTAATGAATGACCGCGCGAAGAGGATACCTTAACACGGTGGAATTTTCGGATTCGTAAGAGTTTCGTTTTTAGAATTTCTCGCGATGCAGGTTTTTGCCTTTCTCTCTGTTTCGTCGAATTCTCGCGAAGAATTTATTTGAAGAATTAGAAAATATTTGTTACCTTTTCCGTTGTATATTTTGCTCGTGTATTTGAGAAGAAACAACGACGTCGAAATTGTACGCGCCTCTGTGCAGATGCCGAGGTAATGATTCTATTTTTTCCGGTTTACGAGCAGCGTATAATCGATGCGCGCCTAATTCGCTAACCAACACGTCGAATTGATCAGATGGTAGAACGTTAGGGTGGTGTAACAAAGAGATTTAAAATAGCTTGCAACGACCTACATTCACAGGTTGTTGTATTCGCTTAAAGAGACTCTGGTGCGCGGTAAATAAAAAGAAAAGTGTGCGTTCCATTTAACGAAGTTTAGAAGGGAAATATGAAAAAAAAACAGAACCCTATGAATCTAGAAGAGCATCGTTAGTACTCGATTTTTCCTAACAACGTATCGTTGTCGCGTTCTTCTCCAAATCGAATAACTATTATCTCTGACTGTCATACAGACTCATAGAAGCTGAAAAACCGATGTTCTGCGATCGTCATTTTGAAAGATTCGACATATTTTTTGAATCTTAAATGCAAGTAAAATATATCTCGATGGAGAGGTATATTTATGTAATAAAAAAGGCAAACGTACATCTTTTTCAACAATTTCGAGAAAGAAAATTATTCAAAATTACGCCGAGGCGCGACACCGACAATCGTTCAACGTATTTATTACATTTCCCAGCCGCTTTGAATAAGATATATTTTTGATAAGATATATTTCTCGCCCACGTGTATAAAGTACAGGAACCTGCAAAAGAAGAGGGAATTACGGCCAATTAAAATAATTTACAGCTATACACTGGAAGAAAATTATTTCGAATACACATATATTATTTGCTGCGCTTCGTAGACAAACGAGAAACAATTTCCAGTTTAAACGCGAACAATAGGATTTAATCGGGCCGCCTGCTCCACGTTTTAGAAAAGGTCCGTGTGTTTCATTCAGCTTCTTCGCAGGTAGCGTAATACGGTTTCGAACAATGACACGGCATTCAATAGTTTAATTCAACGCCCATTGTCCGCTATTTAATCGCTTGAACGTCCAGGAACGGCAGAGAATCGTTCTATATCAGTCGTTGAAAAATGCGACAAGCCCCGGCTACCGTCATCGTGTCGCGATTGCTGGTTATCGTGCAGGATAATGACGTTGCGAACGACACGCCACCGTGGAATTATAAATAATGTATGTGCAGCTGGAAAAAGCAAACAGCGTAAACGGTCGAAGCTAACGTTCCAAACGTTTATTTGACTTTATAATTCGAACGAGACGTATAGAAGAGATTGATGCGAGGCGTTAAATCATAGAACGAATAGTTTTGATAATGGCAATGTAGATGATATATAAACTGAGAGTTGTGCGCAGCGTACAGTATAACGTAAAATGAATAACGCAAAGTAGATAGGTGGATAATATTCAAGATAATTCAATGATTGTTTGACGCGAACAATTGAGAAGAAGCTTTAACAAAGAATTGAATGAAAGAGAACAGACTTCTCGCAGAACAAGCCACACATATATTCTACGCGTCCAGCAAAAAATGTTCGATAGCGTTTTTCTATAAAATTATACTCTATACGGTACGTTAATTACATTTAATTTAATTTTCCAATGAAACTTGTGCAACCACGAATGAGATGTATTTCGTACGTCTTTTTACCGAGATCGCATAAAATGTATTCGTGCCCCATTCGCGAACGAAGCGATTTCTGCGAAGTGATGCGAGAATAATTACACGCAATTACGTTTATCAATACATAGAACCGCGCAAACGATATCGTATCACCAAATAACCTGTTCAAAATAGGAAAAAAATCAAACCGTTATAGCCATTGCAACTACCCTTTGATAAAAAGAACTCTTTTCCTCTTTTGTTTTTTGTTTTTTGGAAAGAAAAAGAACTAATGGAACTTGCTGTTTCACAGTCCGGCGCGAAGATCAACATCTCCGACGGTTCATGCCCGGAGCGAATAGTGACAGTGACCGGACCGACGAACTCGATCTTCAAAGCGTTCACGCTGATCTGCAAAAAATTCGAGGAATGGTGTTCCCAGTTCCACGACATCCAGGGGAGCGGTGGCGTACCCAGGCCACCCATCACTCTCAGGTTGATCGTGCCAGCATCGCAGTGCGGCTCTCTGATCGGCAAGGGTGGATCGAAGATCAAGGAGATCCGCGAGGTGACCGGTGCCTCGATCCAGGTCGCCTCTGACATGCTGCCTAATTCGACGGAACGCGCAGTCACCATATCCGGTACCAGCGAGGCCATTACACAGTGCATATATCACATCTGTTGTGTTATGCTAGAGGTAGGTACTTAGGTATTCTAAAGACCAAGGCCTGCCCTATTACTTATCTCTGGACTGTGAATGTTTATGCTAATTCAAAGTTTAATGGATGCAATAAAGATCTGTTTTATCATTAGGTCATTACGCGTGAAATATTGCTTCCTGGAGGTTCGAGTTTGGCCAATATCATCTATTCTTGTCGTAGCATCGATCGAGCCTCTCGGAAGTTAAATTAATCTGCTGCGCTTTTTACCTCGTCTGTTCGAGTTTCCAATACCGGATCAATGTCACCCATCGAATTTTGCCATATCATCGGGCGAAGTAGCTGGATCTTTCGTAAAGCTAACGAGTTTCGCGTTAGTCCGCTACGTGATTAATATTCAACGCTTCAGGAAAGAAGTTTCGGAGAAATTCTAAAGTTTCTTGACATCTAAGAATATCGTGCAAGCTGCGAATTGCTCGTTTCGATCGTTCTGCTGCTTCTGCTATCGAGTTTCTCGCGAATGCTTAAACATTCGCAGTCAATCTACCACTTGAAACCATCAAGCAGGGTGACGTCTCTACGCGTAGTTCTCTATACACCGTTGCGCTATAATAATCCAGAATCTGCGAGAGGCTAGAACAGCCTCTGTACTGTGCAGAGATGAGAAAATGGCTCGGCAAAGAAACGCGAATCCGATCGATTATCTCTGACACGGGACACAATGCGATCGTAAAGGTGAACGTGCGTTTTAATTATATAGGACGCCGTAAAGTATGTGGCAGATTTTTGTCATATCGATTCCACATATTTCGTGACACGCACGCTCTGCGTACGATAATGAACGTGGCCTCGTGCCCTCGATTTACGAGATTCGTGTATCCAGTTACTGAACAAGCATGATTTTGCCAAACGATTTACGAGTCCAAAGAACAGGGAAAGATAAAAATCAAGGATGAAACTGTTGGAGCGATAAATTGTAAATTTCCACGGAGGAAGAACGTTAAAGTGTTGATGCCACTGGCTAGCCATCTTCTCATCTCTATATACTGTAGCCTCCGCTTAAGGTCCGCTCTTTTACCCCGGAGTTTAATGTTCGCGGAGTCATTCCCATTCCTGGAGCTAGTTCGGCGATTTTCAACCAGTGCATCGCGAGATTTCGTTGAAGCGCGTAATCTACCCATTTAGTCATGGTCACCCACCTTCTTTTCTCTTAGATCGTTAAGTAAGCAAACGACAACAGCCAGAACAGTAGGCATTCGGTCGTGAATGCTACCTCTTAAACCAAATATAATTTTTGTAATTCGTTTGTGCGTGCCATGCTATAAGAAAGGTTGAAAGTCGCTGAATTAAGGAGTCCTGTGATCAATATCTCAGGCTTCTCAACGTTGTTATACTTGTAAAAATGCCCCCAGACGATGTACAGGGTGTATCGTAACATGTGGGAGTCATTCCAGTAGCAGACAGGGAACACGTAGACATAGGACAGCGAAGAAGCTTCATATAAACACGCGGATATCCACCCTCGGCCTGTATCTTTGAAAGATTGCGAAATTCTTTTACACGACGCCTGCGAGCTTGCATACAAACCGGTGCTCGTTTCGAGCACCTCCTCCGAAGATAAGCTGTCGCGGATTATCGTGACACGAAAGTGACTATAACTGGCAAACACAGTCAAATACGACACGTATTTGTATGGACATTTTTCGTCGTTTCCGCGTCTCCTGTCCACTCCTGAAGTGTCATTTTGTATTATTGAAAGGTTCTACGTGTTATGAAACACCCCGTATATCGTCGATAAAACGCATACACGATATCCAAGGATCCCTTTCCACATACAGTAATGTCGAGAACCCTGAACAACATGTATCGATCATCTCAGTACTCCGTTAGACAAATAGCGCTGTCGCTCGTGTCTCGGTCGTTCTCAATGCGTCCGGAGAACTTCCTTAAACACCTAGCCGTTTATGTTGCATCCGAAGACACTGTCTAGCGAACTACTCGCACGAACTAGCGGACCACGCGGACCCAAACCAGCGAGCATTAAGCGGTGGCTACTGTAGTACACGAATGAGCAACACGATTTGTGTATTCGCACTCGTGCGTGTGTTTTTTTCTGTTTCAGTCCCCTCCCAAAGGCGCCACGATCCCTTATCGCCCCAAACCCCAAGTTGGTGGGCCAGTGATCCTGGCTGGTGGGCAAGCCTACACCATCCAGGGTAATTACGCGGTGCCCGCCCACTCGGACGTAAGTACAGTATTGCCATTGCCCGCGCCCGCTGCCGGGCCCACCCCGCCCTCGCTGAACACCCAAACTTTGACGACTTCGCCCTTCGCGGCCCACCCTTCCTCCTCGGCCTTCGCCGCTTCTCACGGCCATCCGCTCCTATCCACGGCCCACCTTACGACCCCACATCATCCCCTCCACCCGAGCCCCTTACACGCCAGCGTGGCAGGCCTCGCCGACCCCCTGCTGAAGAGTGGACACTTGCAGGCAGCCCTCCCGCCCGCACACCTCGTGGCAGACGCCGTAAGTCTTTTGTTTTTCGTGATCCACCCCCGAGATTCTGATTACCAACAAAAAAAAAAAAAAAATCCACCCCAAGAGATACTACCACCAGACCCTTTCGATCAGAAAACCGGTACACACACCGTATCTCCGATCTATCTTGACGTTTCAATACACGTACACACGTATACACCAACGTACACGTTGTACGGAGCAACGCGAGCGGACCTCTCTTATTTATATATATGTATACATGTATATGTATATACGTCGTATGTATATATATATAAATATACATGTACATATATATATAAATATGTTTATATATTGTCAACCCTTGTTCACCTATATACCCAGTTGTCCCTTATACATTTAATTACTACTCTCCGTCTTTGCGAGGATGCAATTGGACAATTGCTGGCCAACATGCACTGTTTCTCTATCTCTGTTTCTGTCTACTTCGTCCTCAATCGATTCGGGTTTAACACATGGCTCCGGACGATCGCGGTAATTGGTGGAAATGGTGGAGAGTTGGGTGTAAGACGAGAGCTGACGCGTTTTTGGGGCGGGGAGGCGTGGAGGGTGATTAGGGTCGTGAAGGAGATGGCGAACGAGGAGGATAGGGCGACGAGGCGTGAGAAGCGGATTTCGGGTAGGAAAGGTGCTACTTTTTCTTTCTTTCCTCCTCTTTTTCAATCTTTTGCGTAATTATAAACTCTCTTGCAAATTTGAATATATGTATTTTACGACATAGTTGATCGTAAAGTTTCCAGTGTGGATTAATGGAAAGAAAAATGATCAAGTAACACGTTTCTTTCAAGTATACCCATGTGATAATATAGGGCGAATTATATACGTATAAAATTAGAATCTACTCTAGGAAATGATAACTCGAGAAGAAAATTCTCTTTCTTGTAACACTTACGCTTTCATAATGAATATTTCCTTCTTTTTTGGAATTTTTCGTCTAATTCAAGCCAACAAAGAGATTTTCGATTTTAACGTTGGATGGTTCACTCTATGGTAACGTTCAGAGGGGTAACAATTAATTTTCCCGATAACTAATGTCGATGAATTTACGTATTTTACTAGACACCGATCTGAAGTCAATGTAATTTCGAATTTTGCCTTCAATTGACATATTCGTTTCTTGATAGCTTGTCAAAACACCTGTGTGTTTGTCAGGAAATGTAAAACTTCCATTTTCCTACCAAGTATTTAAACCTCACTGCGTTTCAAGCTGAGAACGTATTCGCAGTGAACCGAGTCTGTATTCTTGAACGAAATGTAATTCTCAGCGAGGATTAAACAACAGCAGAATGTAATGGACAATTTTAGGCGAGAACACGCGTCAGCTACGATCCGCAGTTTTCGATGTTTCGCGAACGAGAGATCTCGGTGGGACGCGCGGTTCGTTCAACTCGTCGAAGCATTCGATATCCAATTTTCACCAAATGCCGTAGCGTCGCGTAGAATGTTTGCCCACGTGTACCGGAATGCTCCACCGTTGTATAGGCCACCTGGTCCCCATCCTGGAAAAGCCCTTTACAAACTCCAAAGCCCGGTCCACACGTACATGCATCGGCACCCTGAACACACCTTGGCTTTCTGCTCGACGTTTCTTCGTGTAGCTTCGAGTGATTCGTCCGCGAAAGCAACGTACAAACTTTCCACAAGTGCACGCTTCTCTCTCTCTCTCTCTCTCTCCCTCTCTCTATGTATGTATCACGTTTCTGGGCGAAAAGAAAGAAACAACATAACAAATAATAAGTAAATAACGAGTAGAAATAAAATAAGGAACGATAAGTAAGAGGACGATGAAAAATGATGGCATATTTATGAAATGAAAATTGATATTTAAGGAGGAAAAGACAAAAGACGATGTAATTATGATGGTGAATTTGTAATTCGTTGAATTAAGCCCACGGTAGTTTGGATCAAGTTGTTTAAGGTCAGGATACTTTGTTTTAATTCGTACTCTGTATTCTGGGTGGCGTAGACCATTAATAACGTTCATCGTTGTGAGATACAGAATGTAAATTAATATTAGGTAGCTCGAATATATGTAGTTCAAGCTGTCGTGGTTATTTATGGCTCGATTATGTGTATCGAATCAATTGCTTCGCTCACTAATTTTAGCAAGGAAGTGGATCGATTTCAAGCAATGCACTTTTGCAATAGACTAGCCCATTTCTTTTCTTCTTTTTTTTCTTTTGCAGTAATTGCCAACAATTGTGTACTCCGTTTCATATTGTTTCAACGTGATATGCATTTACGCTGTCGTTTTGTCGTCTCCATTTTACAAACTATTTCAATGGATCTTGTGACTATACGCGCGATATTTCATGCGATATATGTATATGTATATATATATATATATCACCGGGAAAAATATTATTCTGGAAACAAAAACAAGTAAAAAATGAAGAGTAGAATTTTTCTCGTTTCAAGCCTCGTTTCTGGAAAAAAAAAATGAAGTTTGAAATAGAACTCGCCATTATTTCACCGGCAAGCATATTGCATACTATCGATCAAGGGATGGTTTGAGCGCGCGTCTACGCATGAATTTTCAAGCTCGTTTTTATGTATAAAAAAAAAAGCGAAGCTTCTAATGAAAAATTTTATTCCACATTTCCCACGTATTTTTACTTCCAGAATCATCTTCCGTTTGCCTGCAGCGTTCCATACGTTGTACAACCAAGATCCACTATGTGCTGTGTTTCGATTAAAGAATTACGAATACGTGATTAAAAACTGAAGAACACTTTGTACGCGTGTATCTCGCTTTTCGTCCAGAAACTTTCCATAGAAAGAGAGAGAGAGAGAGATCAGAAACTTGAAAACGCGGAGAAAATATTTCCTTCAATAAATATCTTCTTCTATTCTTTCGTCTTAATCTCTATTCTCGGAATAGAAGAAATAAGAGCAACTCTCGAAGCTCCACTTCACCCCATTGTGTTCCTGCCAATCGCGTGGCTTCACGAGCAATCGTCTCTTAAATATCCACCGATCGATCGATCTCCGACTGTCTTCTTTATCGAATCTCTTACTTTCTCAAGACTACCTACTTTGCTCCTCTGTAAAATGCAGATTTTCTTACAGACGTCTAATTTATTGATAATTAAGAGATCGTTAACTCGTGGAAGTGGCGCGTCGGTTATGTGCTTTGCTTTTTATGTGATCCGCACGTGTCTGTTACGTGTATCGGCCGTTTCTGCATTTTTTCTTGTTCTTCGTTCGTTCGTTCGTTCGTTCATTCATTTGTCTCTGACAATGTTCACCAAGACGCTTCTTTACGTACTCTATGTCCCAGCCGTGGTCTCGGTGTGTGTCTCTCTCTCTCACATTCTCTCTCTCTCTCTCTCTCTCTCTCTCTCTATCTATCTATCTGTCTGTCTGTCTCTCTGTCCTCCCTTTTTTTTTCTTGTGCTTGCGATTGGTAGTGGGTTGATATCGCCTTCTGTGAAACTGCTTGCCGTCCTTTACGGTGCACAGAAAATTTATTTTCCTGTTGCATGCCGACATGAGATGATACACGATTGTACGGTACGCGCGATAATCGCGATTATTGTCGATCATAGCCGTGCACTGGGCGAGGAAGTTTTCTAAAGACTACGAACGACATGGAATCTCTCTGTTTTTTCCTTTTTATTTCTCGAATTCGTTATCCTTTTCTGCGCAGTCGAAAGAGAAACGTCCGAGAGAAACGTAGCAAAACTGCAATTAACATTCGATGGATTTTTTAATTGAATTCATTAATCTGCTCGAGTGGAGCGGAACAGAGAAAAACGTACAAAATTACAACTAACGTTGGATCCGCTTCTCTATTTTCTTCTTTCCGATTCGTCGTCGTCGTCGTCGTCGTTTTGTGTGCAGTCGATAGCGATAACGATTTCTCTTAGGCAAAATGAAAAAGTACAATTGCCGTTGAACGAATTTGTTTTTCTATCGTTGCATTCGCCGCAGTTTTATGTCCAGTCGAATAGAGAAATATCGAGTCGCGCGAATTCCCCTTGATAATAATCGCTCGCGTTTGAGATTTCACACCTGTGGTAATGTCAGTGGTATTACCCGGCGTGTAGTAGTGTGTTACGGGCCAGGTTGTCGGGAATGAGTCGCGTCGACCGTGATTAATCATCGAAATTTCATGGTACGCGAAGACTTTCATGAAACTGAATCTCTTCTGATAGAATATCTTCCAAGGAAATCGATTGATTTCTTAAGAGACGCGTGTATCGCGACTGGCTTCTAAATAAAAGCGACCCACGATATTTTAATAATTTGATAAATTTAATAATTTATATTTTTTTTTGTAGTTTTTTTCTTAGTTTCAGTTTACAATTCTGAAGAAATTTATCGGAAAAGTCACGCCACGAATTTTGCCTTCTAACTGTTTAAAGCTTACCGATTCCAAAAACTGAGAAGCTCAAAAATCACCGCAAATTGAAACATCGGACAATGTTTTCGATACACGTTTCCCAAATTCAGCGACAAATTATACCGACTGATTCAAAGAAGAAGAAAATATTTCGTTGATCGTTCGATGGTTGATTGAAAAAAGTGATATCCGTGTAAAATATCTTCGAATTATTCGACGCTATCAAACAATTTAATATCGCCGGTATCTATTTCTACCTGAACACGAACGGCATACCTTGGAGTACCGTTAGCTCGCATGAGACGAGAATCGATAACGATAAGAATAAATCCGCGTTTCGATCTCTGAGCAAATAAAACGACAACCTGTGCCCAGCTGTCATAAATTTTGCCCACGAGACAAGGTGTGGTCTCAGGCTGACGATCGATATGGTAATCTTCACAGTCGAACTGTTTTCCCTTTGTGCCGTTGCAAGATCGCCATTACCGCGGTATTATGCAAATCGTCGACACGGAGCGTCAAGTGGTTGATCGAAACCAGTTTATCGAGCTTGAAGTTTAACGACTCCACTGCAACCGTTCGAGCAGTTTCAAAGCTTGCAACTGCACGCGGGCTGTTCGATGAACGTTAAAAGCTTGATCCTCGTTACGAAGAAGCGCATCGTAGTACGCGAATGAAGCTCGAGCGAAGGAGAAAGGAAAAAAGGGGAAAAAGTAGGGAAATTGTCAACGAGAGAAATAAAAACGCCGGTGCAAACGAATCTCGTTTATCGCGCGTCCCGTCCACACCTATGACCGTGTGAATACTCTTCGCGAGAATCGTATTCGACAACGTTCGGTCGACACAGGCGCAGACTCGACCAAAAAGATCACAAGTACGAAAGAAAAAAGAAGTACAGCGAAAGAGGACGAAGCAAAGTTTCTTTCTGTTCTTTCCATGCTATGTGTTCGATGTTTTATGGTTTCGTTTTCTATATTTCTTTTCCTATGATTTCCATGTGTTTACGATACCATAGTAATCGGCGTGTCACGATCGAGCTCTCTATGTTTTGCCTCTGGTTCGAGTACGATCATCGTGTGGAGCCGATTCTGTCCGCCCACGTGGAAACAACCTCCGGACGAAAGGCGCGCGTGATCCGAGCCGCTCATCTGGCGAGTCGATTAGCTCCACGGAGAAACGAGTAGAGAAAATTCGAAAGAAGAAATTACGCGAGATCGCTGGAGCGCTTTGGCGCAATTAAATTTACGCGATTTGAAGAAGCGCTCGTTTCGAACGCGTTGGAGAATCACGCGCGTTTCGCCGAGGTTTCTCTCCCCGATTGATCGAGCCTGCTTTAGCATGAACGCTTACTCGAGGGTCGCACGATGGATTCTTCGTCATGGCTTGTCGTTGGATCCGGCGAAACGCGGACAGGCGCGTACACGAGACATCTTAAGAATGGCGGTCGATGAGTTTCATGCTGATTAGCGAGGTCGAAGTCGACCCGTGCGTCCGGTCGATCGGCACACGCCACGAAATGCCATCTTGACGAGGGTTGACTGCATCGAGCGTGGCAGAAAGACGAGTCGATGCACTGGAAAATTGCGACACCGGCAGCGGATCAAAAATATTTACTCCTCCTCTGGATATATCGTACGAACGACGAAGATTTCCGCAGTGGTAGATAACGAATATATAGAAAAATTGATAAGCAATGATAAATATCGCGATACTTTCCTTCCTCGCGCATCGATCGAACGTTGGAGATTTGTAGAAGAGGATCGAGATCTTTGCGGCGGATCAGGCTTGTTGGTAGATAATCTTTACGGAATATTACGTTAAATTCCTAACGTGTATATACACTTTCTGTTGGTACATTAACATATACGTGTACTCCTACGTTGATTTTTTGTCAGTGCGTCGAATGCGCCTACTTAAAATGTACATATACCGATTTACCACGATGTAATAGCAACTTGCTCGAATTATTCAAATATCCGCGGTAAATCGGTTGTGAAATGCAATTCAAGGTAGAGACAGAAAACTGCAATTATTTGTGTCTGTTCCAATTACCAACGATATGCCGAATAACGTGGAAAGCTGACCAATACTTCAAAAGATAAAACTTCTTTTAGCAATGTAGACCAACCAACCTAAAGACACCGTCGAATTGATAATTTTACACGATGGAAGCACAATTGCGAGGAGAGTCGTTAGCTTATACGTTACTAAAAACTTGTTGGATCAGAACGAACGATCGATCGATCATGGAGGAAAGATCTGAGCGTTTCGGCGTGGAAACATTCGCAAGAGCAAAAGAGGAAAAACGAAGGGCAGAGCTTTGACGCGTCGCTGTGCAAGCGCGTTTTCCTCTTAATGACGGCCGGGTCGACAGGGAGACAGAAAACGCAGCGTGCAGAGGAACGAACACACGGTAGTCACGTTTGCCGAAGCAATTGATTCTGAATTTTCTATCTGTCAGCGTCGGTGCGAACGACGGCCCGGCAAACATAATTACCGGCTTTAACGGCGACGTTTGCTAATTAGTAACTGTTTTTGTGCGTGGGCGGGGTGCAAACACATGGACGCGCAACGCTCTCGCAATCCTCCTGTTGACAGATTGAATTATTAAAAGGGTGCGTTTCGGTTCCGCCTTCGCAAACTCGCCGCGTTCGGCTTGCGTCAGAATTTTTAATTCGCGTCCGGCTGACTGCGGCGCAGAAAAAACAAAGACAAAATGACGCACAGAGAGATGGAAACTCGCTGCATGGGTGAAAGATCTCTCTTTCTCCCTCTGTGTTTCTCTTACACACACGCACACGCGCGCGCGTAACACATTGATAGACGAGCACGCGTTACTCTTTATCACGCGAGAAGAAACTCGCACGATTGCAAGTTTCCCGAATTTTCCTGCGAATTTCTCTAGTTTGTTCGTTTGTAAAATTGTAGAGCGTAAATATTGAAATTTTGTAGAAACATCGCGGTGGAAAGGTGGAGCGTTCAATTGGTTGCTTTTATCGTCTTTTGTACGTATCGTGGGGAACCCGACCATCGAACTTCTAGGATTCTTCTTATTTTTATTTAATTTTTATTCGCGTTATTCGGAAAGAGCGCGACTATGAAAATTTGGAAGAAAACTCGTAGATCGCCCCTAGAAGCTTGTATTATCCTCGTTGCTGCGAAAGCACCGAACACGGCGTACGTTTGTCGCTTCTACGATTACGAAAGCTCTGACCATCGAATTTCTGGTATTTTTGTTGTTTCTGTTATCGCGAGAGGGCGTAAACGTGTAAATCTAAAAGGAAACTCGTAGATCGTGAATCTTGAATGCTCTAACGAAGTATTATTTTTGCTACTGTGAAAGCACCGAACATGGAATATTTATTACTCCTCCGGTTACCAAAGCTCTGGCCAGCGAATTTCTACAATTTCTGCTGTCTCTGTTATTGCGAAAACTCTGGTCATCGAATTTCCGTTACCGTGAAAGCTGCGGGAATCGTCTGTCTGTTGCTTCTGCCGTGCGATAATTCCAGTGCATCGTAGAAAATCGCAGAAATGTTTGGGATCGATGAGAACTGTTAGCGAATCTGCTCGTAGTCAAGATGGCGTTTATCGTCGTGTCTCACCATCCGTCCTGCCTTCTGTTTCTCTGCGCTTTTCGACGGCCGACACGGAGCCCGACTTCCACGATTTTCGGTTTCGAGATGCGAGAGAAAAAAGAAACGAAAAAAAAAAAAAAGAAACTCGAAAGAAAGAGCAGCTAACGAAGCAATAAGAACGAGGAAAACGACGCATAAAGCATACAGATCGGAAAATCCGCACGAAGATAAAAGGAAAATGTAAACGAGAGAAAAAGGTGGCCGACCAGAGTCTCGCTGCACACACGGCTCACTGCCTTTTTCATTAGCGTTATTCCGCGGCCCGGTCGAGTTCCTTCTTTCTTCTCTGTTACGTTATTTCACTCTATCGTCATTTCCTCCTACGTTTCGTTTTACTTTACCTTCCACTTTGTATATTTTCTTCCGTCGGTACAATTTTCTATTTGGTTTCCTTCGCTATTTGTTTGTCTTGTTTCTTAACTTGCGTTCTCTGTATCTCTACTTCCGTTTCTTTTCCTTGCGAAGTATGTCACTCTGCGGGAGACACGCTATAGCTGATCTAATTGGGGGCGGGTTGGTCTTGGACAACCACCACGTGAACAATGAGCGAGTTGTACAACAAAACAAAGACCAGTATGCATGCGTGGCACGAGAAAAGGTAGATTTACATAGGTATATTATTTACTACATTGCGCTTTATCTCTCTCTCTCTCTCTCTCTCTCTTTTTCTCTCTTTTCACAATCCCACCGCCACATCTCTCTTTCTCGTTCTAAGTTTCCATATAAGCTTCTCTGCCTGTTACGAAGAATTATATTTATACATATACATACATATATCTCTTTCTTTTTTTCCTTCTTTTCTTTCTAAATTTTGATTTTTGTTTCTTTAGTTTTATTTCTCTGTCTCAACTATCTTATCTACTGTCTCTCGGCTTACAGAACATCATTCAATTCTTCGCTTCTCGTCCTACGTACACTGTCTCTGATTTCTCTTGTTTACGTTCCGTTCTTCTCGGTACAATCTGATCAGAAATCCTCTGTTTCTGACGCGCCTTCTCGATCCCGGTAATCCCACTTCTTAAAACGTGTCTCGCCACGCGGAAGACGTATCGGGTCCTAGCGGATTGCACAGGATTCTCGAGGCAAATTAATCCCTTGATGACAGCAAGTCAACCGAGAACAGTGGAATTGTAACAGCAACCGAAACGGTTTCATCGTAACAACGCTATTTTATCTCGCGGGAATTTATAGTCGGCGAGACATTATTAAAACTTTTCCAAGATATCTGTTTAGTAATACGAGTAGAATTTTGACGGTTTGTATCGTATTGGAAACATAATTTAGTTAGACAAAAGTTACAGGGTTTAGAAAGAAGCACAAATGGAATTTTAATTTCTTGCCAGTTCATTTGGGATGGGACTTCGAGTGGTATTGTTGGCAAGATCTAAAAGTAATTCTCGGTTTCTGTAGGCAAATTTCAGTTTGAAATGGTATATTTTCCTTTAAACGTAACCATCGTAAGCACCAAGGGATTAACTGATCCTCGGGATGAAAAATATTCGAGATGACCAAAAACGTGTGTACAGGTTGGTTCGCGTAACTAGGACAAAATCGTGCAATTTTCTCTGGTCGCAATTAGAGAAAGATATTATGAAAAAGAGATGAATAGTTAAGAGAGGTCTACCTTTCCGAGGACCGTATTTTTATAAATACGTTGTTTCGCGAATGTAACAACAGTGTATGTTCGTGATATAAATGCACAGATTTTTTTTTTTTTTTTTTTTTTTTTAATAAACGCGCGTATTTTGTTTTACGTAAATCAAATCTGTCATTCTGTATAATATAGTACGGGCGCTGTGATTGAAAAATATTTTCCGCGAAATATCTGATCTGTAATGAAAACATTTATTCGAAATGTCTCACGAATTGATTATTTTCCGACCAAAAACATGAAAATTAAACGGTTTCGATTTTGAAACGTTTTTGTACAATCTCGTAATGTACATGCGTTGCATTATGCTTACAAAATGAGACACGATGCTCGTTAAACCAGTGCTTTTTAAATAATTTATCACGTTTCTCTGATGTACGTTCTAATATTTCAGCGAATAGCTCTCCTAATTGCAATCACGCGAAAAGTATGATTTGTTTCAATTACGCGAAACATTCTGTGTACACGCACAGTAGCCTTCCACTTCGCGATCCTAATTGTGTTTCGCCACGGTCGCATTTTAGCCAACTTGCTTTTGTATCTCACGTCCGCGCGACAACGACGGAAGCAGCTAGCGAATTAGCCCTGCTACGGTTCTCAAACTTCTCCGCTCAATTGTGCTTCTTCTTCGTTAAAAAAATTCCACGAAACGTCGTGATTTTACGCGTCGGAATCAGTCGAGTCGTAAAACCCGTAAATGAGCGCAACGATTTAAATCAGCTTCCGAATCACTTAGTTCTCCAACGCGCAAACCGCCTTCCGAAAGCGTCTTACGCGTAGTCCGTATTTGAAAAATTTCAATCCCTTGGAGAAGTCTCTCGTTACATAAAAAGGGGGAACATAGTTTGTTTGAGAAGATGGTGTCTGAATTTCCGACGAGATAAAAGTACAATTGGACGGAAAGAAGTTGCATAACAGGGTTAAGAGATCTAACTCCTTTGCTTACCGATCGCTTCAGAAATAATAAAACCCGTGTTTTCTTTTGTTTCGCCGATGCACCGCGATCAGTTCACCACCGAGAATCTGTCAAACTTTCGCAATCTTTTTACATTGCTCTCGACAAAACCTACGAATTGGCCGTGCGTGAGCTACGAAGAGACGCGTTCGATAGACGCTTCGATACAAAGGTAAATAGACGCCAAGCGACTTCACTTCGTTCGAGTGGCAGCGAAAAATACGAAAGCGACGAGCCGATCGCGAAACCGATCTCAGAAGTACGTATATACACGCTTCCGCTTTTTCACGGCTTCGCAAGAGACTTCCTTCTTTCTCATCCCTCTTCGAATATCTTCATACGTTCGTACGTCTCTTTGTTTTTGCCTCTGAAAGAATTCCTTCGTATTCGAAGCGCACAGTCCAAGCACAAAGGCTGTGTCGTCGGGACCTTGTCTCCCGCAAACGTTGTCTCGATTTCTAAGTAAACTCGAGAAGGAAAATCGGGACAACGCCGTGACGGAGCTAAAAGGCAACTTTTTCACCATAATATTAATGTTATTGTACGATATACAGGCTGTCTCGGCTAA